>JADLZK010003009.1:0-95223 GCA_015847255.1 Hyparrhenia diplandra
AACTCCCTCGGCCCGGGGTGCGGCCGCTACCAGTGGTGTCTTGGCGCCTGGCGGGAGCCCGCGGCTTTCCGGCCGGCAGGCTGGCCTTCCTTCTTTGTGAAAAAGTTGTGAGGTGGACTTGGCTCGGCCTGAGTTTTGACGCTTTTTCTCGATCTTGTTTGACTTGCCATTTGCTCTTTTGGGCCTTTTTCTATTTGTTGATTTTATTTCTTTTATTTTGTCTTTTTTGCCCAAAAATGATCATCCTTGAGTTTGTACCGCAAGTCCAAATAAACACCAAAACTTTGAATATGTTAGTTGAAATCCCTATTTCTAGGTTGTTTTGGTGTTGTGTTGACGGTATTTAATTTGTCGTTGGTTCACCGCCAACAATCATCAAAAGATTTCGCACTACATACCCATTTGCTCAACTCAATACCTTAGTTAAGCTTCACTAAAGTTTTAGCAAAATAGATTGCAAGGTTCCATTCCGACTCTTGTTCACCAAAAAACCAATATGATTTCATCAAAAAAGAAGCATACAAGATTGCCTTGCACGGGCCCTAGAATATTTGCATCGGTGTCATCGCCAAAAAGAGAGAACTCATTATTTTGAAGTTAGATTTTTGAAAAGGCCTTTGACAAAAGTAGAACATCGACTCATGATTCAAATTATGAAAGCCAAAGGTTTCCCCACGAAGTGGTTGGATTGGATGCAAGCAATTTTTTCTTCGGCACCGCACATTTTTGCTGAATAGTGTTCTGGAAAGTATTCCCGCGTCATAGAGGTGTCGAACAAGGAGATCCACTATCTCCACTTCTATTTGTGCTAGCGACTGATTTTTGCGCATTACTCCTAAATGCGGCATGTTCACAAGGGAATCTTACCTTGCCAATTCCTCTCGGTCGATCAAGATTTTCCAATCCTTCAAGTATGCGAGATGACACACTCATATTCATGAAAAGGCGATGCGGCTTCGGTTAAGTTACCTAAAAGATCTTCTAAACAACTTTGGTGATTCCAGCGGTTTGAAGGTAAACTTTGAAAAATCTTTTATGGTTCCTATTAATCTAAATGAGGATAATCTGAATGATATGGCAGAGAAGTTTTTTGGTTGCTCTAAAGGATCTCTTCCTTTTACATAGTTGGGTTTGCCTTTAAGTATCACAAAAACCTTACGTAGGCCGACTTGGCCTCTAGTGAACAAGTGTGAAAGGAGGTTAGTAAATTTCATCTTTTCAATGATCTTTGGAAGATTGGAGTTAACTAATGCGGTTTTCTCGCTTTGCCTACTTTTGCAATGTGCACTTTAGGATTACATGTCACCGTGGTCAAGCAAGTTGACAAGTACGAGAAAACATGCTTTTTTTCGAGAGGTTCCCATGTTAATAGTAAAAAACCTCATAAAGCTGCACGAATTGGTGACTCTTTCTAAGGAGCAAGGAGGGTTGGGGTGCTAGATCTCTCTACTCATAATGAATGCCTCACGCTAAAAACACCTTGATAAATTCTTCAACAAGGCTCCCGTACCTTGGGTTCAATTAGTTTGGGATAAATATTATGTAGATGGCAAATTACCCAGGTTGTCAAATAATTTCGAGGGGTTCATTTTGGTGGCGTGATAACTTAAAGCTTCTAGATTCTTTCAAAGGTATGTCAATGGCAACTGTTATGGATGGTGCCTCCTGTTTCTTCCGGGTTAGATTGTTGGAATGGTCAAGTTCTTCAGCACCTTTATCCTCGGCTTTTCTCCTATTGCAAAGACCCTCTTATCTCGGTCGGAAAAAGTTAAATTGGAGGCCAATGATATTGATTTGTTTCATCTCGCCCTTGTCCAATGAAGCTTATGAGCAATATCTGCAGATTTGCATAATTTGGTACAAATTACTCAACTTCAAGATGCAAATGATAAATGGGGTTACATCTCGGGGAACTAATACATTTAAGTCTCATAAAGCTTACAAACATCTCTGAGGGGGTAAATAATGTTCACAGGATCTATAAGTGGTTATGGAGGAGCTCTGTCGAACAAAAAGGAAAATTTTCTTACGGCTACTTCTACAAGACAGGGCTAAGTACTAGAGATCTTCTAAGAAGAAAACACATGCATTTGCCAAGCTATGAATGTGCTTTGTGCTCTCGCCGGGTTGATGAATCCTTGGATCATCTCTTCTTTCTTTGCTTCCTTTTGCGCAGCTTGTTGGAACCTAATTAACATTCGGTACCCATGGCAACCCCGGTTGAACAATTGATGGAATCTTTTCAGGGGATCAAATCAGGCTGCCTTTCTTTCTTGAAATCATTGTGACGATGTGTTGGGCGATTTGGTCATGTCGAAATAATCCAATCTTCAGAGGTATACCCGCAAGTCTCTGCAACAGGTGCAAGATCATCTTCAAAGAGGAATTTGCCTTAGTTATTCTAAGGGCAAAGCAATCCTATCACCCACAGATTGTATCATGGCTAGAAGTTTTTGTGTAATTTTGCTTATTTTTTTTGTTTTTTTGTTTCTTGAGGTTGTGTTGTAAGAACCCTTTAAGTTTATTTTCAATAAAGGCACACAGGGGGGTCAAACCCTCCTGTTTTTCAAAAAAAAACCCACCGTGTTCTTAATTTGTTTTGTTTCCTACCGTCTAATAAAATTTGTAGCAAGTCTCTTACTATTACTTTGAAAAAAAAACTATAAGTAGTTTTTTTTTTACAATAAGCACTACAATTAGTTGTACCTGGTGCATGTTCTCTTTGTATCTCTCTATATATATACACACACACATTTCAGGACACGTGCAATAACTATTTTAATGCCTATCAACTACTGAGTGAAATTGTTTTTCTCCGCAAGTAAGATACTGATTATTGCAACTAAAAGAAGAGCACGTACGTACGGGCGCCATAAATAAATATAAGAAAGTCAAGCAACTGCAGTGTGGTGATATATATTGCAGCTGACCTTGTGTAGCATTTGAGACCTCGCTCACCTAGGAAAGAGTGTTTTCTCATGAATTACCTTGTGCAATATGATGTATTACACAAGCTAGAAATTGCAATGTTTTAAGGTAACTGGTATTTCTGCTAAAAGAGACTAGAGCCACACCATATATGCCACTATACAACTAAATTAGGAATTAGGGCTCGTTTGGATGCTGGGAGAGAAACAAACATGGATTTCCAGCCCATAGGGAGGAAGTTTGCCTGCCCGTGACAATCCCTCCTCCGACGGGTGATAGAAATCCCATGGGAAAGCAAATACTAGGGTATTGTTTGATGTCACGGGGGATACAAATCGGTCGAGCAAAATAAATATTAAAAAAAACGAAAAAAAACAAAGATTTCAAAAATGCGATTGAAGAATCGAAAATCATTAACATGCACTACTACGTAATTGATTTTTGCGTGGTGTTCGATTTCATTTTCCGTGCGGGCATTTGAAAAACCACCACGGTTAATAGCATGATTAACCGTGGCGGGCATTTTTCTATTTTGCGTGGCGGACATAATAACCGCCACGGTTAATCGATTAACCGCGGCAGTTTTTATTAAAATGCCCGCCACGGTTAATGGGCCCAAACACTTTCGGCCCAAAAGCCCGTAAAACGACCCAAAAGTCGGGCTCGTATAAATATAGAAAGAAGGAGGACTTTGGTTTCCGGACTTCAGCTCCCCTCACTTCTCCCTCCCCGTCCCGAGAGCACCTCCCTCCGTCTCCTCCCGTCCCTCCCCGTCCCTCGAGCAGCGGCGTTCCTCCCTCACTTCTCCCTCCCCGTCCCAAGCAGCGGCGGCGGGCGTCGGGGGGCGCTCCTCCCATCACCGGCGGCGGCGTGTCGGGGCGGCGGCGCGCATGGAGGCGGAGAGACCGCCGGGCGCATCAAGGCGGCGGCGGATCGAGGCGGCTTCCGGGGCGCTCCTCCAGCGTCTTCCGGGCGCTCCTCCAGCGTCTTCCCTGGCGGAGCATGGAGGCCTCCTCCCCTGGGCGGATCGGCGCCCGGCGGCGGATCCGGACCCCGCGGCGGATCCGGGCGGCAAAGCCGGCCGGATCCGGCCGGATCCCGGATCCGGCGCGGATGGCGAGCGCATTCGGTGGCGGCGGCTCGAGACCCTAACCCTAATGGGCCCGGATCTAGGCCCATTAGGGTTAGGGTTTGATTTTTTCTTTTTTTTTAATTTTTTTATTCATTAACGGTGGCAGGCATTTTTCGTTTCTAAAACCGCCACGCAAAATCATCCAATTTTCCGTGACCTTCCTTTTCGTGGCGGACTTAATAACCGCCACGGAAAATCGAAAAAGTCCGCCCACGGAAAATCGAATATGTAGTAGTGATGTGTAATCTTTCAATGGTGCAATACGAATTGGATAAAAAGAGATCAATTACTTTACTATTCAAGACACATCATTCATTTCAAAGGAAACCAATGACCTTTCATCTCAAAGGAAACCAATGACCTTTCATCTTTACTATTGAGCAACTCAAGAAAACAATACAAGAGTACATTGGGTTTACAACAAAAGTACATACTACATTAATCTTATTAAATAACTAGAGAGAATTAACAACTTTCTCGGCATAAGCGCACTAGGAGTGAGCGATGAAGAGGAAGCGCACGCCGAGTGGAAGATGCTCCTGCCAAAAGGGATCAAAGTTGGAGCGGGATCCGGTGGTGGTGGTGGCGGTGGTGTGAAAAGAATGGCGGGGGATGACGGCGCGGGTGCAAACGATGGCGGCTCGCTGCAGACGATGGCGGCGGTGGCGTTCTATCCCTAGCCTCCACCATGCCTTTGCGAGCCCGAGAGCGAGCCGTGAGGAGACAAAGGGGAAGGAAATAAACCGGGGCGACTCGTTTTTTCACTTCCCCGTCGGTTGAACCACGATCGACACGGGGTTTTCTCGGCTCGCATTTTTATTGGCTCGTCGATCCCGAACGGCCACCGGGTATTGGCCGGGAAGGGAACTCGTAGCGGGATTTTGGTTCCGTGGATGCACGGGGGATCCGGCGGTATTCGCCGTATCCAAACGAGCCCTTAGAGACATCGGGATTCGTCGGCCGACGCGGTTTACCTCACGCAAACCCTAGCCACCATTCTAGTGATATTCCCCGGGTTGGCGCTCCCCGCTGAAGCTACATGGCAGCAGACTTGCTACAAGGGTCACAATAGATCTTTGGACTTGATCCGCCTATTGAGGACTCGGCATGGAAGTTAGTTCAGCGGTAGAAAATTAAAACTAGCATGCAAAAACATGTAAAAATGTTTTTATGACATAATGGCGAGTGTATGGGATTAAAGCTCGACTTGATCTTATCTTTCCGTCCTCTTTCCCTCTCCCTATCTCGTATGTTCTCAAGCCGGTGAGGATCCCCCCACCCGGCATCTTTAGCTCGGCGAGTGCCCGCTAGAGCTTACGCCCTTTAAAGCCCGTGTAGGAGTGCGTTTAGGTGGGCAATGCCTTTCTTCCGCATCGGCACCGGCACTTGCACGCGGATCGGCCCTTCCGTAAGTAGTAGAGCTTGCACGCGGGCGGTGTCTCTTCTAGCAACACGTGCGCCATCCTCGGGGATGTGGTGTTAAATATGGTAACATACATTTGCTCGACTGGGAAGATCTAGCTAGGGGTGTGTTGGCCGTCAAAATAAATCACTTTTTACCGCCAACTTAACTCTAACATATCAGAATGTCACGCCCCACTTTTAATGGGACTTTTAATCTCGCATCTGGCGCCGGGGATCACGCTACCAATACGTTTACCGAGTCACAGTAATGGAAATCAGTTATAGATGAACTATTCCGAGCATGTGTTGACGGTCGTTAACTACATATTTTATACCGTCAACATTAATATAAAACTACCAAAACACAATAGTGATAGGGCATTGAGCTAACCATTTCCACAAGTTTTGTTCTTCACTTGTTTTGCAGGACAATGTTGAAAACATACACATTTCGGGCCAAAAGCAAGGGGAAACGTATAAAGAATAACAAGGCCCTAAATGGACATGAGCAAAGCAAGGTGAAGAGAGGAGAAATGCCCATAAATATGAATGTCAACATCTATACATAAGCCAAAAGTCGAGGCCCAAATCCAACATGAAATCATACCGGGCGTAGGACATGGGGTTTAGTATTTTGGGCATAACTTTCTCATCACGAAATCGGATTTCAAAGTGATCCAACAGTCAAAATGAAGCTTACCCGAGGCCCACGCACTCCTACAAAATTTCAGGCCAAACGGCCCATATCTTGGTGCGGGCGCACCAAGTGGTGCGCTGCCGCACCGGGCGGCCGCCAACCGGGCCCAGCTTTTCGAGGCGGTTCATTACTTTCAAAAAAGTGTGTTGCCGACGTTGGTTGGTCGGTTTGGGCTGATTAGGAAGGTATTCCAAGGTCGGTTTTGCTCCTTCCATGTGGGGATGGACATCTTCCAAAGAGCCCCCCTCCTCTCTACCTATAAAAGGAGGCTCTCTCCCCTCATTCAACACACACCAATTCCATACAACACAAGGAGGAGCCACAATGTAATAGAGAGGAGAGAGTTCCATTCTTGTTCTTCTTCCCCCTCTTAGTTCTAATGGAGAGTGTGAGAGGAAAGGCTAGAAGGAAGTTTGGTTCCTTCTACAGAGTTGTCGGTCCGCCCTGGTGTGCCGCGGTTCCTAGGAAGCCTCGGAGTGCGGGAGTTGTCGTACCCGCTTCGCTTGTACCTCTGCAAGCTACTTACACTTTGGTGAGAAAGCTTGTGATTATCTTTTTTGGCTTATTGTTCTTCAAGCATATTATCTTAGCTGTTATCGACTTGCGGGATTGGTAGTCGTACCTTCGGTCGTAACTCTTGGAGAAGGAACTCTTTGACCGGGAACCTTGTACGACCCAAGAGTTGTGGATGGTAGTGCAAACATGGTGTTTGGGCTAGCGTTCACCTACCTTTTGTGGCGCATCCCACGGTTGAGGGGGTAGGCGGCTTGGTCGTGACAAGCCTTGTCCATCCCTTGAAATCCCCCACGTTCGGGTGCGGCGCGGTGCTAATTGCGGACACCGCCCCATGGCAATGGGCCCTGAGTGAGTAGACAACAGACTTTAGAAATCCCCGCCTCAAAACCCGAGCCCATAGAGTTACCTCACTATCCATAGTTATCCCGGGGTGATCATTTGGGGGTCATTATCGAGCATATAACACCGCCAACTCAGGTTCATTCCAAGGAAAATAAACAATCTCATGGTGCATATGCATTTATTTCTAACCTAGTTCCACTTGTATTGGTCGAAAAACATATTTTGCGAGGAACAAAAGTGGAAACTAGTACAAACCGCCCAATCAACAATGAAAGCACAAAACCAGGACTACGCCTTGTCAAGGGAAGGCCAACAGTCCAAAATCAAGCGTAAATGGGCCGACGCACCTACGTGACATTGGACCAAAGTGGACCAAGAGGTGGCACGCCAGAGCCCTGGCTCGAGCCGGGCCAATCTTTGGGCCGCCCACCGCAGCGGCCGGCGCAACTTTTTTTCGCAAACGTTCCCGCCCTTTCTCGGGCGGTTTGGAGCGATCTTCAAGCGGCGGTTGCATGTGGTGCAAATTTTCGTTCCGCCAAGAACACCTCGAAGCAAGGAGAGCCCTCCATTTCCTCTCCCTCTCCACTATATAAAGAGAGGCACTCCTCACTTGTAATATCATAACATTGATCATCATACACATCATTACACTCCATTCACACACTCCACTCCATCACATTTAGTACACATTGGAGTAGAGGAAAGGAGCCAAGTTAGAAGTAGAAGGGAGTGAGAGAGGAGGAAGTGTGGAGAAGAGGAGTAGCGACCCCTACTTTTCAGGCAGACGGAGTTCGAACCCTGTCGGCTCCCGTCTCCGCACTTGTACCTCTACGGATCATCCTACCGGTTTGAGTAAGAGATCCGTGTTCTATCTCGATAATTATCTTCGAAGTTTAAATTATTACTTTAATTATAACGTTCACCGGTTCGTTGTTTACCATATCGGTAGATGCTCTAGTAGAGGACTCGATGAAGACGGATGCTCCCCGCCAACGCTAGAGTGCGTGATAAGTAGTGTAGACGTGGTGTCTAAACTACAAGTCACCCTTGTTTACCAATCAGTCCACGGTAGTGAGGTAGGTAGGCGTGTGGTGACAACCCTGTTCGACCTTAGTATTCCTCCACGTCCCGTTGTGCGGTAGTCCGGAGGCCGGACCCTTCCGCAGCACCGGGGAGAGCCGGTGGCTACGTGAACGTATAAGAAAAAGAAGTAATTTGGCTTTTGGATAATCCTGCGTAGTAGAAACTCACTACCCGTTCGCCCCTTTCCATCTTCCTCCCCGGTAGCTAGTCGAGCCCGACTTAACGCCCGTTCCCTCGTGGAAATCGATACCCCGAACACTTCCGGTGAAGTGCTACAACGGTATTTCCGTGCACTTGTGGACTATTGCGCTTACGCTAAGAAACACCAACAAGCATTTTACGGCGCCGTTGTCGGGGAACGGTTGTCGTTATAGTCTTCGAACCTAGTCTACCCGTGTATCTTACTTTATCCATTTCCACCCCGCCATTAAAACAAAAATCTAAAAAAAATTATGGAGCACCCAACTATTGCAAAACTGCATGCGCCCGAAAGTGGCGAGCTCTTAGAACGCCCATCTTCTTCGAAGCCCATCACGGCTTTCGAGTTATGAGCTCCGCCCGGCCAAGCGGGCCATGGTTGGGATCAATCCTTCTCGGGTTATGATTACGAAAATCCATACCATCACCCGAGGGAGTTTGAGCAACTCGTGCTTGCCTCACCATTGAAGGCATGTCACAAGACACGTTGAGGTGGAAGTTATTCCCTTTCTCACTTGAAGAGAGAGCTTAAACAATGGGTTCGACCACAACGTAGGGAAGGTAGCGGTGATTGGGAAGAATTGCGGGCAAGGTTTTGCCAAGCTTTCTTCCCTATATCCCGAATTGCTTCCCTCCGTCAAGAGATAATCTGCTTCCAACAAGGAGAGAAGGAGTCGTTAGGTGTAGCCTGGGACAGATTCTCAATTTTAACAAGGTCTGGTCCAGAACTATCCATTCCCAGCCATGTGCTGCTTCAGCATTTCTGGCTAGGTTTGACTAGAGAGTCTGCCCTACAGTTAGACACGGCCGCAGGAGGGTCGTTTACACACAAAACCACAGAGGAAGGGGAAGCCCTTTTAGACCGAATTCTTGAAAACACCCCTCCTCTAGAACCCGTCCGTGTTGAGCCGATGTCCGAAGAGGTTTCGTCGCTTCAAGCCGAACCTCTAAAAATACCAGACCCCGAACCAAAGGAGGAACCCCTTCTGGGAGACCTCCCGTATATCGAGGACGTATTTCTTGATGATTTCGGAAATACCTCGAAATACGAGTCGGTAAAGAGACCACCAGTTCCTGTCACCCCTAGAGAACCTTTAGTTAATCGACTCTCTACGAGAGTCAATCATGGGGTTAACATCTTTCATGAGTAGCGAATGGGTACATGAGAATGAGTCATCTTCCTCAAGAAATTCGGATTTGTACTCCCTCGTTCCCCATTCAATGCACGATAAAAGAAAACAGGAAACCGTGTTGTATAACCCAACCGTGGGCATCAACATCATGTCACAAATTTATGCCCAAACTTATTTTGAGGAAGAGAAACGCCGCCCACAATAAAAACTTTTAGAGCTGATATGCGTTCAACTCTCCAAGGGTTGGGGTTTTACATAATGTGTCTCTTTACCATGAAGGTGTCGGAATGAGCCTTGATTTTCACATCTTTGACATTGAGGATTTCGACATTACGATTGGCCATCCCCTAAAAAAAAATTATTCGCTGATCCACCAATTACGGGGGGAGTTAGATGTTAAATTAGGAAGGGACACGTTCACGCTACCCATACAAAAATCCAAAAACACAATAGCTGAACCCTGTCCCCCAATAAAACCATAGAGGTGGTGCCAAAAATACCTTTTGAAACTCCCCTGAAGAATCCTTAGAAAGAGACTCCAAATTCTTCGTTGAAGAAATTAGCGAGATAGATGAATTTATCGATCTCCCTAAAGAAGAAGAAGAAACGGCACCACCTCCCATTGAGCTAAAAGCCCTTCACGAAGGTTTGCGCTATGTTTTTCTAAACAAGCGATAAAAATGCTCCCGTAATTATCGGTGACAAACTAACCGACGAGGAGTCATCCAAATTAATCAAAATTTGGAAAAACATAGGGCGGTCTTCGGGTATTCATTACATGATCTAAAAGGGATTAGCCCTCTAATTTGCTCTCATCGCATCCCCGTTGACCCGGAAAAATCACCCTCACGCGAACCACAACGCCGGCTCAATAATGAGATGAGAGAAGTCGCGGAAGAAGGAAGTCCTCAAACTTCTTCATAAGGGGATAATCTATCCCGCACCACATAGCGGCCCGGGTTAGCCCCGTCCAGGTGGTACCAAAGAAAGGAGGCATGACGGTAATTGAAAATGCTAAAAATAAATTAATTCCCACAAATGCGGCCGTCACGGGGTGGAGAATGTGCATTGATTACCGAAAACTCAATGCGGCAACAAAGAAAGATCACTTTCCGCTCCCCTTCATTGATGAAATGTTGGAGCGGTTAGCGAAACACTCTTTTCTTCTTTTCCTCGATGGGTATTCAGGTTATCACCAAATTCCCATCCACCCCGATGATCAAAGCAAGACAACTTTCACATGCCCGTATGGAACGACGCCGTATAGGAGAATGTCGTTCGGGTTGTGTAATGCACCCGCATCATTCCAACGGTGCATGATGTCAATATTCTCAGACATGATTGAGGAAATCATGGAGGTATTCATGGATGATTTCTCCGTCTATGGAAAAACCTTTGACAACTGTCTTGAGAATTTTGATCGAGTCTTGCAACGATGCCAAGAGAAGGACACGGTACTAAATTGGGAAAAGTGCCATTTCATGGTCATGGAGAGGGCATCGATCCTTGGACACCTAGTGTCCGAAAAAGAGGGATTGAGGTAGACAAAGCAAAAATTGAAGTGATTGAAAAACTACCTCCCCCTGTGAACGTGAAAGGAATCCGTAGCTTTCTAGGCCACGCAGGATTTTATAGACGGTTCATAAAAGATTTCTCACAAACTTCTAGACCGTTAACAAGCCTGCTAGCTAAGGATGTGCCTTTTACGTTCACTAATGAGTGCATGAAAGCTTTTCTCACCATTAAGAAAGCACTCATCTCAGCACCAATCATTCAACCACCAGATTGGTCGCTGCCTTTTTGAAATCATGTGTGATGCTAGTGATTACGCCGTTAGTGCGGTCCTTGGCCAAACCAAAGATAAAAGCATCATGCGATCGCCTATGCTAGCAAAACGCTAAATGGAGCTCAATTAAATTACGCCACAACCGAAAAAAAGAGGCTCCTAGTCGTGCGTGTTTGTTATTGATAAGTTTAGGTCTTACTTAGTGGGATCCAAAGTGATTGTCTACACCGATCATGCGGCATTGAAATACTTGCTCACTAAGAAAGACGCTAAACCCAGATTAATAAGATGGATTCTCTTACTCCAAGAATTTGATTTAGAAATTAAAGACAAGAAAGGAGTAGAGAACAGCGTTGCGGATCATTTGTCGCGTTTGCAATTCACTAACATGCGGGGAGTTACCGATCAACGATTTCCTACGCCGACGACATGCTCCTCAAGGTGGAGGACGTAACCCCATGGTATGCGAGATATTGTGAATTACATGGTTTCAAGTTACGTACCACCCGGCGAATCCGGGCACAAGTTGCAAGTTGAGAGTCGCCGCCACCGTGGGATGATCCGTACCTATACAGTATGTGCCGACGGCATGCTAAGGAGATGTGTACCCACCCGAGAGGGGACAGCAAATCATTGAAAAATGCCATGCAGCCCCGTGACGGAGGCCATTATGGAGTACATCGCACTCAAGCCATGATTTGGCGGTGTGGATTCTTCGGCCAATGATGTACCAAGACACAAGAGAATTCATCGAGAAGATGTCAAAAGTGTCACCGCAAGGAGGAATCACATCAAGAAATGCAATGCCCCTCAACTACAATCTCCAAGTAGAAGTCTTCGATGCGGGGTATTGACTTCATGGGACCTTTCCCAAAGTCCCATGATAGTGAATACATCCGCATCGCAGATCGACCACGTGTCCAAGTGGGTCGAAGCTCGGCCGCCCTGCGCCGATGCCAAACATGCCGTGAAAATGTTCCATGAGATCATTTTCCCGAGGTTTGGAACACCAAGGATGGTCATAAGTGATGGAGGATCACACTTCATAGACAGATCCTTTCGAGCTTTCTTACGAGAGCGGGATCTAAGCACAATATAGCCACACCTTACCATCCTCGGACAAGCGGCCAAGCGTAAACGTCGAACAAGCAAATCAAGAACATTTTGCGAAAAAGCGTCAATGCAATGGGGAAGGGTTGGAAAGACAAGCTACCCGATGCACTCCGGGCATACGGGACAGCTTATAAAACCCCCATTGACATGACACCATTCCAAGCGGTCTCACGGAAAAAGTTGCCACTTGCGAATTAGAACTCGAACATCGAGCCTCTTGGGCAATCAAGACATGGAACATGGACCTTAAGCTAGCCGGGAAAAATAGACAAAAAAAGTTAACCGAGCTAGAGGAATGGAGGGAGAAGGCGTATCACAAAGTGCCAAGCTATACAAAGAAAGAACAAAAAAATGGCACGACCATCGAATCCAACGTAAAAACTTTCCACGAAGGAGACAAGGTACTACTCTTTAACTCTCGTGTGAAGCTATTCGGTGGAGGGAAGCTGCGAAGCAAATGGAAGGGGCCATACACCGTCGTCGACGCCGCACCTCATGGCGCCAATCACCATCACCGACGATTCGAGGTAATTTATCAAAGGTAAATGGCCAACGTTTAAAAGTTTTCCTTGAGCCTTCTCCAAATAACTATATAGAGAAAATAATGTTGGTAGATTTTGAGCAATATAAAAATAATTCAATAATTGCTGCCAACATTTTGGAAAGAAAAACACAATAAAAATATTAAATACAAAAGCACATAACCTTTTTTTTTTTTTTTCTTTTTCTTTTTTTCTAAAATAAAGAAAACATCGCCTAAACCGGGGTCTTTCCCGTTGCACCACTGTGGCAAAAGAGTTGAGATAAGATAATGATCATGGGAAAAAGTCGTGCACAAGGCACGCCCGGCCTGCGGTGCCGGCGCAATGGGGCGGCCGGCCTCCTCCATTTGCGGCCCCGTGCCTCCCTGTTTTCTCACATGGATAAATTCCGGCCGATCCTATCCCAATCCCCCGTGGTGCACGGTCACGCGTTCGACGTAAAACTCTATAAATTGAACCCCAAGTTCCTCATGACAAATCACACCAAAAACCATCTCTTCTCCCTCATTCTTACTTGCTCAACCTACCCATGGGAAATAATAAAGCCTTATACCTCTCCTTAGGATTAGACATTGAACCATTCCAAGAAAACCCGGAAGAAATAGAAGAAACCATGTTCGTGTCGCCTCAACCACTGGCAATCTTACCACCTATCAAAACTCCCGGGCCATCCTTCCCAATCAGAAGCAGGGGGTTCACCTAGCACGAACCGGCCTCATAAACCCCAAAAGCAAGAAACCCAATACAAAACTCATCTCCGTGAAGCGCCATCCAAATCAACCACAACTCCCGCACAAATGAAGCCGTCGATAGAAAAAGGTTGCCCTCAAGAAGCCAGCACACGTAGTCAAAAGAATTCGACCACCACTAGGGAGCCCTCCTATTAGAGGACAGCCCCCCGGTTTTTTCAAAGGATAGTGAAATAGAAAAACCTAAGAAGAAAACTACACTTGGAGTGATCAACACAAGGATCAACAGCCTACAAACAAAAATGAAGAAAATTCATAATGAAGTAGTCAGTAGCGACATTAGAAGTGAAAAATCTAGAAGATTCTCTTTTCGACTATGCGCCGGGTTTAATGAGAAATTAGACCGTCTAGCGAGAAAAAAAATAAAGAGGGTTCAAAATTACTGATTGTTTCAGGCATTTTAATTCCTCGCATTTTTATTTCCATTTACTTTGTAATTGCACGAAGATCAATAAAGTTTGTCTTTGAATATTTCTTTGTGCACTTGTTTCTCTATTTTCTCGTTAACTTCTATAAAAAGAAACAAGTGTGGGGGAGATTAAATTCATATACTACCTTAAAAACATAGACAAACTTTATCCTTTTCGTCAATCCATTATAAAAAAAAAAGAGCCACACATTATCTCGAATTCTTGTGCTTTGAGAGAGAGCATGATTACTTGAATTTCTCCTTCCTATGCAAATAAGACTTGGTTTTTCCCATTTAAAAATAAATAACTCAAAATAATATTCTGGGATAATCAAAACATGAACCAAAGATTCAAACAAAATAGCTACTTCCTTATTTATTGTATCTCGTCAAATTCAAAGATTAATGTTTGAGAAAGTTTCATGGTCCCAAGATCAAGTACATGTGCACAAATAAATTGATATTTGAATATGATGAAAACCTGTATGCTTCAAAGTCATGGGCTGTGCTAAAAAAAATGGGCACGTGCCCACATAGAAAACAATGGGTACATCGATGCCCGCCTATCTAAAAAAAAAAAAAAAGAGAGAGAAGAAATAATGGACAAGTGTCCGAGGGCGAGTAGAGCCCACTTCTCCAAATAAAAAGAGAAGAAATAATGGACAAGTGTCCGAGGCGAGTAGAGCCCACTTCTCCAAAATTAAAAAAAAAAAAAAAAGGAAAAAAAAAAAAAGAGTAGCAAGCCCATGACCCTTTGAATGCAAAAAGGGCATCATAACTAAAAAAAGAACATTACCTATGCACATCTTTTGATCTAGGAATATGACACTTCTCTCCATTAATCTAGAATTTGACTTGACATTTCATACAAGGAAGTAAGCAATTTTGTTGGTACTCTCAAGTTTGATTAAACCCGAGAACGTAACACAAATTCTTTTCAAAAATTTGAAAAACAACCAAGTCTATTTGTGCAAGTGTAAGTAGAAAGAAAGAACTCCCCGCTTATCTTCATCGCACGATCATTCAAGGTAATGTGATAGAACACTTTGGTTATTGACAAAGGAAAACTTGACCTCACGAAAAACTTAAAAGATTAACTTTACTCGAGGGCGAGTAAAAGCCAAGTGTGGGGGAGTTGTTGGCGGTCATTATCGAGCATATAACACCGCCAACTCAGGTTCATTCCAAGGAAAATAAACAATCTCATGGTGCATATGCATTTATTTCTAACCTAGTTCCACTTGTATTGGTCGAAAACATATTTTGCGGGAACAAAAGTGGAAACTAGTACAAATCCGCCCAATCAACAATGAAAGCACAAAACCGGGACTACGCCTTGTCAAGGGGAAGGCCAACAATCCGAAATCAAGCAAAACGGGCCGACGCACCTACGTGACATTGGACCAAAGTGGACCAAGAGGTGGCACGAGAGCCCGGCTCGAGCCGGGCCAAACTTGGGCGGCCGCCCACCATGGGCGGCCGGAGCAACTTTTCTAAGCAAACGTTCCCGCCCTTTCTCTGGCGGTTTGGAGCGATCTTCAAGCGGCGGTTGCATGTGGTGCAAATTTTCGTTCCCACCAAGAACACCTCGAAGCAAGGAGAGCCCTCCATTTCCTCTCCCTCTCCACTATATAAAGAGAGGCACTCCTCACTTGTAATATCATGACATTGATCATCATACACATCATTACACTCCATTCACACACTCCACTCCATCACATTTAGTACACATTGGAGTAGAGGAAAGGAGCCAAGTTAGAAGTAGAAGGGAGTGAGAGAGGAGGAAGTGTGGAGAAGAGGAGTAGCGACCCCTACGCCTCGAGGCGACGGAGTTCAACATGCGGGCCCCCGTCTCCGCGACTTGTACCTCTACGGATCATCCTACCGGGTTTGAGTAAGAGATCCGTGTTCTATCTATGATAATTATCTTCGAGTTTAAATTATTACTTTAATTATACGTTCACCGGTTCGTTGTTTACCATATCGGTAGATGCTCTAGTAGAGGACTCCCCGATGAAGACGGATGCTCCCGCCAACGCTAGAGTGCGTGATAAGTAGTGTAGACATGGTGTCTAAACTACAAGTCACCCTCGTTTACCAATCAGTCCACGATAGTGAGGTAGGCGGCAGGTGGTGACAGCCCTGTTCGACCTTAGTATTCCTCCACGTCCGGGTTGTGCGGTAGTCCGGAGGCGGACCCTTCTCGGCGAACCCGAGGGGAGAGCCGGTGGCTACGTGAACGTATAAGAAAAGAAGTAATTTGGCTTTAGGATAATCCTCGTAGTAGAAACTCACTACCCAGTTCACCCTTTCCATCTTCCTCCCGGTAGCTAGTCGAGGCGACTTAACGCCCGTTCCGCGTGGAAATCGATACCCCGAACACTTCCGGGTGAAGTGCTACAACGGTATTTCCGCGCTGCGGACTATTCTCGCTTACGCTAAGAAACACCAATAGTGACCCTACTCAAAAGATTAGAGCGCAACCGTTCCTCGTGGAAAATACGATACCCCTCGAATATTTCGGTGAAAGCTACAACGATAATTCCGTGCGCTTTGCGGATTTTATACGTATGCGTTAAGAAACGTCAACAAGCTTTACGGGCGCCGTTGCTTGCGGGAATGGTTGTCGTAATTTCTCTCGAGCCTAGAGCACCCGTGTGTGTTGTATCTAAAATTAACAAAAATAGTTATTTATCTTTCTTTTTTCAAAATGAAGCCTTCACCAAATTCAAAATCTATACGCTTCTCCAAAGGGGAGTCCACAGGGCCAAAATCTTTTTCAAAATCAAAATTTTCAACCAGGCCATGAACTCCACCCTAAATTTTTTAAAAAACTTTTGGTTCGGGCACTCCATCTCTCGGTGACCATTTTGAAAATCTATGTTGCCACCTACGAGATTTCGAGGAATTATGATCATGCCTCAAAGCATTCCTAGCATGATCCAAGAAATTCACATGTGGAATTTGCTTCCTCGCTCTCCCTCATAGGGAAAGCAAAACAATAGTACACTATTGTCGTAGGAAATTTGAATGGGGACTCGAGAAGAACTCAAAGACAATTTTTGTCTAGCATTCTTCCCCATCAATGCCTACTATGGACAATCCTCGATCTCAAGTAGGATGAGAAGGAGTCCATAGGTGCAGCCTAGGCCAGATTTATAATGTTTATACGTGTTGGCCTAGACTTGTCATTACCCCGATAGTGTGCTTTTGCATATCTCTTGTTTGGGTCTTGACATAAATGCTGCCCTATGCCTTGACATGACCGTTGGAGGGTTGTTTGCACGTAAACCTACAACGGAACATAGGAAAACCCTTGAACACATCCTAGAGAAGCTTGCTTCTCCCGGCCGTAGAACATTTTCCCCTCCACATTAATGGCATGTCAAGTATTGAGGAGCCCTCATCGGTCGAGCCATTCCCAAGACGCCTTTGGAACCGACCGTTGAGAGCCCTCTCCCAAACCACGAAGGAAGGAATGTTTCGCCCTTCGCCGAGTTCACGCGATTGAATTCAAGGATGTTGATGGAACCTCGTAAACCGAGGTGCGCTTTTAGACTTCCATATCTATCCCATCCTTGGTTTCGATCTTCTCATAGGCTACCCTCTAAAAAAAAAAATTACGAAAAAGACCTATAGAGGGGAGCCATGATGAGAAGATGGGAAAGATTGCTTCCGTCTCACACCTAGACATCCTAAAGGCGAGGCATCTTCCCAACCAAAACCCATTCGAGAAGGCGAAGTTCATAACTCTACTCGTTTCACCCAAGTTGTTTTCACATCTTAGTGAAACGAAACACTGTTGCCCCTCACACGAACGCAAGTCATGTCCCTTTGGCGCTAAAACGTTGTTCTTGACAATGGTCAAGATTCAACGTTAGTCCTTCATGACACATCTTTTGAGGAGAAAACCTCATGTGCTATGGGCATGCACGAAGCGACAACTCTTGAGACCAAGCGAAATCTATTTTTTGAGCATAACAAGTCGTCAATTGAGACTTCCTACATGCTCACCTTTGGGTCTTCTTGAGTTTGTCTTGCTTTAGCCGAAAGTGCTTCAATGAAGATCACAACCATCTCTTGGTTCTCATTGTAAACCTTTTTAAGAGAATGGTTGCAAGTCTCATAGCAAACATGATGACGCTAACCTTGCAGCTTGAGCGTAATGCTAAATTCTTTGTGGTGAAACTGGGAACTTCACCATCATCAGCTGCAGGATGTATTCCCACGGTCAAGCTTACGACCATAAAAAAAAGCACTGCCAGGAGATACCCCGGACTATCATAAAAAAAAAAAGAGAGCACAAAAAGTCTTTCTCTCTTCTTATTAATAAAAGCAAGAACATGCTATCAAGTTAGTATGCACCTTCGGGTATTCTTGTCGCTAACCATTTCAGTGTGGAGATCGACTAAGAAGAACAAAGAGGCATGCGACGCCGAGAACATGAGGGCTACATCACAAAAAAACTATGATGTCCATGGGTGATGGAACATGCTCAAAAGGAGACAGGACCTTGCACACTTGACTTTTTCACAAAAGTCTAAGTGTGGGGAAGATGGTGACAATCCCAAGTTCCATCCACCAGGGGGATCATAAAAAAAAAAATGATGATGAGTGAATAAAAGATGATGTCAGCCCTGCCTTGCTAAAAAAAAAAAAAAAAAAAAAAAATGTAATTGAAAAAAAAAAGAGAAAAAAAAAAAAAAAAAAAGGGAGAAGAAGAGAGAAAGTGAAAAAAAAAAAAGAGATATATAAGAATGTTGTTGAAAAAAAAAAAATAGAATAGAAAAAAAAACAATAAGAGAGGGAGGAGTAGGTTGGCCCCACATGGTCAAGATAAACGCCAATGAGCCGCTCGACTCCACCCTTCATTGCTTCAACAAGCAAGAAGGGCTCGCCTCTCATCCTTTTTTTTGTTATCATCAAGACCCATGGCCCGCACACACGTCATGTGTGTGTATGGCCTAGCCTTGAGATGCACCTGGCCGAGCCATCAAGCAAAACCGCAACAACTCCTTCAATTCTTCATCCATAAATGCCGACGGTATTTATACTGTGTAAGCAAAGGTAACGCGTTCACCAACCCTCATACTCATAATTCGTCTCCATAAGGCTATTCAAATTCATGCTTCCTTTGCTATGTCATATGCTTGAAGTTTGGATGTGATCACATGAGTTGCATCCATAGATCTTTTTGAATTGAGCATGGTGCTTAGGTTAAAAAGATCTCCTTTAATCAAAAAAATTCGACATGGTGTTGGATTTTTGATTAATGAACTTAAGAGCTCTATTGTCATGATCCTTGGGAGTATCTTATGCTGGAGATGAATCAAGGCTTTGTTTACACTGTTTTTTTATTAAGCTTTGCTTGAGTGATGCTAAGGTGAACGAAAAAAAAAAGATATATATAATAATAAATAAATAATAATCATAATAAAGGCTCCACGGTATTCTCTGTAGAGCCATATTTGTGTTTTCTTTTTGTTTTGTTTTGTTTGAATAAAACAGGTACAAGAATAAGTGTGGGGAGACCTCTCAAGCATTGATTACACCCCTTCGAGATCTCCCCAAAGACAAATGCACGAGCCCGAGCAATTCACGATCGAGAAGGACAAGGCTAACAACTACCATTAACTCCTTTCTCTTCAAACGGTGGTTTGTGCTACTCCCTCTCTCACATCCTCCATAAAGTTTTGAGGTCTGAAATTGAACAAATCAAAAAGACAAAACTTCTTGAAAAAAAAAAACTCCATCTCTGGGTCTACCAATTGATCCATGGCATGCATACACTTTATTCCTCGCCAAAAACCATACTCGATGAGCAACTACTGTTAGGGACCCCATGTTCATCTAAACAATTGAGCTTTGAGATATGGTAGAATGACTTGACACTTGCTCTCTTATGCAATGAGACTTGGTTTTATCTTCGAAAATTTAAAATAAAGCATGCTCATGGTTTGACTTAGCCAAATCCTACCAAAGCCCTGAATTATGACAAGAATATCCACTATAGCTACTTCCCTACTGTATTGAGTTTTGTGGGGCTCCGTTGATCAGCGTTGAGAGAGGCTCATACTCCCAAGATCGAAAAACACGTACACCCACATATACACGGTTCTCACAATGAGAATTGCGCACAACATGCATCTTTACCATCCACAAAATAAGTACTCCATTCATTATACCATGATCATCTCCTGTTATCAAGAAAAATGCAGAGAGAAAGATACAGGCTGCAGAAAAAAAAGAGAAAAGAATAAGAGATGAAAAATGGACACGTGTCCGAGGGCGAGTAGAGCCCACATCTCCAAAAAAAAAAAAAAAAAAAAAAGAAGAAATACAGAAAGAAAAGTAGCCTGTATCTCTCTAGAAGCATACAAAAAGAAGGGAAGAGGATCATGAGTCAAGGAGTAACCACAAAGAAAATATATCATCAATATTCTCCACACACTTTTGCACATTTTCGATCTAGGAGTATGGCACCTCTTTCCAACGATCCGAGCTTGGCCCGACAAAACATACAGAGGTACGTATGCAACACTCCACCCAAGGATCCACAAAACCTTGCAAAAAGATAGGATGAGTGTGAGCGAGAGTGCTTCGTAAGGAAACACAAAATGAGTGACTATGTGAGAATCAACCATGGAGCATTGCTATTTTATCTTCAAAAAAAAAAAAAAAAAAACCAACCAAGTCTTTGCACATGAGTAGTAGCAAGGAGATAGGATTTCATGCCGTTCCATTGCTCAATCGTTCAAGATAACTTGGTAGCCACTTTTGAATGCTCACAAAGCAGGTGAAGCCTGGAATAACTTGTATGCAGGTCTACATCTTGGAGATTGAACCACTTTAGTCCCTAAGCCTTCACTCGAGGACGAGCAAAGGACTAAGTGTGGGGAGTTTGTTGGCCGATCGTTAACTACATATTTTATACCGTCAACATTAATATAAAACTACCAAAACACAATAGTGATAGGGCTTTGAGCTAACCATTTCCACAAGTTTTGGTACTTGTGCAAACTCATATCATGCTTAAGACTAAGGACAAGGAATGCAAAGCTTTGCAAAAGAGTGTAAAAAAACTCTTGAGCAAAACTTTAGTGAGCTAGAAGCCACCCATGAGGGTCTAAAGGAAGACTATGGGGAATTGGAGCTAGCTCATACTAGGCTTAAGAAAGCCCATGCCTTGCTCTTAGAGAAGAATGATAGAGCTTGCTCAATCATCAAGAAGGATGTTGGTTCAACATGTGACATTATAGATGAACCCTTTGTGGTTGATGTTGAAGAACCATCTCCTTCCACATCCACATCAACCCACTCAAGCTCTACTAGTAGTGATGAAGTAATTTTAGATTCATCACTAAAGGTTGAGAATGAGACTCTCAAAAGAGAGGTGGATGAGCTCACCCACTCCTTGAGGAAGGCATATGGTGGGGATGCCCGCTTGCTAAAGTGCTTGGGTAGCCAACGGTTTTCCCTTAACAAGGAAGGCTTAGGCTATGTCCCCAAGAAAGGCAAGAAGGCCTTTGCTACTCCAAAGCCTAGCTTTGTGAAGAGCAATGGACTCTATTGCAATAGATGCAAGCAAGTGGGGCATCAAGAGATAAAATGTGCTAAAATGAACATGAACAAGAAATCAATGAAAGTGCATTCCATATCTTTTGATTCTTGTTATTTGCTTACCAAGGGTGAGAAGGGTGTCAAGGCAAAGTTCATTGGTACACCCATTGTTGGCCCAAAGAAGAAGGCAATTTGGGTACCGAAGGCTTTGGTTGCTAACCTCCAAGGACCCAAAGGCAAATGGGTACCTAAATATTATTGATTTCCTTGTAGGTGAATTACAAGATTGGGGGCAACCATTGGATTCTTGATAGTGGGTGCACTCAACATATGACCGGTGATGCAAGGAAGTTCAACACAATTGATTCAACTCAAGAGAATGGCAAGCCTATTACATTTGGTG
Organism: Hyparrhenia diplandra; assembly: GCA_015847255.1. Lineage (NCBI taxonomy): Eukaryota > Viridiplantae > Streptophyta > Magnoliopsida > Poales > Poaceae > Hyparrhenia > Hyparrhenia diplandra. The sequence continues at coordinate 21,996 of JADLZK010003009.1, forward strand.
ATAGCAAGAGTGGCAAGATTCAAGGCATAGGCAAGATTGCAATAACCAATGACTTGACACTCTCAAATGTGGCACTAGTTGATATCTTGAAGTACAATTTGCTTTCGGTGGCACAAATTTGTGATCTTGGTTACAAGTGCATCTTTGGTGAAGATAGTGTTGAGATTGTGAGCACAAAAGATTCAAGCTTGATCTTCAAGGGAATTAGATTTGACAACCTCTACCTTGTGGATTTTGGTGCAAGTGAGACTCAAATTAGTACATGCTTGATATCCCAATCTAGCATGGGTTGGCTATGGCATAGAAGACTTGGTCATGTTGGCATGAAGCAACTCAACAAATTAGTTCAACATGATCTAGTGAGAGGCTTGAAGGATGTTCACTTTGAGAAGGACAAGCTATGTAGTGCATGTCAAGCCCGGGAAGCAAGTTGCCAACACTCATCCAAAGAAGAGCTTCATGAGTACTTGCAAGGCATTTGACTTGATCCATATTGACTTGTTTGGCCCAACCGCATATACAAGCATTGGTGGCAACAAGTATGGTTTTGTGATTGTGGATGACTATACAAGATTCACTTGGGTGTTCTTTCTCAATGACAAGAGTGATGTGTATTCATTGTTCAAGACATTTCTCAAGAGGGTGCACAATGAGTTTGATATCATAGTGAAGAAAGTGAGAAGTGACAATGGTAGTGAGTTCAAGAACACAAGAGTTGATGAGCTTTGTGATGACTATGGAATCATGCATCAACTTTCGGCTAAGTACACACCGGAGTCAAATGGCCTAGTTGAGAGGAAGAATAGGACTCTCATTGAGATGGCAAGATCAATGCTTAGTGAGTACAATGTGAGTCAATCATTTTGGGTCAAGCAATCAACACCGCATGCCACTACATCAATAGTTTGTATTGCCATCCCATGGTGCACAAGACACCTTATGAGCTATTGAATGGAAGAAAGCCAACAATTGCATACTTTAGAGTGTTTGGATGCAAATGCTACATATTGAAGAAAGGAGCAAGACTTGGCAAGTTTGACAAGAGGTGTGATGAAGGTTTCCTACTTGGTTATTCCACCACAAGCAAAGCATATAGAGTGTGGAACAACTCAAGTGGAGTGCTAGAAGAAGTCCATGATGTTGAGTTTGATGAAACCAATGGGTCCCAAGATGAAGATGAGAACCTTGATGATGTTAGTGGAACTCAATTGGTCAATGCTATGAGAGGCATGGACATTGGTGATATTAAGCCAACTCAAGTTGATGATGACAAAGATGAAGTGCAAATCACTCCAAGCTAGTGGTGCTCAACCTCAAGATCAACAACAAGCTAGTCCATCATCTCAACCAACTACTAGTGGTCAACCAAGCTCAAGCAATCAAGTTCCAACACTCCAAAGCTCAAGTGTTGCTAGAGATCACCCAATTGATCAAATTGTTGGTGATATTGCAAGTGGAGTACAAACAAGAGGAAGACTAGCGGCCTTTTGTGAACACTTTGCCTTTGTGTCACAAGAGGAGCCTGAAAAGATTGATGATGCCTTGAAGGATGAAGAATGGGTCATTGCAATGCAAGAAGAACTCAATAACTTTGATAGAAACAAGGTTTGGGAATTGGTAGAGAGACCGAAGGACTACAATGTCATTGGCACCAAATGGGTATTCAAGAACAAGCAAGATGAAGATGGCATTGTTGTGAGAAACAAAGCAAGACTAGTTGCACAAGGTTACACTCAAGTAGAGGGTCTTGACTTTGGTGAAACTTATGCTCGGTTGCAAGACTAGAGGCAATTAGAATTCTATTGGCCTATGCATGTGCACACAACATCAAGCTCTATCAAATGGATGTCAAGAGTGCTTTTCTCAATGGCTTCATCAATGAGCTAGTGTATGTTGAGCAACCACCCGGTTTTGAAGATTATCATCATCCCAACCCTGTGTACAAGTTGAACAAGGCATTGTATGGGTTGAAGCAAGCACCTAGAGCATGGTATGAGAGGTTGAGAGACTTCTTACTCAAGAAAGGCTTCAAGATGGGCAAAGTTGACACTACTCTATTCACCAAGAAGATTGGGAAGGATTTGTTTGTCATGCAAATATATGTTGATGATATCATCTTTGGATCAACAAATCAAGAGTATTGTGAAGAGTTTGCCAAGATGATGGCAAAAGAGTTTGAGATGTCTATGCTTGGAGAGCTCACATATTTCCTTGGTCTTCAAATCAAGCAAATGAAGAATGGCACCTTCATTAGTCAAGGGAAATACATTAGAGACATGGTCAAGAGGTTTGGGTTGCAAGATGCCAAGGGGATCAATACACCAATGGGTACAAATGGATCATTGGACAATGATGAAAGTGGAAATATGGTTGATCAAAAGTACTATAGGTCATTGATTGGAAGCTTACTCTATGTGACCGCTTCTAGGCCCGATGTGATGTTTAGTGTGGGCAAGTGTGCAAGATTTCAATCATCACCTAGAGAGAGTCACCTCACCGCATCAAAGAGGATATTGAGGTACTTGAAGCACACACAAAATGTTGGGCTATGGTATCCCAAGGGGTCAAACTTTGAGCTTATTGGATATTCGGACTCCGACTATGGGGGATGCAAGGTTGATAGAAGAAGCACAAGTGGCACTTGTCAATTCCTTGGAAGATCTCTAGTATCTTGGTCCTCAAAGAAGCAAAACCGGTGTGACACTTTCAACCGCCGAGGGCGAATACATTAGTGCCGGTAGTTGTTGTGCACAATTGCTATGGATGAGATCAACTTTGAAGGATTATGGATTTGATTTCCATCATGTGCCTTTGTATTGTGACAATGAGAGTGCTTGCAAGATGACTCAAAACCCGGTGCAACATACAAGAACCAAGCACATTGACATAAGGCACTACTTCATCAGAGATCATCAACAAAAGGGAGACATTGCTATCCAACCTATTGGCACCGAAGATCAATTGGCCGACATCTTTACAAAGCCACTAGATGAGAAGAGGTTTTGCAAGCTAAGGAATGAGTTGAATATCCTTGATTTCTCCAACATGAGTTGAATGCACCCCACTATCATGACATGCCCCTTCATCAAGCAAAGCAAAGGTATCATTGTTTGGCATGGCATTCATGATAACTAAGGACTTGCTAGAACATATAGGCGTATAACTTGTGCCTTAGGAAGCATCCATGGAAAATAAAAGGATTTCTATGTATGTATGCCATCACTATTGCTCTTTATGCTTGATTGATCTAGTGATGACATATGACATGTTTATGGGCTTGCAATCTCAAGTGTTGAATTTGGCCATCTTTTCACACATATACTTCAACATAGGCAAGATAACCCTTGTCATGAGGTGTGAAGAAGCTTGTCTTTGGTTCAAACCGAAATATATGTTTGACAAGTGATCCAAATTTGACCAAATTTGAGCACTTTTCTCTCTTCCAACACACAATATGGTCATACCTTTTGTGGAAATTGTCGACAAAGGGGGAGAGATTAGTGCATGAAAGGTTTTGAAAAATTTAAAAACTCCACATGTTTTTGAAAATCTTTCATGAAGGTCATGAATTAACAAGTGGTCACACAAGTAGGGGAGCAAGCTCATAGACAATTTGTTGCATTTGTTTGTGCACTAACATATGGCTTGCTCATTGCACATGTATTTAAATTCCATATACATGCTTGTGTGGTGTATGCTAGTTTTCACATGATTGATTTACAAATGGTTGATAACTAGCATGCATAGGAGTAGCTAGATTTTCTAAATTCGCTATTAATTCAAGTACCTTGCTCTTAATATGATCTCACGTGGTACTTTGAGTTTTGATAAAAATCTAGTTACCTTGATGCTTGTATGGTGATAATGGCTTAACTCCGATTGGTATCACGCTTCAAAGGTCCATTTCTTTCACCTAAGCATCATTTTGGTAACATAGCTCACCCTCAATTTCAATATTCATACATGTATGCAATGCTTCGTTCCAAACTCGTGGCATACATGTAGGGGGAGCTCATGCTACCAAAACCGAACTATAATGATTGTCCAATCCTATGATTGTAAGCAAAATGCTTGGACAACCGTTGTATGTTCAAAAACATTAATCATAAAACCTTTCTTGCGGGTTGTCACCAATTACCAAAAAGGGGAGATTGAAGATCTCTAGTTTGGTTTTGGCTAATTAGTGACACCTAAGGACTAGTCTCTCTATTCTAAGTGTGTGACATGATTGGAGATTGGTCGTGCCGAAGTTGGCGTGTGGTGATCATGGATGAAGGGTCAAGGTGATCCAAAGGATGATCAAGCATGCAACTCGGTGGAATTCCGGAGATCAAAGTCCCCAAGGCACAGGTATAACCATAGGGCTTTTGATTTCACATCCAAGACACCATAGAGGGTGTGGATGGTTATAGGATCGATAAGCCGTACTATAAAGAGGGGAAAACTTTCGTACATATCGATCCTCACGTGCCTTTAGGTTCAAGTCTCATATGCATGCATTCTAACCTAAAGTGTTAACTCTGTCCTTGTCGAAAATGGTTTCAAAAATGCTAACACATGGTGTCGAGGTGTTCTTCGACGTGTCGGCAACAAGGAACAAGTGACGGAAGTCGGTTTGGAGCAAAGGCGAAGAAACGGCGACGAAACGACGAAATCGCGCAGCTCTGGCGTCGACTGGACGCAGTGACCGGAAGCAGGGTTTTCCGACCGGACGCACCGGTGTGTGCGTCCGCGTAGAGCATGTTTTTTTGGGGTTTTGGCCGAGGGTCGGCCGGGCCGCTAATGACCGGATGCTTCCGGTGCCGACCCGGAAGCACCGATCGGACCGCGCCACGGACGCTCCAAGGGCGGGGTCCAACGGTGGTTTTGGTGCATCGGTTGTGACCGCACCCACCCGACCGGACTCACCGGGTGAGTCCGGTCGGTCGCGTCCGGTCGGGCCGCGGGAGAGGGTGTTTTTTCACCCTCTCCACCACATTTCGTGGTGTGGCCTATATATACCATGTTGGCTGCCCTTGCTCTCTCTTGGTCAATTTTGAATCACTCCTAACATCTTTGAGCAAGCAAGCAAGCCTCCCTCCTCTCTCACTCTTGATTTGAGCTTCATTCTTGAGAGAAGAGTGATCCAAGTGCATTGCATCGAAGTTCTTGCATCTAGAGGCACTTGGGGATCGAAGTTGTGACGGTGGATTTCCGTTACTCTTGGAGGCACCGCTCCTAGCCGGCTTGGTGATTTGGTGGAGTTGTTGGCAAGAAGAGGAGATTGTTTCTTGGCCACCTCCAGCTTGGTTTGTAGAGAGGATTACGCACTCCCTCGTCGGGAAGACAAAGTGCAAGGAATACATTGCTCGTGCTTTGGGTACCACACTTGTTGAGTGGTGTGTTGAGGCTAGCAAGGGCACCGCCAGCTCAAACACCATCCTTGTGTTGGTCAAGACAACCGAGAGTAGTTGTCGGTGTACAACGAACTCGGGTGAACAAATCGACTTGTTCATTGTCTCTTTGTGTGGATCATCACCTTCGAGTGATTGATTGGTTTTCATCTTCCCGGTGATTGGTTGACATCCTCTACACATCGGTATAACAAGCTTCTTGCTCTTGCATTACTTTCCTAGTTTACCTTGAGTAGAGAGCTAGCACTTGCTTGTGTAGGTTGTTCTAGCTAGCATAAGGACCATATTAGGATTGCTCATTAGCTAGAGTAGTGACATAGACTTTGTGTGGACTAGAGATCATAGAAATATTTAGTCTTGTCACTAGAAGGCTTGCTTGACCATTAGAGCTAGTGTAAACCGCTTTACGCCGTGTTTTATACTAATCGGTTTGTTTAGTTGAGCTTGTAGAAAATTTTTATAGGCTATTCACCCCCCCCTCTAGCCATCTAGGACCTTACACCATGGGGCCACTCTCCCCACGTCTGCTCCCAATAGGTCGTTTGCCCCGCTCCGCCACCTTGGCTCCCCAATTATACCTCAACCCAACGGGTGTGAATCAAGTCGCCCCATATACAGCGTGTGTGGTTGTACGAAATATCTCGCTAGGTAGAAGGTCCGTGGAACTAGTCCTTAGGGAGGCTAGTAGTATCTCTCGCCAGAATCCCCTCACGGCAATTCCCATAGTAACCCATCTCACAATGAGTTACTATCACCCACCTCTTTTGTTGGTTAGGGTTCATTAGGCGATCTTTACGTTATACTTGATTACATTGTATGAGCGTAGATAACGTGGATGATTACGTCATCCGTCTTAGCCCGTAGCTACGTTATCGCTCATACCACTATATACTAATCGATTATCCCGGTGATGCATCATGTCTATCATCATCATCATCATTATCATCTCATCTTATTAAGGTCATGATTAGGGGGTAAGGACTTGCTTGGGAGGTTCTTACGAATCGGCACGGGCGTCGAACGTCTTCTAGCGTGCCGGACGGAAACTCCTAACCGGTCATCGAATCTACTTTTACGCCGGGCGATAAACCCTAGCTTGAACTATAACATATAAAACAAACATAGAACATTATGGTGGCAATGGGTTAGATGCATAGAGCTAGATTTTAGAGGAATTATGGAAGTCATTTCACGTGAAAGCAGAGTTAAATTGCATGATATGGAATTTATAATATTAATCCCTAATTAAATCATTAGGGTAATATTATAATATAATTTTATCATGTAATAAATTTGGAACTAATTACATGATAAAATTCTATAAATCAAATAATGAATTTACAAATTTTTTAGGGAGTTTTTCTGATATAGAAAATAGTACTTATACAATCGCGGTAACGCTAATGGGGTGGTCGTAGTAATTAAGAAAGTCTACACAAAAAAGTCTATCCACGTGGGTGCCACGTGGGTCCACGTGGATGCCACGGTGGTCGCCACATAGCGCCACATGTGTAAGGGGATCAGCTTGATGGAGGGGCGGTGGACAACGGGGACAGCGACATGGCGTCTCCGGGTTGGCCCAGCCCTAACGGCGTCGCTGGGGCGGGTGATCTGCCATTTGTTGCTCTCGGCCCACAACCATGCATGGGCGGCTCGCCGACTCCGGGCCGAGGGCTCGGGTCTGGGCCCTACGCTGGGGGTTTTGGCTGCCCATCCCCACCCCGCCTCAATCGTGAGCTTCGGGCGACCTGGAGGCCTTCCTCGCTGGGGCGGCGGTGAGTCCGAGCGGCACTCGGCAATCTGGCGGGCGTGGCGGGATGGTGCTACACCTACAAAAATTACGTGAAAGTACATAGGGAAAAACGAGGGAACGGAGTTCGTGGAGACTTCATTGGCTAGCCGGTTTTGAGTTCAAGACGACGAAGACGACGGGCGGCTTGACCTAACTGGCGCTGGGCGGCTTGTTCCAGTTGGGGGGAAACGGCGCACGCCGAGGAAGAGAGGGGGGGGAAGGAAAACGAGGCGCCGCACCGCACGTTCGGCCCTAGGCGGAGCTTTTGAGTTGAGGGCGAGCATTGGTAGCCGAAAGTGGGCCTATTTATAGGCGCGGGCGGCGAGGCGTCGCCGTCGAGATATTTTCCTCGCCGGCGGATCTTTTCCGGCGGCTTCAAGGCTTCGTGCCGATCTCGCGAGGTGAGCTGGTTGTCTCAGCGTGTCTCTGTCCTCGATAATGGTGGCCGCGGTGCCGGGTCCCATCGGGAGTCACCGGTCGCTTGGCCGTTCTTGTCGGTGGTCATGGTGGCCGAAGCCGGCCGGTCGCGGCAACCCCATGCCCATTGACCCAGGCTGCGGTGCGGGGACGCTTTAGGGCGCTCCGTGCCGCGTGGCGCTCAAATTCAACTCGGCGGTGTCGCTCTACGCCCGTCTTGTCAATGTCGCGTGACGGCTGTCCTCGGGCATCCCCCTCCCGGTGTGTGCTTCAATGAGGACAGTCCACGGATGGCTGGATGACATGACTACTCGGCGTGTCGGCCGAGGCGGTCTTTGTCGGAGGTCGTCAGACGCCTCAAAGATAGTGGAACGTGACGGCGAGAAGGGGCCGCTGGTGTTCCCGCCATGACATGGCGAGAGGAGGGAGACGGAACCGACCCCGGGTCCCACCCGTCGCGTGTGAAGAGAGGAGTCCGAGCCGGGCTAGCCGGGCCTCGGTGGGCTCGGTCTCGCGGGTCGGGCCGGCCTGCTACGATGGTGGAAAAAAAGAGAAGGAGGGAAGGGAGCTGCCGGGCCATAAGAGGGGAATGAGCCCACTGAGCGTGCCCTCCTCGCTTTCTATTTCCTTTTCCCATTTCTTATCCCTTTTCTCCATTATGTGTACACCTATATGTATATATGCCTCTATATTTATTCATTCCAACACATGTGTCCATATTCTCTTGGCTTGTATCCTTGAGAACAATTATTCATTTGTGCTTGCTTAAATATAGATATACATATATGCACACTCTTTCCCCAAACTCTATCATTTCATGTGTAATTTATATATTACAAATATTCGTATGAGCACCTTTGTATTCCCTCGACTTTTTAGTGTCGAGAATATTTATTTATTGTGCTCATAAAAATATTCATATATATTTTTTGTACACACGAAGTTTGGTATTTATTCAAATAAAAACTTGTAAACCATTTCTCATGCATTATTCTCCCATAAATAAATCTAGCACTTATCTTGCATCCTTTGCGACCATAAAGCTCAACAAGCAACAAACAAAGGGAAACCTAATTTTCTAGATGGTGTCATGCGTGTTTTCGAAAAATGGGTTTCGGGTTTGGCGGAGAATAAATCAAGTTTTAGTTGTAATTCGAAAAAGTTCAAATTTTTAGTGAATTTTAAAATGATGCAAAAAACACGGATGTTACAGAGAACTACCGATCTTATGTCACATAAACCTTTGCTATTAACCTAGTTTCACTTGTATTCAAAGAAAATATGTTCACGATTCTTGAAATTAATTAGGGAATAAAGAAAGAGTCTCGCTTAGGATGATCTTAGGACTTTTGGTGTGCAAGAGGATATTCCATCTATAAGGAAGACCCTTATTCGGAAAATAAATAGGATTGCTTGTAAAAGGTTTTCCAATCATATAAGGAAACCTTTTAGAGAGATTGCTTAGTTTACAAGTCCCACTAGCCGGGCTATAAAAATAAGGGGTCTCTAATCTTTCGGGTCAACAAGCAATAAAGAAAATCTATTCCCTTCTCTCCCGCCCCCCACACACGCACGTGCCCTCACCCTCGGCGCCGCGCCGCCCGCGCTCCCTGCGGCGCCCAGCCACGTGTCACCCCGGGATTAATCGGGATTGTGACGGTGGTATCCGAGGCCACTACGATCCACCCACCACCATGGACGTCGAGACAAAGAAGATGCTGACCGAGCTGGGGAAGTTGTTCTCCACTTTCACCACCCATCTCGACATGCTCGCTGATCAAGTTGCTGTCTTCCGGTACCGATCCGGTAGAGGCACGACGGATCAAGCCGCTGAAGGGAGGCCGAGACGGAGCCGAGGACGATCATGGAGGACTCGCCGCGCCTTCATCAAGGCAAACGAACGGACGGGGCAAGACGTGCGCAAATGATCCGATCAAAGCGCTTGATCCGGAGAAGATCTTTGGACAACTTCCTTGAGCGGCGGTATGCGCCGGGGAGGGACGCCCGGCACGCCGGCGGCGCATGCGCCACCCCCTCCCTCCCCTAGCTAAGCACTTTCCGGGCCTCGCACCTCGTCGCATAAGCTGTCCTTCCCGACATACGATGGCAAGGGCGATCCCCTACCATGGCTGAACATTGCGAGCAATTTTTAGGGGACAAGGCACTACTAATGAAATGATTTTCCGTGGTTTTTTTTTTATTTTCCATGGCGGGCATTAAAAACCACCATACGGCTAGGGGCGGTTTTCACGCCCGCCACGAAAATTGATTAACCGCGGGCGGTTATTTAACAAAAACCGCCATGGTTAATAAATAAAAATAATAATAAAAAGAAAAATCCGGTTTGAAACCCTAACGGGCCTAGATCTCGGGCCATCTAGGCCGTCGGGCCTGCATCTGAGCCCGTTAGGGGCTTCGAGTGTCGCCACCGACCCGACGCCAATGCCGCCGGGCGGATTCGACACCACGGCGGCGATCCGGCCACCTGGCGGCAATTCCGAGCTCAAGGGACGCCGAATCCGTGCTCGAGGACACCGGGACCATGCTCGACACCGCCACCGCCGCCATAGATGGGGACGCCAAAGCCGTGGTCGGGGACGCCGGATCCGTGGTCGACACCACCGCCGCCGCCCGTAGATGGGGACGCCAAAGCCGGGTCGGGGGACGCCGGATGCGGGCAAAGGAGCCGCCGCCCTGGGGACCGGCGCGCCATGGCCGGATGCTGCGCGCTACGCTCCACCGCCCGCTCAAGGTGGAGGGAGCCCACGCCGAGGTGGAGGGAGCGCCGCCGCACCGCTTTGCTCCGGGGGAGGAGGGGGGGGAGGGAGGCGCCGGCTCGGGGGAGGAGAGGGGGGGGGCGGGAGTGCTCGGGGAGTGGGGAGAGAGAGGAGCGCGAGTGCATCGGCTAAAAAAAGAGAGAGAGAGAGAGGGTGAGTGAGAGATAGAGTTAGGGTTTTTGTTGCTATATATACAAGCAACTTGTTATTGGGCCAGTTGGGCTTTTTAAAATTGAATCGGGCCTCGGGGATATTTACCATGGCGGGCTTTATAAGTAGTCCGCCTTGGTTAATAGGCTGATTTTGCGTGGCGGGCTTCTTTAAAAAAACCGCCACGGTTAATCTATTAACCGTGGCGGTTTTTTCTCTGGAATGGGGGCTGCCAGGCCACCTATTTTCCGTGGCGGTTTCTCAAAAAACCGCCACGGAAAATGATTTCCAAACACCATGCAAGTTCCATTGTGTAGTAGTGAGGTACGCTAGCCACAGAGCAAGTCTGGTACGCTTCATATTATCTCACTGGAGGAGTACAACAGTGGTACATGAGGCTGTTTCAGGAGAAGGCGCTGACAGTTTGGACGAGCTTCGCCTAGTACGTCAATGAATGCTTCAGCCCAGCTACTAGGTGGAATCTGTTGGGTGAACTGTCATCGTTGAGAAAGACTGACACTATAGATGAGTACACGGAGCAGTTCCTGGCGCACGTGGCGTGTGCAGGACACCTTGACGACAAGTAGCTGGTCAACATCTACACAGCAGGACTGGGGGAACCACTGAAGACGGACGTCGAGCTACAAGATCCAAAGGCTCATGGAGACAACCATGTCCCTCGCCAGGGCATACGAGCACAGCTTGACCATCCTGTACAACTTCGGCAAGCCGTTACAGCAGTAGGGCACGGCATCCGCGCCACTGCCCATGGTGACCACGATGACGCCACCACCGTCATCAGCCACGACATCGACTCGGCCATTCAAACGGCTGACACTAGAGGAGATGATGGAGCGACGTAAGGCGGGACTATGCTTCAACTGCGTGATGAGCCGCTCATACGCGGTCACAAGTGCAAGCACCTGTTCAACATCACGATCTTCAACGACTACAGCGACGACTAGGAGGGCGCCACCACTACCGACGTCACCGCGGATGGCGCCGACCTCAGGGTCCTATTCGGGGACCCCAACTCCCCGGTACATGGTGCACATTCTCTCTACCTCGTCGGCATCATCTCAGGAACAGGCGTCATCATCGTCGTTGACTCGGGAGCCACGCACAACTACATCAACCCTCGTGTGTGTTGACACCTCTTAAGCCATGTTTTTATGTGTCAATTAAACATATAATGAGGATATAAAAAGAATAGAATGCATAGAATAGGTGTTATACTCACAAAGTTCCACGAGTTTTGGTGATTTATATCTTTTCAGGGACTTAACAGGAAAATACCGAAAAACTGAGAGAAAACCCCCCATACAATAAGAAGATTTACCGGAGAAGAATTTCGATCCGAAAAGTGAACTAAAACATTCTAGAAGACACCAGAAGACACAGGAAAAGACCTGACAGGCAGGGCCAACCCTGGCCTAGCGCCCGCCAGGGCCCACACTGGCGGCCGCCAGGTGGGTCCCACCTGTCAGCCTCATCTTCTTAGGTCGGTTTACTACCGACTTTGAGGATGTATCTACGCCGTTGTTGAAGTCGGTTTGATCCAAGGGCCAGCAATCATCCACCAGGACTATATAAGGAGGGTCCTACCTCGGCCTTAGGCATGAAAATCATTATTCATCGGACTCGGCTCTCGATCATAGCTAGAGCCATACCTCTCTAATTAGAAGAGCTAGATCAAGTTGAGAGAGATTAGTAGAAAGTTGAGAGATAGATCAAAGAACTTGATTAGAGTTCTAGATCTGTTCTTGAGAGATAAGAAGTAGAGTTGAGGAGAAGTAAGGAGAAGTACCGGATCTGTCGGTGACTCTCTACGCTTTGTACCTCTGGGATCAAAGGCTTCATTGCACTTGATCTTGAGACTTCTTTGGTGGATCAACCTTATATTTGAGTAAGTTCACTTATTTATATTTTTTTTCGGTTTATGACTCATTAGAGTACTTTGATTCTTGTCGCTCTTGAATTGAAGTTGTTACCCCTAGTGTAAAGCGTGGTGTTTATACTAGATAACTCATAAATACACCCTACACACGGGCGTGGTAGATCTTGGTAGTGAGAAGTACCATTGAGTCCTTTGGATTCCACATCCCGTAGGATAGGACACGTAGGATTTAAGTCTTTGGGGGATAGTAAGTTTAAGCCCTTACCTTCCCTTGAGTACGCCCCCATTAAGGAATATCTATAAGCCTTACAAAAGTATAAACTAGACGACCATAGAATTCTTCTCACCTTTTATCGAACTCCCGTCCCTTCCTATTATCTCGGGGATTAGTTTTGTCTCATTATTCTCACACCATTCTCCCGTGGATTCGATATTTAAAACCCTCACCGGGTGAAGTGCTCATCGTTTTCGTTCGCTGCGGACTATACAAATTTATAAATAATTCTCGTAGGATAACTTTTTTTACCAATAGTGTGGTGAGCACAACGAGGATTGCACACTCAGCCTATGCGTGTGCTGATCACCGCGGGAACCAGCGCGACTTCGACATGCCGAGCGGCCACCTTTGATGTGCCTCTTCGCATCGACATGGACGTCTTCGATAACGACGCCTATGTCATGCATGTGGGCAGCGACGTCGACGTCATCCTTGGCATGCCCCGGGCGGGCAAGCCTGGGTAGGGTGACATGGGACTTCGCCACCAACGAGCTACAATTACTACCGCGGCGGCAATGCCGCGACATTCATGTCGGCCCCTCCTCCACGCGCCCAAAGACGGGCGCCCCAGACCAGGACTACTCAGGTCGAGCATCTTCGCGGACACTCGGAGCTTCGCCCTAGATTGGGCAAACGTCCAAGGCATGCCACTTCCTTGGACCTCTATGACACGTCAACAAGAGTCTTCGTCCAGCTATGACAGGCGACATTGGAGGACCAGCACCTGCGACGAATCGCCCTCGATGTCACCATGGGAACCGCCGCACCAACGTGGGCGGTGGAGGATGGCCTCCTTCTCTTCGACGGTCGCTTCTACCTCCCGGCTTCCTCACCGCTACTACCGGTCCTGCTGGAGGCTCTGCTTCAAGGAGGGGTTTGCAAGACGAACTTCATCGCCCTGGGCGCCTACACGGCACCACCGACTACAGCAGCGCCAACCGCCATCCTGTTGCGCGGCATCTTGCCACGGCGCCACCACGTCGGCCCAGCTCGAGTCGTCTTCCTCGGCGGTACGGACCGGCTCTTCCTTACCATTGACAATGTCCACATTAGCTACGATGTGGAGCAGGGAACACATCAGCTCTCCCTGTCCATGTTCGACGTCGGTTCCTTCATGTACGGTGCGATCTTTGGATCTGGCCGCAACACCCCCTACTGCGTCTTGACATCACTATTTGGCGCCTCCGCCCCTCTTCGTCACCTCCTCCGCCAAACGAGCGCTTCTTGTTCCCCGGAGATCCCGCCCCGCGACATGATGCATCAACACCTTGAGGCGGAGTTTTCGCGGGAGCTCTTAATGGAGGCTCGTCGGACGACATACATCGTCACAACAGGGCGCGCCCGCCCAGTGATACATCTACCACGGCTACATCGGGGAACCTCCACTATCTCTTGGAATTCGCACCATTGCGAACCCGGTGCATGGGAAGCTGATTCTCCGTGTTCACTCATCATGCTAGGTGCTACATATCTTTCCCTGTGTGTGACTGAATGGACATTCATCCAGCGTGAGGACGCGCCCGGCCGGAGAAGGGGGGAGATGTCATATGCCAGAAATAGGGCCCTGGGATGACAGCCCATGAGGCCCGAGGGGCGGGCACCGCGCCACGAGGGCTGGCGCCGCGCCGCGCGCCCGCCTCCCTTCCACGGATTCTTTGGAAATTAATTAGGGAATAAAGAAAAAGTTTGCTTAGGATTATCTTAGGACTTTTGGTGTGCAAGAGGATATTCCATCTATAAGGAATGCCCTTATTAGGAAAATAAATAGGATTGCTTGTAAAAAGGTTTTTCAATCATATAAGGAAACTTTTTAGAGAGATTGCTAGGCTTACAGGTCCCACTAGCCGGGCTATAAAAGTAAGGGGTCTGTAATATTTCAGGTTAGCAAGCAATAAAGAAAATATATTCCCTTCTCTCCCTGCCCCACGCGCGGCCCCCCCCCCCGCCGCCGACCGCCACCCCTTGCAGGGCGTGTCGTCCGCCACGTGTCACCCCGGGATTAATCCGGTTGACAGTATCATGAGTTCTGGAATACCGTTGGGAAGAGTCTGGTTAATTAATTTCCTATGGAAGTGTTATCACACGGATACTAATTGTCATGGGTTTCATGTAATTTCTACGTCAACCAATCATCAAGGATTTTCTTTTTTTTTTTTTTTTGGTTTACACAAATCTCTTTACTGCTGAATCATTTATTTATTCCCACAATGATAAGTAGCAGTACAACACAAAAAACAGAGTACGTAGCATAATTGATCATTTATTTGTTTGGCTGCCCATAGAATGTTCACTTGAATATTTATCGAGTGCTAGACATCGGGCACTTTCGGCAAAGCGTGCCGTCACCGTTTGGGCACTTAGTAGCATCGGCCCGGTGCAGCTTGCATGCCAAGCGTTTTGGGTGGAAGGGGGGAGACTCGTTGGGCCCATTAGCGTCATCAGCCCTAACCATTAGAGCATCTCTAACAATGCTACCTAAAACACACCTCCTACTTTTTCTTTTAGGTAGCTGCCAATAACTTTCACACTACCCAAATTTCTCCTCCCACTTTCACTTCATTAATTTTCTTGACTCAGTCTTACGATAGAGGTCCTGTCGTTAAGGGTGTCCATAATGGTAACAGGTAGTGCTAGATATGTAGTCTGCCGACGTGGAGGTAAGAGATAATAACAAAGACTATTTCATATTATTAGACACACATGTTTCTGAGCTACGTGAAATGGTCTAGTTATTTGCTTGTAGCTAGTGACTACTCTTTCTCATTTTTTTTCCCATGTGATATCTAGCTAGCCAAATAGCTAACCATTGTGGACGCCCTAAGAGTAGTTCTAACCCAGAGAGTCGATTGGTTTCTTTGGCCATTAACTGGGGTCTCAACCAAAAAACATGATCATGCATTGGAATTGAGAATGAAAATGTTTCTTATATAGGATAGTTCCAATGCTACAAACCATCGGTACTTTCCATGTCTATTGTTTATGTTCACACTATATATAGAAACATGATCTTACACTGAAAAGCTTGTACTATGTAAATATTCCTCCACCACAAAAGCATGCAAGATTTCTGCGAGTCGAACTTACTTAACATTGACCTAGTTTATAGTGAATAATATTAATATTCATGTTGTAACTAGGTTTACTATGAAAGTATACTTTTTTATAATTATTAAGGAATTCCAATTATTAATATAGAAAGAAACTAATATTGTATCATAAATGTTAGTAACTTTGTCAATATAATTTCAGTTCAACTGCAAATTGCCTGCTGCTCAAGAAGCGAGCATTGCAATCATTTATGGACCGAGGGACCTATGAAAACTCTTGCATCCCTTTATGGATAGAGGGAGCACTACCGAGAGACTACTCCCTCCGTCCCTATGAGACCGACGTTTTTGACTTTTGGATATCAACTTTGACCATTCGTTTTATTCAAAAAATTTCTGTAAATAATAAATTAAATAAATAATTATTAAAGTATCTCTAATGATAAACTAAGTTATAACAAAATAAATAATATTTATATAAAAAATTTAATAAGACGCAGTGACCAAACAAGATTGGCACGAGTAAAACCGGGGTGACACTTTTTAAAGGGACCGAGGGAGTATGCATTAAGGTCATTCTCGAGAGTCGGGGCACCGGAATGGTAATAACTAATACTAGCTACATACTCAGTTGATGTGGATGTGATACACAATAAAAAAGACTATTTCACACTACGGAACCCACATGCTCTTCACATGTTCTTGGGGTACATGAAATAGATCAGCTATTTGCTTTCGTCACTATTGACTACACTCTCTCCTATATTTTGCTTATCACGTCACATCTACCTAATGAAATAGCTAGCCATTACGCGGACGCCCTTTCATCTCAACAAAGCATGCTTTGGACGCCCGCAATGTTTGAAAATGTAGCTAGCAAATATACTATTTTATTCCACGTAGCCCGAAATATACTAGGCTCACACGGCCTGCCAGAATTTTTTTCAGACACGATAGGCTCTCTCACAGCTGATATGTTTTCTCTTTTTTATATTATTTTTCACCTCCAAGTGGCTAGCGACATCACAACTGCCGTTGTGGACGACCTTATAGCTGCAACCACTGTCTGGCGTTTATTATTGACCTCATCTTGACTTGCAAAGATCAGTACCGTCTCACTTTTTAAAACATGCAACCAAAGAGTTTTAAAATATGGATGTCACATGCATGGCTGATTAAATTTCTTCCAAAAAATAATTTTGCCACTTTCGAATGCAGGACTGGTACATTTATTGCACTTGGTCAATGTGCCAATTTCGTTGTCAAGCATGATTTGTCCATATGACGTGTGCAAAAGAAATTCAAATGTCCTCTTGCGTGAACAATGAAACCGGCCGGTGTTAGGCGCCAGTAGCAGTTGAACGGTTAACTTAATTGCCGTACATTAATAAATGTTTGTCCATTGTCCTACTTCCCATACAAACAAGAGGATAGCTACTCTCTGTCTCTTTGTATGGCGTCGCATAGCTATGCATTCACTTTAATTCTTCACTAAAAACTTCTCTGTAATGCGTTCAATAACATATGGTTGTGCCGTGTCTGACCATCCTTGCAAAGTTAATGAAGATGCTGTAGGTGCGCAGCTGCTCTTTTGTCGCCTTATTTGTCCTCGGATAGCGATGCATTCACTTTAATTGTTAGACTGTCTCCAACGGAGAAGGCAAAACACAAAATCCATCGTTCACAGTGTATTTGCATTCCCGGAACACGCTCCAACGGAGGATGTAAACGTAACATGCATTTTTGGCGTGCGAGGCCGGCGATGCAAATAGGCGTCTCCTCTCTCGATTGCAAATTCATCGTGTATTGCCTCCGCTGGATAAAGCCGACGAGTCCCGCGCCGCCCGATGCGCTCCGGCGGCCGGGGCTCTCACTCCTCGCCCCCGAACGGGGCCGAGATGGCCGCGAGCAGCACGCCGCGGCTGATGAGCTTGCGGTTGAGGAAATTCAGCGTCGTCCGCCTCGCTCCGCCGCTGCCCTCACTTCGCATTGGTTACCTCCGTGGGCGCGCCCGGCGGATGAGCGATGCTGAGCGCCCGGCGACATCCATCGGCGCTAAGCCCCTGCTTGCTGCGGCCCGCGCTTCGGCCGCCTGCCGCAGGCCCTCTCCGTCCAATCCGCTAAGACCCGCGAGTGCGCCCGCCGTCGTCTAAGCCCGAGCGCCTCCTCCCGGAGCCCCTGCGGCCCTGCGAATCGAGCTCCCGCTGCTGCATCGAGAGGTTGAAGAAGAAGGGCAGAAAAACAATTTTATTTTCTCTCGGGGTTCATGGTGCAAAAGCACATGAGAGACACTTTTCTTAAATATGTGTTTAGCTGATTTCTACAAAGGTCAGGGGTCTCAATGCAAAGTTCTTCGTTCAAGGTAATTTTGGGTCTGCATTCTGTTGTTGGAGAAGAGAATTTTTTGGTCTGTGATTTGTTACTGTAGGTTACGTAAACTGGCAAATGAGTCTCCATTTTATGCCACCATTGTTGGAGATAGCCTTAATGACTCAAAGGACTAAGACTCAATCCGTGCTCAAAGGCTGTGCACATTTAATTTACTATCTGTTCCTATATTATTGACATTACTTATAAATAAACGTGGTATTCCCCAAATTTGGGACAAGCGGGAAAAGGCCATCAATTCGGGCGGCGGTGGATCGGAAGAGGCAGAGGGTGGATGGGCTGGAAGGCGGTACTAGCCGATGGGCTCAGATGCTATCATGGCGGACCGCATCTCGCCGCTCCCTAAAGAGCTACGGCTGCACATCCTCACGGACCTCGCCCTCAAGGATGCCATCCACACGAGGGCGGCGTGGGTGGCGGGACTGTGGAAGTGCCGGTGGGTGCACCGCGCCTCTCTCAAGGTGGACTCCCCTCCATCAAGATCTTATGAGGGAGCTGGACACCCTATCGTGCGAGCAGCGGCAGCGCCGCCACCTCGAGCACTTCTCCCTTATCGTCGACTTCTATAAATTCAAGTCTTTGAAGCTCGATGTTTGCTCGATTACACCGCGAGTGCGGTGTCGAGGACCTCCACGTGAAGACCGCCCGCGAGACAATCCTAAGTTCCACCTGCCTATGTCGAGCTTAGGGTTTATGGTTTTGCTCCGCTACACCAAAGCATCTCCGGCATGAATTGCAATGGCGCTCGTCCATTCCACGCTCTTGAGGTCATCCATCTCACATTTGTCTCCTTTTAGAGAGCGGCTTTCTTGTAGATCACTACTACTGATTCGATTTTCCGTGGACGGACTTTTTCGATTTTCCGTGGCGGACTTGAAAACCGCCACGAAAAGGAAGGTCGCGGAAAATAGTATGATTTTGCGTGGTGGTTTTGAGAGGAAGAAGCCGCCACCATTAATGAATAAAAAAAAAAAAAAAGAAAATCAAACCCTAACCTAATGGGCCCGGTCTGGGCCCATTAGGCTAGGTCTCGAGCGCCGCCGCCGCCGCGTGCGTGCTCGTCGGGATCCTCCGCGCTTCCGCCGGGATCCTTACGCGCTTCGCCGGGATCGCCTCCATGCTCCATGCACCGCCACGGTCTCCGCCTCGATCCGGCGGGATACGCCGCCGATCTGGCCGCCGCCGCCTTGATCTGCGGAGAGGATGCATCCATCGCCGCCGCGCCGGCCTCCGCCACATGCGCCGCCGCCCGGGATCGGCCGCCCAGCAGCGCTGGACCGCCGCCCGCCTTTCGGGGACGGGGGAGGAGACGGCCGCGCTGGACCACCGCCCGCTTTCGGGGCGTAGGCCGCGGGAGAGAGAGAAGTGAGGGAGAGACGGGGAGGGAGGGAGGCCGCCGAGGGCGAGGGAGAGAAGTGAGGTCGGAAACCTAAGTCCTCTCTCTTCAGATTTATCTGAGCCCGACTTTACGGGCTTTTGGGCCGAGTGTTTGGGCCACATTAACCGTGGCGTGGGGCTTTTTAATAAAAACCGCCACGGTTAATCGATTAACCGTGGCGGTTATTATGTCCGCCACGCCAAAATAGAAAATGCCCGCCACGGTTAATCATGCTATTAACCGTGGCGGTTTTTCAAATGCCCACCACGGAAAATGAAATCCGAACACCACGCAAAAATCAATTCTGTAGTAGTGGATGATAGCGCAGTACCCGACCTCCGTACTCTTGATCTGTGTTGTTGTAGCCGTAACGGTTGGGAGTCCGTCTTGCTGCCGCTGAACCACGAGGATTCTTACCATTGCGGACTGTGATAGCATCACCACTCGAACTTTGTGCGGCGTGTGCGCCACGGGCTCCTTCCACTACATGGGTCGCTTCTCCAACTTGCCCTTACCTATCTCAAGTGCAGAATGGATGGACAACCCCAATGCATATTACTGATCTGCAAATGTAATCACGCTGAATTGAAAAACTTAATAAGTGTTCTAAAAACTTGGAGACACTCTCTATCATCTTTGAAGGTAACAAGAAATTCTAAGATGTTACTTACTTTTCTTAATATTTTAGAAGAATTCAGAGACCTAAGTCTAGTGGAGTGGAACTTTAGAAGAATTCTTCGAGATAATCTGATTTCTTCTTAGGCAACAAAAGGCCTACTGAAAAAAAAAGAGGTAACATTAAATGGGTAAAACTTGGAGATTTTCCATGCTCAAGAAACCATTAAGTACATGAGGAATTTTGTTGCTCAGTTGCAGAAAGGTGATGGTGTGATCATTTTTTATCATATTGGGGAAGCAAATTTAATTTTGGAATGTTTTATAGGGAGGTTAGGGGTCAGATCTTTCAGTTTAGTTAATTCCAACTTGACTTATTTGCTTAATGTTCACAACTTAGACTCTCTGATCACACCTTTCTCAAATGAGGAGATTGATTTGGTTGTCAAAGATCTGCCTAGAGATAAAGCACCTGGACAAGATGATTTTAACACTGACTTCATTAACAATTACTGGAATATAATTAAAGATGATTTCTATATATTGTGTTACTCTTTCTCCAATAAAAATCTTTGCCTTCAAAGTATAAATGGCTCTCATCCCAAAGAAAGATGGTGCTCAAAATGTTTCAGGCCTATCTCTCTACTTAATTCCTCTGTGGCCAATAGCTAGATTGCAAAAAAGCTCTTCCAAGTTTGCTACATAAGAACCAGTATGGCTTCATTCAAAATAGAACTATTCAAGATTGTGTTGCTTGGGATTTGGAATATCTCCACATGTGTCATCAGTCAAAAAAGGAGATAATTATTTTGAAACTTGATTTTGAAAAGGCCTTTGACAAGGTTGAACATGAATATATGATTAAAATCAGGGAGCATAAGGGGTTACTTAAAAATGGATTCTTTGGATGACAACAATGTTTAACTCAGGCACTTCTACTGTTTTGTTAAATGGGGTGCCAGGAAAGGTGTTTCATTGCAAGAGGGGTGTTAGACAAGGTGATCCCATATCCCTCTCCTTCTTGTCTTGGCTGTAGATTTTCTTCAAACAATTCTTAATAATGCCAAGAACAATGGGCATCTGCATTTACCTATTCAGCTCACATGTGATTTAGAGTTTCGTATATTGCGATATGTTGATGATACTCTTATTTTTATGAATGGTGATCTTCATCAGTTGAATCATTTAAAAAGTATCCTCCTAGATTATGCTGACTCCTCTGGGCGGGCTGAAAGTGAACTATGGTAAGTCTATGATAGTTCCTATAAACATTTTCTGAAGAGAGACTTGATATCTTTGCCTTCCTCCTTTGGGTGTGCTAAAGGTTCACTACCATTTACTTACATAAGCCTTCCACTATCCTCCAAGCCTAATGTAGTTGTTTTTTGGCCAATTGTGTCAAGGTGTGAAAAGGGATTGGTTGGTTTTGCCTCATTCTTAAATGAAGCTCATAGATTACAGCTTACAAAAGCAGTCGTAACAGCTCTACCTAGTTTTGGAATGACAAGCTTTATGTTACCAAAACAGTGATTAAACAAATAGATAAATATAGGAAGCATTGCTTGTGGTGTGGGTCGGATCTTCAGAGCAAGAAACCCTCTAAAACTACTTGGCCTCTAGTATGCCTGCCCAAATTGGAAGGAGAGGTCTCGGTGTTCTTGACATCACAACTAAAAATGAAAGTCTATTGATGAAGCATCTCTACGAATTTTATAATAAGGCAAATATCCCG
Source organism: Hyparrhenia diplandra (assembly GCA_015847255.1). NCBI lineage: Eukaryota > Viridiplantae > Streptophyta > Magnoliopsida > Poales > Poaceae > Hyparrhenia > Hyparrhenia diplandra. The sequence goes on from JADLZK010003009.1 coordinate 43,859, forward strand.
TGGGTTCATTTAATTTGAGAGAAATACTACCCAAGAGGTCAGCTACCTTCTCTCAAGGTACCTAGAAGAGGTTTATTTTGGTGGCGAGATATCGTTAAGCTTATATCTAAATTCAAAAGTCTAGCCTTGACTACTGCTCAAGAGGGGTCAAGTTGCTTTCTATGGCATGTTTGTTGCAACCCTATTGCTTTAAATTAAGGATAGTCATCGTCATCTTTTCTCATACCCCAAAAATGCGTTTGTTAAGATGTCTGTGGCTCTCTCAACAACCCCTTTGCATGATTTATTTCTACCTTTGTCAGTGGAAGCCTTCTCTGAATTCAATAATTTCTCAGTCTTAATTCAAGATTTTTAAGTTCAGAATTCTTCAGACATCTAGAGATATAGTTGGGTTCCTTCTTTCTCCTCCAGTAAAGTCTATGCAGTGGTCAAAGGTCATTAACAAATATTCCCAACTTTTGGCTGGTTATAGAAATGGGCTTGTCAAAATAAAAGGAAGTTTTTTTTTCTAGCTTGTTCTTCAAGATCGTTTCAGTACCAGAGAATTGTTACGACGATGCAACATGCATCTACCAGACTATTCATGTGTCATGTGTCACTTAGGTGTGGATGAGGATCTCTGCCATCTTCTTTTTCACTATCCGTTTGCAATGGCATGTTGGAATATAATCTCGGTTATCATACCTGGTTCTTTTGATGTTGCAGTCATTATTGAAAACATCAAACACATCAACTCTATGTCTTATGCTTTATGGAAATTATTGTTACAATGTGTTGGTCAATTTGGAATGCTTCGAAATGTTGTTATTTTTAGAGGCCAACATCATTCCCTCAGGTGTTGCAGATATATCTTTAACAAAGGAATTTGCCCTGGATAGCCACAGGCAAAAGATTATGGCCTCGAGCACCCCGCTCCCTTCTAACGGTAGAACCTTCCCAGCCCGTTCACCTGCCGCGTCCCATCAACCACTAGTACCGAAATTGATTTGCGTGACGGGCGGTTTTCTTAACCGTGGCGGGCAAAGCCGCCCGTCACAAATGAAAGGTCACAGTTAATAACTCCATAACCATGACGGGCACTTGCCCGTCACGCAAATATAGATGCACCGTGGCGGGCACATTAAAGCGCCCGTCACGGTTAATAATTTCAGAAAAATAAAAAAAAATGAAAAAAGCCCTAGATGAGCCCAACGAGCCCATCCACAGGCCCGCCAAGCCCATCTAGGGCTCCAGCGCCGCCGCCGCCGGTTCGAGGACGCCGCGCCGCCGATGAGACCCCGCGCGCTGCTGGAGGGCCGGATCGACGCGAGCGCGTCGCCGGAGGGCAGGATCGAGGAGCCGCGCCGCTGGAGGGCTGGATCGAGGACGCCGCGCCGCCGGATCGAGGAAGCCGCGCCGGATCGAGGCCGCCGCACCGAATCGAGGCCGCCGCACCGCCGGATCGAGGAAGTCGCGCCGGATCGAGGACGCCGCACCGAATCGAGGCCGCCGCACCGCCGGATCGAGGAAGCCGCGCCGGATCGAGGACGTCGCACCGGATCGAGGGAGCCACGCCGCCGCCGCAACGGATCGAGGACGCCGCACTGCCAGACCGCCGGATCGAGGACGCCGCGCCGCCAGACCGCCGGATCGAGGACGCCGCGCCAGACCGCCGGATCGAGGACGCCGCGCCGCCGGCAGCAGCTGCAGCGAGTTGACCGGCCCGCCGCCAGCAGCTGCAGCCATGGACGGGAAGGTGAACTGGTGCATGAGCGCCAGCTTGGCCCGGCCACGCCGCCGGAGGAAGAGGGAGAGCGTCCCTTGCCGCCGGTGAGGGAGAGGAGGGAGGTGGTGGGTAGATTGAGTGGAGAGTGGGGGGAAGAGGAGGCGCTCGGGGAGAGACTGATGAGTGGGGGAAGAGGAGGCGCTCAGGGTGTGTCTGATGAGTGCCCCAAACCCTAAGTCCGGCAATATATATGCGAAGATGAAATCGGGCCTAATGGGCCTCGTCATGTTGCGTAGCGGGCCTTTTAAGATGACCGCGACGGGAAAGATTTTTCGCGTGGTGGCGACCTTAACACGCCCACGCAAAGCAAACCTCCACGCAAAAGATTTTTATTTTGGCTTGCTTGCGGTTAAGGTGCCGCCACGCAAAAAATCTTTCCCACGATGGGCAAAAAGCTTTCCGTTAAAAAATCTTTCGGATGGGGGCGGTAGGCCCGTTGCAGGCAAAAGGATAAGGCGGGGCTATAGCAATGTCGGGTGGCCGTTCGAGGTGAGCAGGACGTGGCAGCCTGGCCGAGCCCGAGGCGGCCGGTGGCAGCGTATATAAGAACCCGGAAATCCACTCGTGCGGGGCCGCCACCATCTGACGGGGCATAGGCGCGGCATGATCAAAGGCCGGCCTAAGCCAACACGGCAACCAGCAATGACTGCTAAGTCTTGGGAATCGTGGCGACTGCTAAGTCTTTGAACTGGAGTGACGACTCCGTGGCCCAAGTTGGACCATGCAAATTCCTTTCCACTCCCTATCCCTTCCCCAAATTCTCGTTCCCTCCGTCGGCTGAAGCTCTTCTCCCAGCTCTTCTCCATCCCTCCTTCTCTCTGTTCTTAGGCAACCAACTCTTCTCCCTCGGTAAGCCACGCGGCCCCAAAGCTCTCACCTTTCGTTTGCACCAGTGTGGCCATCACGGACCTCGCGCTGCGGCTCTTAAGCGCCTCGATGCGTGGCGGCAGCGGCTAAATGACGGCAACAGTCAGCGTTACCCGCGGGGGCTTCGTCGTTTTCACTCTTCCCGACACCCGCCAAGCGTAGGTGATTCGTGCGAGCCACGGTCCATCCGTTTCCCTTTGTCCCCGATTCCCATCGGTCTCTTCTTTCGCGGGCCACGGCGGCTGTTGCGCCCGTTTTCTTAGCTAGATTGCCGAAGGCGGATGCGGTTAGCGAGACCAAGCGGATGTCTGGCGCGGCGTTCGGCGGCGCGATTCGCCATCAGCAAGGCGAGGCCGGCGAAGTTGGACCGGGATGAGCCGGGATGTTGCGACCCTTGCGTCGCAACCCTCGATGCGCTAAAGAGTCACGTGTGAGGCCCATGTCCATCCCCTCGTAGAGCTCGGAAGCGGCGGGTGCCAAGCCGGTTCTATACTTCTAACAAATGCATCCAAATCCAACGAACCGGCTCCTATATATACATCGAGGGGCTTGACGTTTCGATTTAGCACCGCTCCTTTGCTTTGAAGGTTTTCTTTCTTTTCTTTTTCTTGTTGGTGCTCCCGTCATTGAGTTCTCGCATGTGGGGAGGGCGCTCAGTTCTTTGCTCGGATGGGGAGCGGTTTCGAAAATTGTGGCTATAGATGTCCGTCTAAACTTGCCCCGGCCCGAGGCCGAGTGTGTCATGGTAGGTCCCAAACGCTCAAAATGCACATCTAGGTCGCCACCCTTGTCGACGTGTCTCATAGGCAGGCATGATCAAAAGCGGCCGCGAACCCCACGGCCCGGCGGCACGGCTGCTAAGTGCTAGGAACGGCATGCTAAGTGGTTTGAACTCAGCGGCCTCTCCCGTGCCCAAAGTTGGACCATACAAATTCCCTTTCCACTCCCCTATCCCTTCCCCAAATTCTCGTTCCCCTCCCTTGACTAGCTTCTCAGCAGCGCCGGCGCAACTATCCCTACAACTTATTAGTTTTGAATTTTTCTCATTTAAGCCACATCGTAGCCCCGATTGCTCAATTTTTTTAGCCCCCCTTCACGCACCATCCCCATCTCTTGTACACATGCTTGTCACATTAGAAATTTAATATTTTTGTGTGTTGTCAAATGAAAACACTTCTTATATAAAATTGTAGCTCTCGCCGAGATCTACAACTTTGCTGGTTTTGAGTTTTTTTTCATTGAAGATGTTAAGGTGCAGGCGACGCGATATAAAAAATGGATCCCGCGAGGTGTACGGATGTTACTGTAGCAAACCACGGTTGGAAACCACGATTACCATCTTAGGCATGGGGACCTAGACCCGGGATGAGAGGATGTTGCGACAAGTTTAGGGACCTAGAAAGAGTCACTAGAGAGCGCAGAAATCCTCGCCGCCAACCGGGGACAACAACCATTGTCCCCCTAGGCGCGCAATGCGGCCCACCATGTCGGGCCAACCCACGAGGGAGTTTCACGGAGTGATGCTTTTACTCGTTCGGTAGGTTTACTTTCTTTTCATTTTTCTATTTCTATTTCTTTTCATGTTCTTAGAGCATCTCCAACAGTGTTGCATATGGGTTTGGCATTTGAATTTTTTGCCAAATCTCTAGAAAAAAGTGTTCCAACAGTTTTGCAAACTCCTTTGGCAAATTAGTGAGTTTGGCATTTGTTGCCTCCCCTACGCATATTTGTGCGCCCGCTTTTTGGCAAGCAGCGTAATTTGGGCCGAGGTAGTTTCCTCCGCGCCCCAATAATTCCTTCCGCGCCTCTTTCTTTTCAGCCGTCACGCCGCCACAAGTGCCGGTCGAGAAGACCGTCGCCTCCCTCGCGAAGACCGGCCTCCAGCGCGCTAGGGTTGCAAGGTCCGGCGGGTTTCATCGAGTACCGACATATATACTTCCCTTCCTCTTCCTTGTTCTCCATCTTCTTCAAAGTCGGGGTTTCTCCATCTTCTTCAAAGTCGGCAATCCCTCCATCGATATGCCCTAGCTTTTTTTGATCTCCATGGCATTTTTGTAGGGGTTCGGTAGATTTTTGTCCATGGTCGGGTTGTAGTGTTTTGGCAGAGGGCGATCCTTGATGCGGTTCGAGTACTAATACATGGCGGCTGATTGATTGGGTGCATCGACATGACGTATGAGTGGTACGGGGCGATGGTGAGGTAGGGTATGGCGACACGGGAAATGAGATGGCGTCTTTGGGAATTATGAAACGGATCCTTGATGCCGAGCCAGGAGTACTAGATCACTACTACGGGGATTGATTTTACTACGGGGTGTTTGGTTTTATTTTCCGTGGCGGGCATTTGAATAACCGTCATGGAAAATAAGTGGCCTGGCAACCCCCGGCCGGGGAAAAACCGCCACGGTTAATTGATTAACCGTGGCGGTTTGCACTAATTTGCGAATCCACGAAAAATTAGGCCCAAACCTGAGCCCAATAACAGCCCACTACCATCCCTAAGTATATATAACAGGACTTATTCACTCCCTCACCTACCCCTCTCTCTCTCCCTCATTCTCGGCCGACTCTCCCTCTCCCTCCCGATGCCTCCTACTTCTCCCTCCCCCTCGAGCAAACCACCGGCGACTCTCCCTCCCTAGCTCCCCGTCGGCCGTTCCTCTTCCTCATCTCCCTCCGGCGCTCTCCCTCTCCGGTGCAAGGATGGAGGACCGGTGGCTTTTCGCCTTCGTCGCCGATCCGGCCCTCGTGCGGATCTCGGAGGCTCGGTGGCGCCCGGCGTGTGCGGATCTCGGGGCGACCCGAAGGCGGATCGCGCGGCCGGGTCCTTCTCTCCCCGGATCGCGCGCCTCACCCCGTGGCGGCCCTCCCCGGGCGCTCGTCGAGGCTGCGCTCCCGATGTCGTCTCGCGGCCCTTCCCGAGCTTCGAGACACGGCGGCGCTCGTCGGCGGCGCGGGGGCGCTCCCATTCCCCAACCTCGCCGGATCTGCGGCCCGCGTGGCGAATCCGCGGCCGTGGTGGCCGGTCGGCGGCGGCGCCCGGCGGCGGTGGATGGGCTCACTACGGGCCCCTGGATGGGCTTGGCGGGCTCGAGGCTTTTTTATTATTTTTTTGTATTAACGGTGGCGGGCAAAAAAACCGCCACGAAAATCATCTATTTTACGTGACCCTATGATGGTGGCGGACACGAAAACCGCCACCGAAAATAAAATTGCCCGTCACGAAGTTCGATTATGTAGTAGTGGATGGCGGCGGGGAGGAGATGGATACCTTGGGGGCATCGTTGATGGCGGTTCGGAGGAGATCGCCGGGGAAGTCGGGTGCGCCGTGGTGGCGGCTTTGTTCGCCTCGCGATCGTGGCCAACGACCTCTCCTCCTTGGCCCCACTTTTCCAATTTGCCAAAGCCCAAATAGCAAAACTATTGGAGGAGACTATTTTTAGATTTATCATTTGCATTCGATATTTGGCAAATAGGGAAAATGGCAAACCATTTTTGCAAAATTTGTTGGAGATGCTCTATTATTGTTCTCTCTCTCTTATATTTATCTTTTTATTTTATTTTTTATATTTTATTATATTCTATTATTCTTCTTACCTTTTATTCTTTTTATTTTTTCTTATATTTATTCTTTCCTTAATTTTTGTTTTAGTGGTCTTTTATTATTTTTTGTTAATTTATTTTATATTTTCGTTTTTTTCTTTTTGTCTACTTATAATTTTATGTTTCTTGTTCTAATAGCCACACATGATGTTCCGTAAGGTGTAATCTGATGTTCGTGTAGTGTTAACATGATGTTCTACAATATTTTTTTCTTTGTTGTTCGTGTAGTGTTAAAGTGATGTTCGTGTAGTATACGTATGATGTTCTATGCTATTATATGCAATGTTCGTGTAGCGATAGTGCGATGTTCGACGATTATCTTTAGATACCAAGAAATAAATGTTTGTTAAATAGTTATAAAAATATATATTAATGTGGGATCTTGTTCTGAAGAGTTTATTGCAAGGAATAATATAGTGCTAATGTCAGTAATTTCATTTGTTAGTGCATGTTTGCTGCCTGTTCTAATGTTTGGTCTAGTAACACAATTGAATTGCGCCGAATTTGGTGAGGAGAAACAGGGTGGCAGGATCTATGGAAGTGGGTCGTCGGACTGTAGCACTATGTCGAAGAAAAGTTCTCGACAGTCCTCCGAGGGGCATCCCACGAAGGTAGATCGATTCGGCTAGTTGCGCAAGACCGGTATCTAGATGGTAATTCAGAGATGCAAGACACCAAATGTATCCAGGTTTAGGTCGTCGGTGTGACGTAATACCCTATGTCCTGCGCTCTGCTTTACTGGATGGTGAATAATGTGTCGTTCGAGGGAGGTGCCCACCCGCCTTATATACACTGGGTAGGGTTATAGATAGAAACTACGAGGTTGGTTAGGATGCGATCCTATTTACATGTTTTTTTGGGATTGGAGTCTATCCTATCATATCAACATCTTCAGATATCCTCCCGATATCATGCGGGACATGGGCTCGATTCCTTGGCCCACACTCCGGGTCGTGGGCCAAGCTTGCGGTGGTCATGGCCCAGAAGTACGATCCGTGGGTATCCCTAGGGGAATTCCCCTCTCCCCACACACTACTCACTAGGGCTGAGCCACCGCTCGCGTGCCTCTTGGGCCACCGACACGGGCCGAGCCACCGCCACCGAGTCAGGACCGCTGGAGATCCCGCCACACGGGAAAGCTGAAGGAGACGAGGTCGAGGCGCGAGATCCAACGCATGGGAAGCACTACTACATAAAATCTTTATATGACACTTAGCTTTTATTAACTGCTAAGGTTTTTTAAAATACCACCACAGTTAATGGAGGCTAGAAAAGTCAGCGTGCATGGCAAAAAAACTGCTACAGTTAATCGATTAACCATGGTAGGTTTTCTCAAAAAAACACCACGGTTACTTGCCATTTACCGTGGCAGTTATATTTTAAAAAAAAACTCCACGGTTAATGGTGGCCAAGGCCCGCTACCAATAAAAAGCCCAAACCAGCCCAATAACCATCAGTTAGGACTTAGGTTTTCCTCTCTCTCACTTCTCTCCCTCACCCTGACTTATCTCCTCCCCCATCAGCCTAATGTGCTCATCATGTGGCACTCCTTCCTCCCTTCATGTACGTCGGTATTCCTTTTTCCTCCCTTCCCCTATTATTGTTGTCTCCCTTCTCCCTGGGCAGACGCTGGCGATGACGTCGGTGGCCCAGTAGCCTCCTCTATGGAAGATCCACGTGAGCCAGGTGGTGGCGGCTCTGGCATGGCGGCCGTGGCTCCGGTGGCGGATCCACAACAGATCTAAGATTTTGGCGGTGTGGTGGCGTCCTCCGTGGCAGATCCACACGAAAAAGGCGGTGGCGGCTCTGGCGTGGCGAGCCACGGCTCCGGCGGCGAATCCATAACGCGGGACTACGACAACAGTGGCGCGGCGGCCTCCTCCATTGCAGATCAATGCGAGGCAGGCGGTGCTCCGGCGTTGCTGTAGAAGTCAGTGGCCATGGTACATTCCACGCGGAGGCGTCGAGGGGCACGTCACTGCAATGGATTCCATCGAAAGGGGTGCAACACGGACCTCATCTCCCTACTCCCTATCCCTAATTAGCGAGACCGGAGGGGCACAAACCTTTATTCGCGCCCTCTTGGCTCAGACTCGGCCGAGGCGGTGCTGCTGCTCACCGTGATTTCCTCAAGCATTCGGAGCTGGCGACCAACATGCCATCTCCGTGGAATGTTTCCTGGACATGACCGTGAGCACGGGCTGCTTCACTGTGCTGCTGTTGTACATATGCCATATGCTCGTCAACTTGTTGTGTCTTTGTCATCTTGTTGTATGCCATAGCCCCGTGCTCGTCGGGATGTTGTATGCTTTCTCACCTTGTTCTTTGTATGTGGTGCTCACCCAGGATGCCCACCACTTGTTTGATGAAACCTAGACACATTGAGAAGAGTGACTCTATCAAAACAAAGAAGACAACCAGACACACATCGAGGCTAGCCAAGCTACGAAGTACAGACAACAAAACAACCATGAGCTAGTCTGATAGGGCATGCTAACACCACCATGGCTAGGAACCTAGCCATGCTACATGTTGGCCGGGAAACCAAACACACTAGTAATGAACAACGAAGGCTAGTATGCAACAGTTAAGCTCATCTAGGCGTGAAATAGAAAAGGATAAATATGGTATGTGTTGACGCAAAAAAGTGGTCACGCCAACACACTTGGCGAGGCTAGAAGAATTGAGCCTAAACAGGCGGGACGTGCGATCAATTTGACTGTAATTGACAAGGAAAAGAGAGCTTATCAAGTAACTACAATCGGAACATGCGGGTGTTGCAGACAGTTCCAAAAAGGTGACTTAGAGAGTCAAAATCATGTGTTTACTATAAAAACTCATGAAACCGGCTAAATCTACACGGATATATAAAGCGAGCATCAAAAATAGCCTATTCGTATGAGATTTGAGACAAAACGTAAAAGCGTATGAGTGTTAACGGGTCCTTTTCGCTACAACCCGATCAAGGGTGTCTATTTAATCAGCTATCACAGACTTATCATTATATTGAAAGCAAGATCATTCCATAATATGAACATATATGAGGAATATTCGAACAATCTCGCTCTAACTTAAAAGATGGAATGCATACACGTGTTGTTTGTTGCCTAGACATTGGGAATTCGCGAATCTAATCCAACATTGCGCCGAACGCGGCATTCTTAGACCCTTGATGCTTCCAAGCCGACAGATCCACATGCATGCAATAAATGTTAAAGCAAAACCATGTCGGCTAAAATAGCCGAATCGGGGTCCATGAAGTGTGAACAAAAGCATCTAAACATGACTAAACCTTATACATAAATGATTTTCCGTGGCGGACTTTTTGATTTTCCGTGGTGGACATTAAAACCACCACGCAGCTAGGGTCACGGTTAATCGAACGATTAACCATGGCGGGCAAATGTCCGCCCACGCAAAATCGATTAACCGTGGCGGACTTTTAACAATGCCCGCCACGGAAAATGGAGATTAACCGTGGCGGTCTTCTTACAATGCCCGCCATGGTAAATAAAATAAAAAAAAAAAAAAATAAAAATCAATGACGAAACCATAGCGGGCCCGGCGGCCCGGATCACGGGCGCCGGGCCCGTTAGGGTTTCTGGCCGCCGCCGTGAACTCCCATGCGGGAGGAGGGCGCGGATCCACCTCTGAACCGCCCCGCGGGAGGGCGGCCGCCGGAGGAGGACGGGCCGGAGAGGAGCGCCCGGGCGGTCTTTGGACGCCCGCCGCCGTCGGGCACGCCGCGCGGGCCGATCCGCCCGCTGCCGGCGCCGGCGGCCCGCCCGTTTCGCGCCGTCGCGGCGCCGCTTTCGCTGCGGGCGCGCGCGTGCGCGGATCCGCGCCGCTTCGAGCGCGCGCCGCGAGGCGGCTGCCCAGCGCTTCGCCCGATCAGCGCCGCCAGCGCCGCGTTCAGCGGCGCCCGCGCTTCGCCGCGCCAGCGCGCTTCGCGTGCAGCGCGCCGCCGCCTGGCTTGCCGATCCAGCGCCGCCCAAGGCTGCTCCGGCCGTGCGCCGCCCGGCCGCTTCGGAGATCAGCGCCGCCCGCGGCTGCTTTCGGGGAACCGTCTTGCCGCCCGGGCGCTGGGAGAGATCAATCCGCCCGCGCCCCATGGGGAATGGGAGGGGGCGGCGGGAAGGAGCGAGATAGGGAGGGAGGGCGTCGGGAGGAGGTGGGGAATGGGAGGTGTCGGGCTCGGGAGAGGAAGTGTTGGGCACGGCGGGCGGCCGAGCGAGAGAGAGGGGAAGTGAGAGAGAAAGTTAGGGTTAGGTTGTGGGAGTGAGTGCCTCTTTTCTACGGTTAAGGTGGTAGTGGGCTTGTTTGGGCCATGATTAATCATGGCGGTTTTTATAAAAAAAACTGCCACGGTTAATCGATTAACCGTGGCGGACTTTTAACAATGCCCACCACGGTTAATAGGGATTAACTGTGGCGGTTATTTTTACAATGTCCGCCACGTTTAATCGATTAACCGTGGTGGTTTCCCACTGGCGGGGGCGCCGGGCCACCTATTTTTCGTGGCGGTTTTTGAAATGCCCGCCACGGAAAATGATTTCTAAACACCATGCAAGTTCAATTACGTAGTAGTGTTACATGGCTAAACAAACTGGGTAATCCGGTGGTTATCTATTAATCGTCCACCGTAATCATATCTAGATGTGTTCGAACCCACAACATGTAACGATCTAGATTGATAGACTTCGACCAATAAGCACATGAAACGACCATCAATGGTAAAAGTAAGCGAAACAGGCATAAAGACGATCATAATTAATATAAATCTAAGTCCAAAGCTCTTATCTAGTCGGGCAAAAGGTGTGTTCATATGAAAAATATAAACAAATCTGAGCATGAATGTCATGGGTAACTCAATGAATCTACTAAACTAAGCCATATCTAATAGAGCCGATAACTCAATGCTAAGGCGTCATGACCGATAATTCGAGGACATCAACCTTAACAAAACTGCAGAAGAACTCGCCGACTAAGTAAGATATAATGAAGGTTGTTAAAAATTACGAGCGATGCGGAGTGGATCACGAGAAGCTGTAGAAGAACTCGGCGACTCAAGTAAAGGACTCGATAGGTGGCCGAAGCTGGTTTTGTTTGTTGTATTGATTGATAATGTCCATTACAATGGTCGGGGCTTACATATTTGTATCCCAAGGCTTTGCACGAGTCCATTTAGAATACGACTCTAAATTATACGAAAAACAAACCCTAATTTGAAGATAACTTGGCCTCCACACTTTCCCTTCTGTTTGGAGTCCGCATTGTCATATTCCCCTAGGTCGATGTGGTTAGATATTAACATAATATTCATGCTTCGTCAATCATACCAAGCTCCTTTTAGCCGATTCTGCTCCTCCTTGGGTTTAGTGGTTTTGGATGACGTCATTTAGTCGATGATTCCTCCTTTCTCAGCGAAACACAGTCTATTCCGAACCGTCAACCTTGTTCACCAGGATTTCTAGACCAAGTCTAAAATTTTGTGTCAACAGTATGTAATTTTCATAGAAACTAATAAATCAATCTGCTCCAAAATTTTTTTGCAACCACGCCATAGGCGCGTTTTTCATAGGAAATAGTTTCAGACAAACTCTTAGCATGGTAACAGTGGTTACCTTGCCGAGCACCCATGCACACCAACACTGCTCTCTAATGGTCTACATGGTTAAAAATTTTGCTCCCAACAGCGACAAGGACACCAGCTAAAGCAAAGTAAGCAAAGTCGCAAGGTGCTTGTAGCCTGCTTTTTTTTCTGGCCATTCACCCATATTTCATTAAGAGGAAAAGTCACAAACACATACAAAGGCACGAGTGCAACGTCGAGCAGACATCGCAACCAGCCAAGCACACAACCTATCTACTGGATACAAAGTAAACGATTACATGTTAGTCAAATTTTGTGACAACAGATGAAAGGTGATAATAAGGTCGCTAGGCGTCGCCGACGGGCTAGACAGCCCGCCGCTTCCTACCTCTAGACTAGTAAGCCCTCATTGCTTCCCTAGTGTCTTCCTGAAGGGCAAGAGCAAACGCTGTGCGGAACTCCTCAAAGGACGCTTCATCCGGGTGCTGAGTTTCCACTTGGATGCCGATCTTCTTCATCAATACCTTTCTCGCCTGTGCCTCGGGCCTTGCCTCACTATGTTTTCTCTTGGAAGCAACGCGTGCGCTGCGCCTCGAGATGTGCTCCTCGTCGGTCATCTCCCTAAACGGCCGGCGAGGCCATGTTTGCCGCAGCTTGGGCGTCGAGAGCAGCGGCTGGTCCAGTGGCTTCAAGAAGCTTGCCATGAAATCCGCCATCGATTGGGGCACATCCACCGCGGTGACATCGGCCTCATCACCCCCACCGACACGGCCACATCCCGCAGCTCGGTTGCTCGATGCGTGGCGGTGCCGAGGGGTCCGCCAACACCGTCGGGACCGCCAAAGAGGAAGGCGGGTGCACTATTGACGTTTCTTAGCGCAATCATTAGAATCAGGTTTAGAACCCAACCCTGATGACTACACTAGGAGACGAGCCGTCGATATCACTAAGTGGAACCACCGTGTCGGTGGTAACGCACTTTCAATCAACGGTGATAGATCTTGCCATAGTTGATATTTCATCCGCATAGCGCACGGATCTATCATTGTAGCATTTCACCGAAAGTATTCGAGGGGTATCGTTATTTATATTTTCCCAAAGGAAGGCATGTTGTATAAGAAGTAGCATGGCATCTAGATGATGAAATGTGTGCACACAAAGACCAACTCGTTCATAACAGGGGTAAGCAATACGGTTTATAGATAGTGTGACACACACATTTGAATCCACCGGGTAAAGGATAAAGAAAATAGATAAAGAATAAATAAATGTCCTATGAAGTAATCTAATGTATTCTAGTCATTGTCTTACAATGAATAGTTAGGATCATATGCTAACAAGATATGAGCATGGTTATGTCTAGGATAACAGGGAGACTTCCCGGTACCATCCGGCCCAATGGAAAGCATTTACGAACTCCTATCATCACATGCGAACGTGGAGGGATTACAAGGGACAGACAGGGCTGTCACAACCTTGCCGCCTACCCTCACGACCGTGGCATGCTCTCATATTCGAAGGTGTCGTAATACCGGGCACCATGCCCGCGTGCGCAGCACTACTCTTGTCCCCTAGGATCCCCACCCTACGGATGGACGGACTAAGACAAGAGCAAACCCGAAAAGAACGACGAACCGTTATCCCATCTATAATCATGTTATGCATACGATGATCGATGAAGAACAAATTTGAACACGTTAAGATTATGATATACAAACTATATGCTAGTTCATATACCAACACTAGAACATGAACAAGACTATACTCTAATTCATAAGTTAGACCATGATCATAGAAATAGAACTTGCACAATGGAGAAAGATCCATGGAAGATATATATTACCAAAGCTCACTTTGCTCCAAGATTACAAGTCCTCCTCTTGTAGCTCTTCTACTCCAATTCTAGCCAAGTAAGAAGAAGAAGAAGAAGATGGTGGTGGAGAGTGAGGTAGAGAGTGTGAGTGTCTTTGGTGTGGTGACTCCAAGTGTAGTGTGTGGAATGAGGGAGAGGGAGGAGGTATTTATACACAAGAGAGAGGTGACTAAATGACCCTAATACCCCTAAACCGACCTCCTGACACGTCCAAGTACAGAGAACCTGCCATCAACCACCGAACCGCCTGATTCTACACTTAATGTACCGCCTCGAGCAGACTGGGCTCGAACCGCCCCCAGGAGGGTGCTGCCGCACCTTGGGGTGCGCCCGTACCCCTTTGGGCTCGGCCCGGTCCGAGCCTCGGCATGCTGTCTTGGATGGGCTTGAAAAGTTGTAATGTGGGCTTGGCCTGGTCCGGTTGTGTTGCTTTGGTCCATTTCCACCCTGGGCTTGTTATCTTCAGGAATGCGCTTTCCAGGATGGCGTACTTTGGACGTATTTCCACCTGTATTTATTATAAATACAACAAAATATATTTCGAACACTAGAAGTGGAAATATGTTAGTAATAAATGTATATGAGTATAAAAAGGTATAGTTTTATTCCCTTTATGGTAGTAAGTTGACGGGAAAAATATGTCGTTAGTGACCGTCAACACGCACGACAAGGAAGGCTGCGAGCTCATCGAGCACCGGGTCCGCTCTAACAGGGGAGGGCACCGCAGCATCGCCCAATATCAGCGTGAGCGTTGGAGGCCACACAAAGCTACCTGCCGAGGCCCATTCCAGCACATCCCTAGACGAAGGAGCAAGCTTCGGCGTAGGCTCCTCCCGCGGTGGTGGCGGCAGGTGACACGGAAGCGACCGTCGGCTGTGATGGTGGTGACTGACTGCGCGTTGTCGATGATGATCGGCCGGCAGAGCCAGCTGTCCTAGACACCATGGCCGTCGAACTAGGCTAACGAGAGGCCTAGGAGATGCCACCGGGCTAGAACGGCGAGCACAACTCGTAGTCCGCTGGCCGGTGGCGGCACATGGCCCCGTACTGGCACCTTTAGTGGGCAGCGACGTGCCCGATGCCCTTGCGACAACAGCAGTAGCATCGCGACGGGGAGGTGCAGAGCATGGATGTGGTTGACGGAGAGGCAACTGAAGCAACGCCCCACAAGCTCTAGCGGGACGGCCCGAGGGCGGTGCGGGCGACGGCCCGATGCCTGCGGCTCGCCGCTAAGGGAGGACCTCCCGCCCGGCCGTGAAGGTCGGGGAGGCGCTACGGTGGGGCCTAGGCGCGGGTGGACGGGGGACGCGCCCGGCCGTTGTGCATCCGTATCCGCGCTGCGGCGGCCAAGGCGTGGGTGGATAGGGACGCGGTTTACTAGGGCCCGTGGGCAGCCACGATCGCGCTGCGTCATCCCGTTCTGGCTAGCTGCGGCGAGCGAGGCCGGGGCTGTATGACAGCCACGACTGCACTGTGGAGGCTCGCCGGAGGTCGTCTTCTTGCCGCGACAATGTGGCCGTCTGCGGTTCTTCTTCTTGGCAGGGCCATTGCTTCACCCTGTTGCTCCAGGCTCGGTGGGTGAGACGGGGACAACGACCGCCCCGCTAGGATCGCCATTGCCTAAACCGGAAGCCACACCTCGATTGGCCTCGACAGGTCCGGCCACCGGCGCAGGGTAGTCCTCCCTCGAGGAGCGCCTAGAAGCAACGACACCCATCCCAGAGCACGAAGACGGCGGGTTGGGGGAAGCAGGTGGTCCAGCGGAGGAGGAATAGAGCCCTGTGGCCATCCAGTGATGGAGGATGCAGAAGCTAGCAGCGGGGGTAGTTCCACCGGTATGTGCCTGTCCACCGAGGCTGGTCCCTTGTTCCCCTCCTCCGTCGGCAGGATCAAGGGGGAGCGTTGAGTCGATCTGCTTGTAGCCTGCTGAGCACTAGGCCTCACCCTCCTGTTGGATTCTGGTAACCAGCTGAGTCACCGTTGTTGAAACTCCATCAAAAGTCCTTGCATTTCTTTCTTTCCAAAACATCCACCCCACGAGGAAAAACAAGTCGAATCCCCATCTGAGCTGCTTAGGCAAGAGCTTCCGCGACCTGAGCCACCAATGCATTGGAGGCTCTTCGGCAACCATGATCAAATCCTCGAGGTGCAATTTCACAAGACTGCGGTGCCAAACTTCCCAGCTATAGACACAACCCAATAGGATGTGATCCATAGTCTCCGGCAACTGATTACACATGATGCACTCCGGTGTTGCCTTTAGTACCATGCCTGAAACATTGCTCTGTTGTCCAAGAACGTCCATGCAAGATGAGCCAGAAGAAGAAGCCAACCCTCGGAGGGGCGGCTATCTTCCAAATTTCTTTGGCGCCCATCTTGATCGACGAGCCTAGGAACATAGCGCCATACGCAGGGGCCGCTGAATACGCCTGATCCTTAGTTAATTTCCATGCGGCCACCTATACGTCGAAACAGGTAGAACAACGCCCGAAACAAGGCTGCTCCTCGGTGGCCGCCAGATGCCTTCACGCTGATCCTTGCAAACCCACTTGACACTGTCATACCCGTTTTGAAGGAACAAAAATGAATATAGAATACATATGTGCTCGAGATCAATCTCACATATGCATGACAAATTCTTTGGAGTACCATATCCGAGACTTTATTACATAGCGTATAAAATCCATTACATAAATAAAACCAAACACCTAGCAAAGCGGAAGGCGATAAATAGCACTCCAATGCTGCTCCAACTCCACAGGGATAGCCAACTAGTTGACAACAAGCCTAATAGTACTCATCACGGTATCCATCATGATAGTCATCACACCAACCTTGATCTGTTTAATGTAACATAGCAAGGGTGAGTCCATGTTGAACTCCGCAAACATAGCCAGGGTTTAATGAGGCTCAAGAGGCTGACACTATTTTAACTGCTGTTGCTTTTAGTGTAAATCAATTTTTAAGCTTACGCATCAAGGAAACCCACTATCCCATATTAAAAGGATAATTAACCATATGCTTCTATTCATTGATGTCTCCAAGGCCGTTCATGACCGTGAACACGGCTGATATATCAGTTTATTTAACTCTGCGCAGAGGTGTACACTTTCACTACGAGTTATAATTTTCAAAAGAGTAGGTTCATGACTCCCTAAACAAATGAAAATCATATAAAGCCTTATCTAAATATGCATAGCGATAGGGCTACGACCCACCTCTTCCATTCTGGTAACCACAAACACAGATAGACAAGGTCCTTTGACCGACTAGAGCCAGAGCCACGTAGCCCCCATAATTGTACTGTATATCCCGGATGATCACGAATGAATAAGTCCTTATGGAGAGCTAAGAGCACCATAAATAAAACAAAAGCGCTTTCACACTATAGCAACAATATTAACATCTCCATATTTCATGATTTAATCCACAAAGCAAAAATAATAAAGGTCTTGTTGAGCGCTAGCATATTACTACCCAATGCATATCCCATAGGTATCAAAGAACAAGTATTTAAAAACTAGAAAAATCCTTAAGGGCAATCAAGGAGGACTCATGCATTCATGAATTGTTGATTAAAGTAAATAGGACAGCAAGGATGATCCCAAGCTATACTTGCCTTGATTAAAGTCTTGAGGAGGTTGCTGGTCTTCCTCAAAGTAGTGCTCCCTGATCATCCCAGAACTGCTCACCGTCTACTCAATCGACCAGGCAGCAACACACACTCGGCGTACAATCAATCACAAGGCAAACATAGACATAATGAGTGAATACATTGAATAGTACACCAAACAGTAGAAAACAGTTTGAAAAGTACATAAAACTATTCTACTCGTCGCTACGATCACATCGATATAAAGATGACAGTAAATCGGAGCTAAATCGGCGTAGATATGAATTTTACAAGTTTATTAATAATAAAATAACTAACTAAATTCAAATTTGAAATTTAAAAGTTTGAAACCTGACCAACAGTACTAACATGTAGATTACAAAATTATGAATCTAACGAAAGTTGAGCGGTTCAAATCGGATTTAAAACGAGAAAGCGGAAATTGACACTGATGCTTTGGAAATACGCTTTCCCGAAGGCACAACACACTGGCGGAAACACGCCAGGGACCCGTTAGAATTGTCGCGGACAACGAGGGTCTAATCTATAATTTTACCGGCTGAAGAGGTATCGGTGGATTTCGGCCGCTGGATTTAAATTGGGACGCTCAGGATTAGATGTTGGGGCCACACGGCGGCGCTAATCGCCGGAAACAGCAGAGACGACGGCGCCATGGCGAGTCAGCGGAAGCTCGCCAGCAAACTTGCAACGGGCGCTACGATGCACCAAACTCGACGAGGTTTGACTCAAACGAAAAGAGGAGCTCGAGACGAACTCACCTAGCCCGGATTCGAGGGCGGATTTGGACCGAGGTCGACGCACGGCTGCCGACGGCGGACGGCGGCGAGCTGTTCAAACACTCGATGCGGGTTAGGCCAAATTGATTAGACTGGACGGCTTCAGAGCATGCACGAGATCAAGGTGAAGCTCTAGGGCTTACTTACGGTGAAGTAGACGCGTCGGCGAGGGAGAATCAAGCTCGGCGGCGGAAATTGGCGGCGGTTGCTCGAGATTAGATGGGGAACGGACGCAGGCTGCTGCTTAGGCTCGTATAGGGCTCGGTTCGAGGGGAAATCGGGAAAGGATGCCCCCGAGCACGTGGATTTTAGCGTGCGGTGCACGTCGGCGGTGTCCGACTCGTGTACGTGTAGCAGTACTGCTGCTTCCCAGCCAATTGGGCCGGCCCAAGACTCTAGGCCAAGCGTGGGCTCGGGCCAGAAAAGAGAAAGGAAGAGGCCGACTGGTCTGCTGGGCTGAAATGGCAGGAAAGGAGGAGAAAATAAATAGAATGGCTTTTCTTTTATTTCAAACTCAAATTCAAATAGAATTTCACAAGGGATTTGAAAAATTTTCTAAACTCAAACAAATCCAATCACCTCAAAAATAATATGCATTGGCATGAATGCATCAAACATGTCTCTAGCCTTATAGTTGCTTTTAATTTCATCAAATTATTTATTTACCTAAATTCCATGCATCACATAAATTGAAAATTTAAATCAAATTTCCTATTTTAAAATGATGCAAAAATTTCGGGTGTTACAGCCAGATGCCTTCGCGCTGATTCTTGCAAACCCACCTGACACGAAGTGCTATCCCAGAACGGCGGAGGTCACATATGCCCAGGCCCCCTAGTTCCATGGGTCTACAGCAGGTTTCCCAAGCCTCCTTGCAACGACCACCACTGACTTTGTTCCTACCCTTATGAATGCTCGTCGCAGCTTGTCTATGGCACCTATCGCCCATGGTGAGAGACAGAGGGCAATGGACATATGAATCTGTCATGAGCCAGAACTGGGCCAGCCCGGGACGGGTTAATTGGGCCTAACGCGACGGCCGCCGGCCCGAGAGGGGGGGGGGGCGCGCGCAAGGGAGGGCCGGCGCCCTTGCCGCCGCCGCCTTCCCTCTCCCGTATGAGTCCAAGTTTGCTTCATCTTCAAGTTAGGATTATCTTAGGAATTTTTGGTGTGCAAGGGGATATCTCATCTATAAGGGAGACCCTTATTAGGAAATAAATAAATAGGATATGCTTGTAAAAGGTATTACGATTGTATAAGGAAACCTTATAGAGATTGCTTAGATTACAAGTCCCACTAGCCCCGCTATATAAGCAAGAGACATGTAATCTCTAGGGGATAAGCAAGCAATAAAAATATATCTATCGCCTTCACTCTTGGCCTCCACCGCCGCCGCCTCCTACCGCGCCCGCCAGCACCACCCCAGCCCGCCGCCGCGTCGCGGCGCCGCCCCGGCGCCGGCCGCCGCCGCCGCCCCGCCCCTCCTCCCAACAGCTCCTCCTCTCCATCTAGTTGCTCGTCTTTGCGGCTTGTCGCCGCCGGCGAAGTCGCAGACCCCCTCACGCCATGTCGGGAGCTCCAACGGTTGGCGAACACGTGTCAATTCCAGCCCAATCTAGCCGAATCGATGGCGGTATCCGGAGACCCGGACGATTCCACCACCCATGGCTTCCGAGATGAGGGAGTTCACCGCGGCGCTGAAGAAGCTCCTCGGCGACAACTGCGCGCCAAGATCGGCCGCCGGCCGACGACATGGAGACGGCGTCTCACGTCGCATGGAGTGCGTCCCGCATCACCTCAGGACTACACCGAGCACGGCGACCATCCGGGAGGGGGCCCCGGCTGTTGCCGCCCGGCGGGGCACAGGCCGCCCCCAGCGCAGCCCTGGCCGGCCCCCCCCCGCCACGGCCCCCGTCGATGGCTCGACCCGCCATCCTCGTTTGGAGGAAGATGATGGCGCATCGGTGGACGCACCGGCCGTCATCGATGTCATCCTCGACGACACCGTAGCGCCGGCTGCCCTCTCCTCTCCACCGACACCTACAACCTCGCGGGACTCCCGGCGAGAGACGGCGTCACCCGCGGGCGCCCGCCCCTACCCTTGGCGCCACCAGCGGCGTTCCGACCAGCGCCACCGCGGCAGCTCAGGCCTCTAGTGCCACCAGCGGCATCACACCCCTCGCTACGTCACACGCCCGCAAGTCTAGAATGCGGCGGCACCGACGACCCCGACCTCTGGATTCACAAGTTTGGAGCTCCTGTTCGGCTCAACTTGGACATCGACCCGGACTACTATGTGAGTTACGCTGCCTTCCACCTCATTGGTTCTGCTTTGTAGTCTAGTTCATGGACTTGTCAAGAAGAAGTCCCCGATTGAGTGGGGACGAGTTCACACGCCAGCGTGAAGTCCGTAGCGAACCGCCGGAGAAAGGGCGGGGAAAAAGCCGAAATTTTGCACCCGACGCCCAGCGGTCGCCGCCTGTCGCCGCCGATTTGGGGCCCCATTTTGCCTCTCCTTTTCACGGTGGGCTTGTGGGCCTTGGTAGATGGTTTCCCGCTGGTGCAAAGTTCGAGATGAGGCGTGGAATCGGCCTCCTTGCTTCCCTTTGCTCTTTGGCGTATTTCGACTTTGCGCTTCCCACTTTATTTGACATACTTTATTTGTATTTCCACAACATTCCCGCAAAACAACTTGAAACACCAAAACTCGTGGAACTCGTTAGATAAATAATGTTTGGTTATGTTTTCACATGTAATATTGTATTAGTGGTTCACTTTGGTGGTAGTAAAACATGCATTAATTGAGTGTCAACAAGTTCCCCACACTTGACTCTTTGCTCGTCGAGTAAAGGTTAGTGATAAAGTAAGTATAAACATAGCAATTCGAGTTATGAATCCGACATAAAGATCATCCCTAGACATGCCTCATTACTGTGGGATGTGTGGAGTGTCTAACATATATTCTTGGGCGGTTGAGAGATGGAACGGCTCTGAAACAAAAGTCATCTCAACCCAATTTCACATCTTAGTAACTTGGATATTTTTTTTTTTTTTTTTTTTTGAAATAAAGCATAGTTCACAAGTACTCCTCAAATGGCACTCTCAAATCGCTCAAGTGGTGTATGTTCCCCTTACCAAGGCATTTATAGCATTGCCTTCTTTTTTTCTTCCTACTCCTAAAAGGCTTATGTGGAGCTCGGGTAGGAAAATTTTTTTGTGGGCATACTTGTATTGCATATTTTGCTATGTCAAACAATGGATCCATGGAGAAAAATGTCATACAATCAAATCAAGATGTGCAAGTGTGTGGATATATATAGTGGCTAACCTATTTCTACTATGCTCCTTGAAATATCTCCCTTTATTGTGACTCGAGAAAATAATTGTGAGAGCATGGGCTATCTTTTATTCTCATTTTTTTTTTTTTTTTTTTTTTTAGAGAGGCGGGCATCTAAGTACCCATTGTTTCAATAGCGGACACTTGTCCATTTTTTTTTTTTTTTTTTTTTTTTTCATTTGATGATAGCCTCATGTCTCTTTTTCATAAACTTTTGAGAGGGAGATATGAACAAGTGTTTGGAGCATTTATTTTGAAAGAAACCTAACCAATATTTTTTGTTCTCTCCCATTGTAGGAGTAGAATATTTTTGGATGGATCTAAGTGGAAGGCAAGTTTTTTGCCTACTCCCAGTGTAGGAGTAGTGCATATATTTGGTGGCGTGTACGTGATCTTGATTTAAGAGCATGATAAATTTCTCAACATGGGGTCAACAGAGTTTGACAAAGCTCAATACAAAAACAAGTAGCATATGTAGAAGGTTTTCAAATTGTAACATGATATTTGGCCTTGGTAGGAATTTCTCACCATTGAGGAGTATGTGAGACTATGGTTTTTTAGCATTTTGATAAAAGAAATTCTCCAAGTACTTGAATAGAAAAGGTTGGATTTCCATGCCAATGCCATATCTCACTTCACAACAACTTAGGCAATATGTTTTTCCTATATATGTTGTTCCCACAAGCACTAAGGATATGTAAGGAACAAAAAATTTATGTAGGTCAAACTCAAAGAGCTATATTTATATTTACTTTCAAGTTTTAAGTCTAAGTGTGGAATTTTGGTTCTTTTAAAGTTTGCGAGGTTTAAACAAGTGTAGAACTAGGAGCATGCATATGAACAGGTGGGAAGGAAGTGATCAAACCGAGTTTTGTACATGCTCCTCCACCCGGTTCATGATGTGGTTCGCGCTTTTATGTTCTTCAATGGAATGTTGCACACCCCCCACACTTCTTTGGAGCTATATTTGTTTTTATTCTAAGACAAAAGAAAAGTGAAAATAACAGAGACTCTTCTGGTGGGAAAACACCGAGAGAGTCAAATATTTATTTGATTAACACATTATTCTAAACCCTATATATATTATTTGATTGTATTAATATTTTTTTTTGGGACAGATTGAACATTGATTGAATCATTAAATCACAAGAATTCAATCAAATCAATTTTATTCTATGGGTCAGGGAAAAACTTTTTCAAATGATGGCCATTTACCTTAAATACATTACCTTCATCATCTTGGAGCATGATGACACCATGTGACGAAGTCCGGATTACCTTGAATGGCCTTTCTCATTTACTCCGAAGTTTTTCCATGAACAAAGAGTATCACCCTTGAATTGAACATCAGGATCTTATCTCTAGGTGTAAACTCTTTTTGTGTCTTATTCTCTTGTCATGCCACCTCTTCGTTCCTATAAATGTTAGTGGTAGAGAATACCCGAAGGGTGGCACGATGTTTTATTTATTTATTTATTTGAAATATGTTCATCCAACTTTTCATTTGAACTCAAGCAAGACCAAGGTAATATTTGTAATGTAAACATAGTCTTGACTTATCTCCAAACATAAATTACTTCTGTTGTTTATGACAACAACTCAAGGTTCATTAATCAAAGTTTTAACACCATGTGAAAGTTTTGATCAAAGAAGGCCATATTAACCTAAGCACCATGCTTAATTTAAAAAGACCTATAGATGTACCTATAGAATACAACCAAACCAGAGCATATGACATAAACAAAGAGGAGCATGATTTTTCTTAATCATATGGAGATAAGAATGAGTAAATGAATTGGTGAACAAATTATTACCTTTGCATACCGAAGTGCAAAGATGCGTTGCTATGGGCAGCATGTGGATGGAGCTTTGAAGTTCTTTGCACCGATGACTTTGTTGTACATGGTTCAACTCGGGCAACCATCAATGCTTTGAGCCACACACATGTATGGTGTGTATAGATCATAAGCCTTGATGATGACAAAGGTCTAGAGAAGGATCCTCCTCTCTATTCTTTTTTTTCATTTTTTTTACTCTCTATTTTTATATATTTTGTATCCTTTTTTTTTCAATCCCCCTTTTTTTTATCTCTCTTTTTTTTAGCGAGACAAGGCTAACATCATCTCTTTTTTTTTGAATGGCCCTTGGTGTGTGGAACTCAGACTCACACCTTCCTCCCCCCACACTTGAACTTTTGTGTAAGAGGCAAGTGTGTAAGGTCGAGGGCCTCCTTTTTAAGTGTGTTCCATCACCTATGAGCATCAAAGTTTTGTAGTTGATGTAGCCCCATGTTTTTCGAAAGCATCGCATGCATCTTTGTTCTTCTTAGTCCCCACCTGAAATGATTAGTGACAAGAATACCCGAAGGTGCATACTAGCTTGATAAATTATTCTTGGTTTTATTAATATAAGAGTGTTTTTTATAACAAGAAATAGAGATTAAGGTAGAGGTAAAAAGAAATGAGTTTTTTTTTTTTTTGAAAAGAACAATTTTATTGATGGTAAATGACATAGGGACGGGTTATCTCCCGGAAGTGCTTTGTTTAAAGACAAAAGCTTGTCCTTGGGAAACCCTTTTTTTATTTTAAAATTGAAACCAATGTTGGTGATGTGGTTTCCCCTCCAACACCAACCTTTGTTGTTGATTTATAGAACTCATGCCAAGACACCATGAAATTTTCCAAATTTTGTGATAGACAATAGCATCTACAACACCTCTTTCAAAATTTTAATGAATAGAGAGAATGAAAGGGTTGTAGATCATGCTATTGATGGCTGAGTTATAAATCAATTCAGGAGATTTTTTGTTCATTTGAGCATGTAATGGATGTGACATTTAAGAAATAACTTTCATGCTCATCAATGAAATCTCGTTTCGGGGGAACATTTTTTTTTTTTTTTTTATCATGATAATGAGACTCCTCCACAAAACATGGATATGTCATTTTTTATTGTGGATATTATTTCAAATTCTCCCCGAGATCCGAATGGATTTTTGATGAGACAAAGTGAGTTTGAGCATAGAGGGTATAGAAATGTTTTCTAAATGAATTGATCCACCCTCTATGTGTTGTGAGTGTTTTTTTATGTCTCATCAAAAAAAAATTCGAGGCATATGATGATGTTGAATTGGGAAGCTCTAATCATCATCAACAAAAGGTCGTCCTCGAATTGAAAGGACATGCAAAAAGACGGATTCCACATCCCACGAAGTGTGATAGCATGTTCCCTTAAAAGGAGGGTCCTGAACAACCAAATTATGGGAAGGATTTGAAAGAATTTCAAAATCGGTTGTAGGTGCCACCTCTCATTGTTAGGGCTTGACTCTATTGTTTCTACGGGGAAACTTCGACATGGATATTGGTGTGAGGGGTGTTTTCAAGGTTTTTCTCTAAAATGGTTTTCCCTCACTAATGAATTTATGCACGAACGAGCCCCCCAAAGATTGATCAACTTGGAGAGCAGCTTCTTTGCTAAGACCAAAATGGACATTATTAAGCATAACGTGGTCGGGCAAAGAAAGGTTTGGGCGGTATGTAAAAGGTTTAAGAATCTGGCCCAAGCCGCTTGTAGAGTCTCCTTCTAAATATTTTTTTTTTTTTGAAATTTAAGATTTTTTTTTTTTTTGAAGGGTTGCTCCCGAACCATGGCTATAAAAGCGGCGAAGCTCATAGCCATTTATAATTATGTGATGTGAATGGTGGTGGAGGTTTCAACAAATCGCCCTTTGGAGCCAAAAATTTAAAAATAGGAATGGAATTCATGTGGTTGGGATGGTAATGGTGGTGAGGTGTATAAAATAAAAGGGAGGGACACGGACGACTTGGGTTCAATTCTAGAATAGCTGCCATTCCCAAGAACGGCGCCCTTAAAGCTTGTTGGTATTTTTTAACGCACACAGATAAATCCATAAAGCGCCGCGGAAAGTACCGTTTGTAGCTTTCACCGGAGTATTCAGTGGTATCGATTTCCACGGGAATGAGAAGTTTAACTAGAAGGGATCAAGTACATCCAAGAGATAAGATAGATAAATATTTTTTGGTAGGGCGAGAGGGTTTTCTAGGCTTAGCCCAAGGTCACTAGATAACTAAAGTCTCGCTTACTACATCCGCTTACTTGAACAACGACCCTTCCGATTCTCGAAAAAGACGGGGAAAACGGTAATCGGGAAGGCCGCTAGAAGCTCTACGAAAACACCAATACGCACGTGGTGGACTACAAAGGCCTGGTCGGAGTTTGTCACCCCGGGGCTACCACAACTATTCCGTAGCATTGGGCGCAATCTCGGGTAAACTCTAGCCCGGACACCATCATGCGCTAGCGATTACTGAAAACTAGTTTCACGTGAAAACTAGAGAGCCTCGGTCGAACGGAGATCCCGCAAGCAAGTAAGCGAGCACTAAACTTTAGTCAAATAGATTGCTCAAGAATTGCAAAGAAAGCGAATATTACTCACATAGGAGTCGTCTCCGTAGAGGAACAAAAGTCGAGGTGGCCCGACAAACCCGGCTTCGCCTCCGCTCTTCCCTCCTCTCTCTTCCTCTTTTTCTAAAATGTACAACTAGGTGAAGAACACCTAGAGGGACACCACTACATTGTGTAGAATGTGTGAAAGTGAAGTGCTAATGTGTGTAGTGTGTTGTGTGTACAATGGTGTAGGGGTCTCTTTATATAGGAAAAGATAGGAGAGAATGGAGGGCCATCCTTGTTAGAGGGGCATTTGGCTTGGGAACGAAAAGTTTGCACCACATGCAACCGCCCGCGTGAAGTCCGTAGCGAACCGCCGAGAGAAAGGGCGGAAAAAGCGCCGAGAATTTGGCGCCGACCGCCCTTGATGGCGCCGGTCGCCGCAGTTTGGGCCCCATTTTGCGTCTCCTTTCTCCGGTGGGCTTGTGGGCCTTGGTAGATGGTTTCCCGGCTGGTGCAAAGTTCGGATGAGGCGTGGAATCGGCCTCCTTGCTTCCCTTTGCTCTTTGGCGTATTTCGACTTTTGCGCTTCCCACTTTATTTGACATACTTTATTTGTATTTCCACAACATTCTGCAAAACAACTTGAAACACCAAAACTCGTGGAACTTCGTTAGATAAATAATGTTTGGTTATGTTTTCACATGTAATATTGTATTAGTGGTTCACTTTGGTGGTAGTAAAACATGCATTAATTGAGTGTCAACGGCGACATCGATGGCGACATCGTGGCTGCCCCGGCCGACCGCATGCGGGGGCCAGCGGCGCCTAGTTTGTCGCGATGGACGACATCGACGGGTCGACATCGAACGACATGAACGGTGAGCTGCACTTGGCCACGACGACCAACAAGGAGCTCGGGATCATCTCCAACGCCATCGAAGCCGCGAGCTCTGGCGCCCGAGTGGAGTCTCCACTATGGCATTATGAGGTACTTCCACCGCTACTACATCCCCGCTGCTTGAGCTTCTCCAGGATTTCTGGCGAGGGAGAACGCGTCGCTACACGGCGTAGCAGTGGGCTTCCACCTCCCCAACCACCCTCGGGAGGATCAGGTGTTCCCAGTAAGCGTCCTCCTACTACAGCCGACCCCTGACGTCAGGGTCGTGGGCGCCACCGTCATCCTCTTCGACAACAACGACGATGTCTTCTTCCGCATCAACAACGTCACGGTTGGCGCACCGTGAACACAGGAGATGTAGCTGGGGGCCGCTAGTCCACACGCCCAGCAATCTCCCCTCACGGCTTCCTCCTCGACTTCACCACGCCGCCTCGTCGCTTTGACATGTCTACCGCAGGCAGCTCCATGCGAAGGTGGCGGTGCGACGACTTACACTCCTCCTCCCGACCCGCTAGATGATCGAGCCGTCGAGGGCACCCTCGGCCGCCTCCGTCATGCGCCGTGCATGGGAGGAGCGTCCCTTCGTGCAGCCCCCGCTGAGCTTCAAGTTTAGCATCTACTTCGGCGACCTCCACCTCGACTTCTCCTTCGCCGACATGGACGCTAGCATCTGCAACGACGACAACGAAAAGTGCGGCCCTCTTGTCTTCTACTTCAGGCTAGGAGTGGTGACTTCCCGATCAGCGTGCCCTTCGCCACCACCTGATGGGTTAGGCGGCATGTGGACGGCGCCGCCTCGTCGAGCGGTGGGGAAATGTCATGATCCGGAATTGGGCCAGCCTTGGGGCGGGTTAATTGGGCCTAACGCGCGGACGCCGCGGCCCGAGAGGGGCAGTGTGCGCTGTAGCGCAAGGGGGCCGGCGCCCTTGCCGCCGCTGCCTGCCTTCCTTCTCTCAGACGAGTCCGAGTTTGCTTCGCCTTCAAGTTAGGATTATCTTAGGAAATTTTGGTGTGCAAGGGGATATCTCATCTATAAGGGAGACCCTTATTAGGAAATAAATAAATAGGATATGCTTGTAAAAGGTATTCCGATCGTATAAGGAAACCTTATAGAGATTGCTTAGATTAAAAGTCCCACTAGCCGGGCTATATAAGCAAGAGACATGTAATCTCTAGGGGATAAGCAAGCAATAAAAATATATCTATCGCCTTCAGCTCTTGGCCTCCACCGCCGCCGCCTCCCGACCCAGCGCCGCGCCGCCCCCGCCCGCCCCCCTCCTCCCAACGGCTCCTCCTCTCCATCTAGTTGCTCGTGCTGCCGCCGGGCGCCGCCGGGCGAAGCTGCAGCCCCTACGGCATTTCAGGAGCTCCAACGGTCGACGAACACGTGTCAATTCCGGCCCAATCTAGCCGAATCTAATAGAATCGGTATGGCGAGAAGGTCGCCTTTACCAGTGCCGCGGCGCTCTGCCTCGTTGAGCAACTGTCCTTTCTATCCCGGTATTCTGGCAGCCACCCTATCAATAAGCGGTTGCTCTTCAGATCTCTTGAGTTTGAACACGGACAGCGGCAACCCCAAATAGCGACATGGGAATGCCCCGATCTCACAAGCTAGCACCTCGGCAGTGAGCTCCAAGTCTTGCGTAGTGCAACAAAGCGGCAAGGCTAAGCTTTTCTGCTGCAATTATGAAACCTAATTTTTTGTATTCTTTTTTTTGTTATGCAGAGCAATGTCTAGAAATGGTTCGAGAAATTGTCCATTCCTATAAAGATTTGTGATTGTCCTTTGCTTGCAGTTCTAAGTGTCTTTCAAACGAAATACTAATTAATAATCTGATTCTATGGCTAAATTCAATTTCTACTCGAATCTAGTTCAGCACATCCAAATGTTGTGGTATTCGGTTTTGACTGGCTGGTTACTGAAAAAGTGAAAATATTATGTTGTTAGAAAGTACAGTGCGTACTATAAACTTCTAGGCAAACTTCTTTCCAATTGGGATATAAAACCATAAACACATATTACATTAAAATAAACCATACACACATAGATGAAAAGTATACTAGAATGGAAATTTGTATTACCAGTAAAGTGCGATCATATAAACTTGCTTCTAGAAAAGTACAATGGGATTGTGGTTCAATTGGCGTCCTTGCTAACAACAAGTCTTCTTTGTTTGAAGGTGTATTACGGCCAAATGGGGATTATGCATCAGCATTTGGGAAATGCATTGCAAACAAGTATCTTGCAGCAACACATGAATCTTTAGAAGAGCCCTAGGGGTACAGTACTCCGTATCGAGGTATTGGCCATCATGGCCATTGTCTTTGCTTTCTTCGTCATTGCCTTTGGATCTTGCCGGCGTTGGTCCGACCGCTGGATCATCCAAAAGGGATTCTTGATTGCAAATGCTTTATCTCTATCCCTTGGGAGTTACAGCATTGGTCTGATGCAATCTTCACCAGTAAAGAGCAAGATGTACCCTGTATGGGCTGTGTCCTTACTCACCCTGTTCGGCTGTGTTGACTCAGCCGCCCCGTCTTCAACGGCATAGACTACAAGAGCCCGCTCTCCAAGATGATATTTCAGCTTTGCCTCTACTTTGGATATGTCGCCCTATTGAGTATATCAACAATATCTACTGACGTTGGTAACCTAGCCATCAGTGTGCTGTCTTCCATCACTTTCATCAAGGGCTTTCATAGATCACTATCCCTTGTGATGCCGAAAAAGAATGCGAGACTTGTTAAATCAACAGCTACTGCAAGGACAAGATGGGCTCGAAAAGTTTGTGATAGCAGATCCAGATTTCTCCGATCACAAGGACTCTATAGTTGATTTCCCAACTGATACAATTGAGGATAGGTTCAATGACGATGGAAAGACGGGGATTAAAGTAGATGGCGGGGAGGTGATTACAATGGATGATATAATAAGTCTGGAAAAGGATGATCTGCCATCCTTTCGTGACGAGTGTTTTGCCTTCTCTTTATCTCATATGTTGCAACGGAATTTCCTTGGGTTGAGCCACAAAGACAATGATTTGATAGTATACGAATCCTATACTGAGAAGAGGAAACACTACGAATGGACATTGAAGGTGGTTGAGGTTGAGTTGGCTTTTCTCTATGAGACATTTTTCACTAGCAACTCATTTCTTCACTACTATGAAGCAAAAACTTATTGTTTGTGGGCATTTGCTTCATTCATTGGGATATGTTTTGTTGGGACAGTGGTTGTCATTCCTGGAACATTAACGAGACACCAAACTACTTCTGGTCCTGGAACTGACACCATCATTGTGGACACTACTACAGCAGATCTTATTGTCACCCTTATCATATTGGTGTCCCTTGCTTTGCTCCAGTTGGTGCAGTTGATCCGATGCTGGATGTCAAATTGGGCTAGAGTTGCCTTTACTTGTCAGCGTGTTAGGTACTGGAGGAATAAGATGTGAAAACAAGTTGAAGATGAAGAAGCAGGAAGGCCCTCCCCAAACATTGCCCAGGAGCCCACCACTGCCAGTAACCAGAAGAAGGGAATTAGCCGTCAAATAATTTGGTTGTGGTGGATGAGATTGAAAGTGTTTATAGTTAGCAGGACTAACTGGCTTGACAAGTACCTCTGGCAGAATAAGCTCGGTCAGTATTCATTAATTGTAGCCCAAGAGAGCTGCTGGAGACAGTGTGGGTTATTTAGTAACATCGTAAGATTCATGGGTGCCCATCTTCAGCCGAAATGTTCCGGCTTGGTTAGAATGCTCGGAGTGCGGTACATTGGAGAGGTGCTTTGGGACTTGTGGGGCAGCGATAGCAACAAAGGATCTGCCATTAGGTTGGAGGACAATGTGAAGGCATCCATTACTGATTTTCTTGATGATATCGTGGGTGTGCCCGTGAGCTGTGCAACAATAAACGAGTGTTGGACTTCCGTCCTCTTTGAAAATGGACTAGAGTTAGAATCACTTCCCTATATCGTGGATTCGGATTTTGGCTACTATGGTTTCATGGAACGTGTTACGAAGTGGCACATTGCGACATGCTACTGCGAACTAAGAGAACAGAAGCAGGAAGAGCACACAGTCTGCAACAGGAGAAAGGGAGAACGAGAGAAGAATCGACTCGTGGCCAATGCTCTGTCCAATTATGTCGTCTACTTGATGGGCTCAGCGCCAGAGTTACTCCCAGGGCGGACCAAGGACGCAAAGTACTGGTACAACGCTACAGCGTCGGGTGCAAGGAAAGTTCTGCAAGGGGCCAAGGATATGCTGGAGCAGATGCAAAAGGGGCCACAACATCCTCACGACGAGAATGGTACAGGCACAGAGGTCTTTTGGGAAGGTGTGGCTCTGGGGAAGTCACTCCTTTGATAACCCTCGTTGCTCTGATCCATGGAAGGTGCTGGCGCTTTTGTGGGTTCAGACGTTGGTCTACACTGCGCCGTATGGCGAGGTGGAGGCGCACAAGCAGCACCTCGCGAAGGGTGGCGAGTTCATCACCCATATATGGGCCTTGTTGTACCACTCCGGCATCTTTGAGTGGAACCAACCTGAAAAAGAATGGGTCCGAGGACGAGAATGGCAATGGCAGACTCCTCATGTATGGACGACAAACCAACACGAGAAGAGTTTCGAGGACAAAGGACAGATCAGTGAGAAGGAAGAAGATGAAACAGAGTACGGAGGGCAAACCAAGAAGGAAGAAAGGAGTTCAGAGGACAAATCAAAGAGGAGGATAATTCATGTTAAGAGGAAACCCCGTCCCCCTCCTCAATCCTAGTTGCATTTGCACACTCTGTGCATACGGTTTTCTACTTCTGCTCCTTTTGTTTTCTTCACTCCTAGAATAAAATCAGGAGAGCTCCAAAGTTCAGACCGTGTCTGCAATGTAATAATGCCACTTGTGTATGTTGTTTGACGAGTTCATCAAAACTTCAGTACTCTTGCTGGTTTGATAGGCAATGCCATTATGTAACTCTGTTTGTTAAATTGGACATGTGACTGTTACTGTTTCTTGTTTCTTTATAACATATTATGGAACTGGGGTTCTTCTTTTACCAGGGCTCCTTACGGTACAGTTTGGTTGATTATATTGCACTCTACACTATAGATTTCCAACGGGCCGTGCCGTGTCGGCCCGTGCTGTGCCACTAAGGCACGTCGTGCCCTGCGGGCCGGGCCGCACCGGGCTCCGTGTCTGACCTCGAGCCCAGGACCGTCCCACGGGCCAAATCATGCCTGCCGTACCGTGCCGGCTCACGGGCCGATTTTTAAAAAACACTCAAACAAGATCATTTTTTACACAGATTTCAGTATATTTGTACAATATTATATCAAATATATGTATAATATTATACCAAGTATGAAAATATCAGGACTAATATACCAAATATGTAAATATTATCACCAGTATATTTGCCACCAGGCCTCCCCTTTCTTAACGTGTCGGGCCATGCCGTGCCCCTGCTTGAGGGTCGCCCAAGCCCATACTGCTGCCCCATGCCGTGCCGTGCTGGGCCCGTCGACCACCGGCCGTGCCGCGCTCGGGCTGGGCCAAAACAACGTGCCTAGTGCCGGGCCGTCGGGCCGCGGGCCGCATGGAAATCTATACTCTACACTCTGCAGTTGTTACATTCTAGTTAATCTGCACGTATGTTTTTCTCCCTGCATGAAGCCCGGCGCTTGTTTAATCTGCTTGAGTTCCATGATGACTTTTGTTATAACCTTTTCCTTTCATTATCTAAAAAAATGTCCTTTTCCTTTGCGAACCCCGGCCCTTGTTGACTCTTCCTATTTTCTCTGAGTTCGGTTTCTGTGACTATTACGCCTTAATATCACCGAACTGGGCTTTTTAGCTCCAGTTTTACAAAGTAAATGCATATGTTTAGGGACATATTAGGATTTGAGGTTCATGGCTCCAGTTTTACAAATTATAATTTGCTCTGATCTTTGTATTTTCAAGGCTCTTCTGATCCCTCTCATTTACACATGAGCCCCACTTCTCATGCTCTGTGTTATGAAGTGGAACATGAAACATGCTACTATGGACTGGCAGAGCAGGAGCAGGAGAAGCAGGATGCCTTGTGCAGGGAAACTGATGCAGCAGTAGGAGGAAGAGAAGGACAGTGAACGGTCGCCTGGTGGCCATTGTGCTTTTCCACCTCGACGTTAAAAAGTGGGAACCTTCACGGCATGGATGAGGACAAACTCGCAGAGGAAAGAGAACCGAATGATTTCGGATGACTCTTCTGGTGATAATTCTTCTAGTGGCCGGCAGTCTTCACGGCATCAAAGAGTGGCAACCTGCAGAGACGGGAGGGGAGAAGAGAATTCGGATGGCTCTGGCGATGACATTTCAAGTGGCAACCTTGATGGCATCAAAATGTGCCAACCTGCAGAGGCGGAGGGAAGACAAGTCAGATGACTCTGTAGATGAATTTTCAAGTGGCAAACTTCACGGAATGAAAATGGCAAACACACTTTAAATTGGATATGTTACGGAAAAAAAAACTCGATAGAGCGTCATATGTCTTTTTCCTTTTGTTTCACAATCACAACTTGATATATGTCGTCACATTTATTTGTTTCGCTCTTTTCTTTTCACATCCACGTGTCCAAACATATCATTTTTTTTTTTTTTGAGTAATCTAAAGAGGAATCGTAATAAAGGACGTCCCTGCAGTTTTCATCTATCGATTCCGCTTTCACCAGCACATTACGTCCTTTTACCGTCGTCTCCCTCTATGTTTTCTCATAGACAAAAATAAATAATCTGATGTTATGACTCGTTTATACTTTGATAATGAGAGGATGTAACTTTTCGATGACCAAGGTCAAGGTTCACAAACATATTCAGGCACTATTTGGTTTCTTAGATTCAGTTTCACGAACA
Source organism: Hyparrhenia diplandra (assembly GCA_015847255.1). Lineage (NCBI taxonomy): Eukaryota > Viridiplantae > Streptophyta > Magnoliopsida > Poales > Poaceae > Hyparrhenia > Hyparrhenia diplandra. The sequence goes on from JADLZK010003009.1 coordinate 77,503, forward strand.
GTTTTACCGTAGCTACTTTAATGAACTATTTGGCAACATAGCTCCTTGAGGTGACAAAAGGAATGAAGACCTAATGTCATCTTTCTTTTTCCCTCCCTTCAATTCGTTCTGTATTCGCTCGCCTCGACCACTACCAATCTGCACAAGTGCTCGGATGACCATGGCCCTAGCTCGAAGCCATCGACCTGCTCCTACCATCGTGACCCTATGCCATGACACCCTAGCAGGCATGGCCCGGTAGCCGAGCCATGAGATAGTGCTCGCCCCAAAGCCTGACGTTCGCGTCCCGCGAACATGCTATAGCATTCGCGCCCCCATGACGATCGAGCTCCTGTGATGGCAGCCATACCCCCGATGTCTGCACCCATACCCTTGACGTCGACACCCCTACCACGGCCCGATGTACAGTTGCACACATGTTGTGACCACCCTCTTCACGATTGCCAGGTGAATATCCGCCATCCACACAATGTTGGGTGCAGAGTTGTTATTTCAGCTTCATACCACTTTATTCTGGCGCGGGACTAGTTTTCTAAAAGATTCATCTACAAGCTGTTTGCAAAAACCAATGTTTGGCAAAAACAATCTTCATAGTTGTGCCAAGCAGACTTTTAAAAATGTATGCCCTCTAGCCACTCACGGGCATATTTGCTAGTATATAGTAACGTGTTAAACTAATAACGAGCTAGCGTTAGTTGGTTTCTGGTACGATATGGACTTAGTGGTCGATCGGCTTGTTTGCTGGGTTTCCTTGTTTTTGTGTGTCGGGTTCGAGTCCGGGTCCGATCGAGACTCAAGCCGATATAGACGATGATTTACATTGTAGTAGGTAAACAACAAACGTACATAAAGAAGCGACACAACAACACCCTGCCAAAGGTGTGATGTCGACGAATCATGTTTCGGTACCCATCGCCGTCGGCTCCTACGACCTTGGCTCGCCGCAGCCAGCGGCAGGACCGGAGCCATGCTCCGATTCCAACTCCGACCACGATCTGTTGGATATGCTCTCGGCTAATCCTGAGATAGTGACGAATTAATTAGTAATTAAGATAATTACAAGATTAATTAATTGTTAAGTAACTGGTCCACCTGCCATATCTATCCAACAGATAAGTCTTGCCACACGATCGGCGGCAACCCTAAGATACTCACTAGGGTTCGGCCCCCCGGCCCACAGCAACAACAACAACAACAACAACAACAACAACATAGCCTTTAGTCCCAAGCTAGTTGGGGTAGGCTAGAGATGAAACCCATATGAAACAGTACAAAAGAACGTAGAAAGGCACAAGACAAAAGGATAAAGATTAGGGTAGATAGAAAAAGGAAACAAAGTCATGGTTCAGGCACGTTAATAGCTAGCCTCCAAGCGCTCCTATCCAAAGCTAAATCCTTGGAGATATTCCACTCCTTAAGGCTATATAATTGGAGACGCCCCTCGGGGCTCCTATCATCCATTTTCTTCTCCACGTGAGAAACACCAAACCGATCCCTGAGGCGCTGGAGAGTTTGAGAAGGTTGTTACCCACGTGCAGGTAATCCGCGGCGTCAAGAAGGTCGCTTCCACTTCGGCAACTGACTTTCTTCACCAACATCAACATCCCAGCGACATAAATGGCATCTACAGACTCTGAGATCACATTCCGCATTAAGATGAGTCAAGTGACCATGTTTGGGATAAGATAAGATCAAGTTAGTTTAAGTTTTATTTCAACGTGATCACCCGGCGCAGGAGCCAGAGTTCGTGATGCACGTCGTGGACGACCGCCGGCAGCGCGCTCCGGCCGCTGTTCGATCATCTCCCGATCGTGCAGCAGCAGCGCGCCCCATCCCATGGCCAACTGGGAGCGAGAGGCGGCGGCCAGGACCGAGCGCCTTCAGTACTACATGCTGCCCCCCCAGGTAACGTAATACTGTGTATGTCGTTTCGGTTAATTAATCTACCTATATCTTATCAATTAGTATCATACATGAAAAATGTCCTTTTATTCGCTTCTCGTGGTTTTTTATTTTTTTTCTTTTTTTGCTCTTGAGACATTGAGTGCCATCGAGCTCTATCTCTTTCTCTCTTGCGTTAAACATTTTTCATCATGCATTGTTACATCCATATAATATTGATTTATAACATAAACAATACATTGAATTGAATATAGTATAACTGGCTGTGTACTTTGGTTACCTCCATTAGTATGTTAGTCTTGTCACCCAATGGGGTAGGAGAGGCACTACTATTTTCATTGAATCACTTGTCTAATATGGTAACCTTTAGTTGAGGAATATGAATTGACTTCATATATTTATAAATAGCAATGTCTAACTCAAGTTCCAAACCCATGATCCACACGCACAACAAACCATGCTCCGGAGTGGCACCTCGCATCTGCACGCACCAGTCCACCCCTTTCCAACAGAATTAATATAGTACACATAAAAGAAAGAATGAAAAGAATAGTAACACATGACGACGTAACATGATATGATTCTGTAAAACTGATCCAAGAGTTGAACTATATAAGGACCTTAGCCTATGGCTTGCCCTTTCTTCCACGGAGGATTACAAAACTGAATATTTAACTTGACTCACGATGGCACGGCAAAGCTGCCCGTGGCCAGCTTCATGGACGCCTTGGCCTTGTTGACAATGTAGCCGGCGAAGGCGCACTTGGTGGTACACATCTTGTCATTGGCGGCGCAGTGCTGGCTGCAAGCCTTGAATGTGTTGGCGGAGGTGTCTTCACCCACCGCGGCTGGGCTTGGCACTGCCGCCGGCGGCATGGCATCCTGGAGCACTCTGGTCGCAGCAGCATACAAGCCGCAGGCCTCGGCGCAGGTGCCGCCACATGCCTTGGTTTTGCCTTGGCCAGCCCTCGCGGCGCACTTGCGGTTGCAGGCCTCGCTGCAGGTCTCAAAAGGCTTGGAGTCATCCTTACCTGGGGCACGCGGGTTCGCCGGACCAGCGAGGCCGCTCGCCGCCATGCCCTTGCCGAGGGCGGCGAGGGCCGGGCCGAAGGGGCGGAAGGAGTCTGTGCACCTGTCCTTGCAGTTGCTGGCGGCCTCGGGGACGGTGCACCACAGGTAGCACTCATTCGAGCACATCTGTATCTCCTGCACGGCTATTGAGGCCGTCTCCGGGTCTCGGTCTAGGGCGGCGCGATCTACAACGCCGGTGTTGAAGATGGAGACGGAATTGCACCGCCGGTCGCAGAAGGGATCCTCGCTTTTAGGCAGGACGGCGCACATGTCGTGGCACTTTTTCGCGCGCACGAGGCAGCGACCTCAATGACTTGATGAGCGTCGGTCCTGCTCACCGCCGGCGGAACCAGCAATGCGGTGACCACCACAAGCGAGACAATTGTGGATCCACACAACCTCCTTCTCGGGCTGCTCGACATCATCTTGATTTCTGATGCTGGATGCTGGATCCTTTTTGTTTTTGCTGTATTTGTTACACACACACACATATATATATATATATATATATATATATATATATATATAAATAGACGTACGGATACGTGTGAGGCTACGAGAGTTTTGCGCTTCATTGCCGACACTTTACTTAGTAATTATAGTATATATATACATATGCTTCATCGTCCCGCGAGGCTCTCTACTGTTTTTGGTAAAATAGTTAATTATAGCTTGTTTGTTCTTTTAACACATGCTTAATTTAGCCAGGAGTGCATGCAGGCACATTTTCAGGTAACCCAGTGTCGTTGCCAAGCCCCTTTTTCAACATTTCTTCTTGTGGGCTTTCTAGAGTCGTTGTACTAAGTTGTGTTTTAGGCACCGGACAAACCACCATGTTCTTAATTTGTTTTGTTTTTCAAACAAAATCTGTAGCAACTCTCTTGACGTTCCTTGACACGCAAAAAAAAAAGAAAATTTTTTCTACACCCTAGGATTAGTTACTCCCATGTGTATATCTCACGATTTATGGTATATATGACTGAGCAAGTGCATGTGGATGAAGTATATGATCATACTAGACCATCTATGGTGGTGTATATGTTAAGTATGCATTCATACGTTGAGTATATGCATATACTTTTTTATATATAGCAGTAGTAGCATTTTATGTAATATATTAAAAAATATGGGTTTCTTCGAAATTTTTTCGTAGTAAGATCTAGAGTATCTTAATATGAGTATCTAAACATACCCAAAACCGACAAACAATTATGAACACATACATGATGTGTTTTTTTGAATATCAAGTAACTACTCCCGGGAGTGTAGAAAGTGCACCAAATATATATCTATATATACACTACTCCCTCTGTTCCAAATTATAAGGCGTTTTGGCTTTTTAGATACATTTGTTTTTTTCGGCACCTAGTTATACACTATGTCTAGATACATAGCAAAAGAAACGTATCTATGAAAGCAAAAAACGTCTTATAATTTGGAATGGAGGTAATGCACACTAGTAGAGAACAAACCTCTATGCTTGGACACCTTTTCGTGGTTACTCCTGGCAATTTTTAGCCCGGAGTAAAGGGACCTTTAGTCTCGGTGGTGGCTCAGCGGGGACCAAAGGTCCTGCCCAACGGCACCAGCGCCTCGCAGACAACATTTACTTACGGGTGGAGACACCAAATGAGAATAAAGGTCCGAGATTTACTCCCTGTTGAGGCTTGAACCAACCTTTACCCGGTTGAAATTGAAACCGAGTAAAGATCATATTTTTCTCCCAGGCAAGCTAACAATTTCTTTTTTAGGCGCGATGGTGATTTTTCTGTTTTTTGACGTTCGCTGGTCGTAGTCACTACTACAGAATTGTCCATTACCGCCGGGCTCCAACCCCCTTCGGTGTAAAACCGAACCGGCAGAACCATAGCGGTAGTGATGTGGGGTTTGAAACACTACCGGTCAAAACACCACGGTGATGCGAGGAGAGACTGCCCGGTTTGATATCGAACCAGCAGCAAGATTGCCACCTAACACCGTCGGGTGTTCCACGACCGCCCGGCATTTTTGATCCAAGCAATGCAGGTTCGAAGTCACCGCAGAGTTGATATTGGGAGCACCGGCCGGGCTTTAACGAGGAACCGACGTAATCGTGGAGATAACACTATCGGGTTAGGCGAAGCCGGCGGTGTATGTAAGAGCTAACAATGGCGGCTTACTTTGAACCCGCCGCTGAACTTGACGCGTGAACATCGTTAAACCGATCTCAACCCGGCAAACGTTATTAGAGTGTAGACTATCGGTTGGTTAATGCGGCCGCATGCTGATGTTTCGTTGTCTATGACGGTTAGTAATTCAAATCGATAGTGTTTGGTGTAGTTACACTACCGGTTTGTATGTCATTCACTATCGGGCCCATGCCACCCCAATGCGTTTTTGTTTAAAAATTTGTATAATTTATGAATTTTTTCCTGAAAATCAGCTATTTTTAAACCCATAAAAGCATCATAGATACATTACATGGTTCAAAGGTTACATACAACTAACTCCACCTAATGTTCTACGAAATTGAGCCTAGGACATCAACTTCCAAATAAGGAAAACAATGACAATAGCCATGAAATAAATCAAAACATCTTTCATAGGCCAAGTCGCAATTCTCTAATCTTCATATCTATGGAGAGAGGCTTCTCATCGATCTCGAGGGCTGGTTGATAGTGAAAGTTTTCACCATAGTAGGCCCCTCAAAAGCTTCTTCGGTCTTGTATTTTTTGTAACAATTACCGGGGTAGCCGAGAGACTTGAGCAGAGCAATCTTCCTGTGTTCGATAGATCCCTGGCACTTGACCAACTTGCACTACATACCACGCCATGGTTTGCCTATACATGCAGCCAAAATAGGATGTTAATGCTATGTCATTCGGAAATGTTGTACGGCAAGATTTTGAACACCACTAAAACTCATGAATTTCAACATCTATCTCATTTCAATAACAATTCCATGTCTTCAATCATTGTCTGTAAATGACCACAATGTTTAAATCTAATTTGTTCACCATAGACCAATTAAAATACTTTTTTGGCACTATATTAGATCCCGAACTGCTTTGAAAGCAAAATCTAAATACAAAAAAGGAAATAGCAGGTTGGATTTATCAACACGGGCATTTCAACGAACAACTCAAAAGGACCGACGCACTCACCGAAGCTTCTGCGGCGGTCCGCTGCCTCGCCTTGTCTGGGGTGGTGCGAGACGCAGCGCCGTAGAAGGAAGCAGAGGGCGCTGACGGGCGTTCTTCCTACTGACCGAGCTCGAGGTCGCGGCAGTACGGTGTCGGGCGAGACGGGACGGGGGGAGGCCGCAGACGGCGACATGCGGTGTAGATTATGCTTGGTCCCCCGGTCAATGTGGACAAAGAAGAAGCGGGCGAGGCGAGGCGCAGAACAACTTGTCGAATTAGATCTCATTCTCATAGGCAAAAAATCTCGAGGAACTAAAATGGCTAATTATTTCTCACCGTGGAAAGGAGTAGGGCCGGGCGCCGGGCGTTGGGGATGTTGGAGAAGAAGAGAATGGAGGGGCCGTAGGGGGGCTTACCGGACGACCGCGCATGTGTGGGGGTGGTGCTCCGTCGGGCGACGCTGGTGGGGGAACGATTGGGGCCTTGGGGTTGAAATGTCCTGAAAATTTCTTTCCGCCGTGCCGCTATTATTATATATCGCCGAGGTTGGAAACTAATGGCGCTGGGATCAAATGACCATGAAATTTTCACCTCGCCCCCATTTCTATAGTTAATCACCGCCGGTTTAACAAAAGAGTCCCGGCAGGTGTTAATAAATTATAGGTTCATCGCCGGGTATAAACGTCGGTCGATTCACGCTGATTTATTAATCGTTGGCACCCGCCACACATTACCAAAGCTCATGGTGATAAGATCACACCGTTGTTACCTACCATCAAGCCACGGTGATAAGATCACACTATTGCCACCTACCACCGCTCATTCCCACCTACCACCGCCTATAAAAACAGCCCCCATGCGAGAAAGAGCCATGTATGGCGAACCAGGGAGCCGGCCCGACCTCTTCTCATATTTGTCAATTCTCCTATCCACATATATGGCCTCTATTTGGGAGAAATCCCTCCACATAAACATTTGATCATGGGTAGACCGTGTATACAACAGGTACTAGAAGGGTGTTTTTTGAAGATTAAGCTACAACGTTGCTTACAAAAAGCTGGGTGTGATGCTCGCGGCAACGCCATTGTTGCATGGACTTGGGAAGACGGAAAGCGAGGAGCAAAAGTAGCATGCATTCTTGTGCTTCGTCGCCGGGAGATGAGCCCCCGTCTCTGCCGGGCCTTTGCCCGACACGGAGAGAGACATTGGTTCTTCACAGAGGTCCCATCCGCCCTAGTTAGATCAAGATAAGCATAACGTAGCATTTGTAACCACCTCGGGCATAGGTCTTTGGAAGGGTGTTTTGAGGTGTTATTTCTTAATGTGTTTGTACACTTTGATTATTGTACCGTGTCAATTGTAATCTTAGGTCTTTTCTGATCCATATTTTTATTATTAGATCTTTCCTCGATCCATATTTTTATTATTAGATTTTCCTACATGATAAACGCGATAGAAGGAGGTTAATTAAAGCTTGAAAACTTATAAATTTTGCACCAACCTACACAATGAATTGCCTCCTAGGACACATGAGACCATGTGGGAAATTTTGGCACCACTCTCGCTCTGTTAGTGGGTAACCCCAGTTCAACCTGTAATTACTGGGTCGTAAATCGGCGTAGAATTTCAATTTAATTGAAAAAATACCAAACCTTGTCAGAAAAATCTCAAACATCGTGCTTCCTTCACCGTGGCATGTGCACGTCTAAGAAAAAGTTTGAGGCGAGACCACCTGGGAATCTAAGATGACCCAAAGATATCTTATGGATGTAGTTGTCGGTCATGCTTCCGATGAAAGGGGTCATGTACCTTTGCAAAGCATGTCTACTCCCACAATGTAGAAATGCCTTAAATTTTTTACTACCTCTTTGTATACCCAAATTATGCCCCACACAAGATCTTAGGTCTTTTCCGATCCATGTTTTTATTATTAGATTTTCCTACGTGATAAACCTTGATAGAAGGAGGTTAATTAAAGCTTGAAAACTTATGAATTTTGCATCAACCTACACACCGAATTGCCTCCTAGGACACATGAGACCATGTGGGAAATTTTGGCACCATTCTGGCTTGTTAGTGGGTAACCCTAGTTCAACTTGTAATTACTCGGGTCGCCGGCGTAGAAATTCAATTTAATTCAAAAAAATACCAAACCTTGTCCAAAAAATCTCAAACATCGTGCTTCCTTCACACGTGGCATATGCACGCCTAAGAAAAAGTTTGAGCCAAGACCACATCGGAACGAAGATGACCCAACATATCTTATGGATGTAAGTTGTCGGTCATGCCCGATGAAAGGGGTCATGTACCTTTTGTGAAGCATGTCTACTCCCATGATGTAGAAATGCCTTGAATTTTTACTACCTTTGTACACCCAAATTATGCCCCCCACATAAGATCTTAGGTCTTCGACCTTCTGAGTCGCTCAATCTTCAATAAGACTCTTGTAGCACCTCTTGTGTGTGAACCATTTTGGTGGCCTAAGATGCATAAGAACGATATCTATACGGGAGGGCTTTCTCCCATAGAGAGGCCATAGATATGTATGTGGAGAGTAGCAAAGAAGATCGAGGAAGAAGAACAGGCAACCGAATCAAGAGTATCAAGAAAGAGGACTAAGAGAACTAAATTGCAAACCTAAGGGCCGCACTAGCCGCTTTTTATAGGCCGATGTCGGTGTACGGGTGATCCACCGTTTTCAACCCTAAACCCCGTAGTTGATATGGGAGTTCACCTTGGGACAATTGGCACCGGCATAAACCAAGTTAATCGGGCGTGGGTAACGGAGAACCAGGCAAAAGTGCTCCTTCATGCAATGGTGCAAAATCAGTCCGCCGTATGCATCGCTCAACCACGACAATGCAAAATACCGCCGGTTTTAATTTTAACCCGCAGTGATACTCCATAACACCGCCGCGGTAGTGGTATAATCGGCAATGATATGTGATCCTTGCACCGCCGGTGCTAAAAAGTGCACCCTAGCAGTTGGCCACGACATTGATATAACCCGCCGACCTATAGCCAGCGTGGTGCTCGGCCTTTTCTCCCTAGGAAGCGCAGACATTGTCGGTTTAATTGCTGAACCGTGGTGAAGACTAGAGCAACACGACTTCAAGGCCGCGGAACCGCGGACGTATCACGTGCCATGACCTACTTGGCGTACTATATATACATACTATTAAAATGAAAAATTTATAATACGGAGTGTACGCTGTGAGGCTTAAGGGGTTGGTTGAAATCTCAATGCATTAACGCCAGATAAAATTAATGATTTCAATAAATCATTTTTTCTGAGATATAACTATTTGTTTCCCTCGATTTGTTAATCATCACGCCGGTTCGTGTGTGGGCCCGATGGTGATCAATGAAGGTGGAGACCGTTGTCGCCCGCGCCGCCATTGGAAACGCAGCCCCGTGAATTGCGGCGCAACAATCAGACGGCGTGAAAACGCCACCAAAGAGAGAGATCGCGGCGACCCAACCGGCGATCGTGTGAATTCCATGCAGTTCCTGACGCCGCCGTTTTTGATCGCGGGAAGTGGAGCATTTGCCGACTCACTCTTTAAGCACATCCTCCGGGATCATGGAAATCACCGATCCATTCCCAGTTCATCCCCGCCACATTCTCTTTGCATTCTTCGGGCCATGGCTGCCTCGGGCTCAAGATCCAACAAGTTTACCGGGGAGGAGATGGAGGCGGAGGACAAGGGCAAGGGAATCGATGGTGGAGGCGCCGGTGGTCGACCCCTACGCCCGACCAAGGAACTCAGAGCTCCGACTCCACCAACGTCCCGCCCTCTAAAGCGGACCGCCGCGATGGGACCTTCTAGCCACCCGGCTAGAGGGCGGCGGCCGATGACCTTCTTTGCTTTCCGGGCGATTGGTGAGGTGATCGAGAGGGATTTCACACTCGATCATCTCGGCCTGCCTTCGAGATCTTGAAGGAGGCGGCGATCGACCATCGTCTTCTTCAAGGGTAGAACCACCCTCGGAAGAAAAGATGAACCCCTTAGGTGGAGGCGGTGGCAGTATCGTCCTCAAGGCCTTGGCCAAGAAGGCCCTAATGACGCCCGTATTGTGGAGGAGGAGGGCGAGGACTAGGGCCGGCGGCCTTCCCTTTTTGTTTTTTATCATTTTATTATATGTTACATTTTTTTGTTTTTATATATTAATAAATAAAAAATTATATATATTATTCTTTGTGTGTTTGCTCCCCTCATCCCCTGAATCTGTTTCGCCGGTTCAAAAGCGATTAAAATTAAAATTTGATTTGAATCTTAACTTGTTCTTTGGAAATATAATTAATCTTCGGGTTGTGCTTTGGAAAACATGTCGGCGTTGGAGTGCCGAGGAGACGGCCATTGGGCGCAGCCGTCGCCGGGTTATGTTTTTCCAGAGGAAGGCGTTTTTGAAACGCCACATTTATACCCCATCCCCGGCCCCCTCCCATTATCCAACACTAAATTCTCTTTGCCCCTCAAACAGGAAAGCCGGACTCGCTGCCGCCCACGATTGTCGACATGGCCGCCAACGGGGAGGAGTATGAAGTTTTAAGGAGCCTCGCCCGCCCTTACCAGCTGAATTTGGCCCGCCGAATGGCGTTGGCTTTGCCAAAGGTGAACCTGCCCCCTCGAGGAGAGGGGGCCAACTTCACGCCCTCGCATCGACTCGGGCTGATACCTCGCCGAGGGATACCGGGCCAAACCGAGGAGGCGGCCGAGGAAGGCGCCACGCCGCGCAGCGCCGGGGGAAGGCAGCCAACGTGCGTGGCCAAGCCGCCAAGGGCCAAGAAGGCCAAGAAGGCGGCCTAGGTTCTCTTCTTTTTTATTTGTTTATGTTAATTTTTGTTGTCCGCAGTGCGCGGTGGGATGTGTAAGATACAATGACCATGGGTGGTTAATTTGCTATGGTTCGTTGTTGGTTAATCATTTGCATGGCAATCTCTTTATCTTTTCGTTAATTTGGGTACTTTTGTTTCCTTGAATCGGGTTTATTATTTATTGTGATGCGTGTCAATGTTAATTTTCTATCATTTGTGTTCAATTTGTTCCTGTAGGAAGTCCTATTTATACGCATATAACCCCATCTCCGGTCCGCTCTCAAACACTGGGCCTTCCAAACACACTCCCCCATAACCGTTTCGTCTAAGTAGTCGGCTCTCACCGACGACCAAACATGGATTCCTACCTGGAAAGTTCATCCTCCCCGCCTCTAAACCCGGCAAGGCGGAGCCAAGTTGGCATCGCCAACGTGAATCACCGCTTGGAGGAGAAGTCCATCGACAGGCTGCCAAAGGGGCGGAGAAGATCATCTGCATCGCCTCGGGCCGCCGCCGCAACAAGCTCAACAGCCTCGCCCGACCAAGTTTGGCCCGCCAGCGGTGAGTCAACACTTGGAGGAGAAGTCCATCATCACCCTCGGATCGTAGTACTTGGCCAGATAACCTCGCCGAGGGGATACCGGCCAACCGAGGAGATGGCGCCAAGGCTAGGAGGAAGGCCGGCGGACGGCCAAGAAGGCCAAGAAGAAGGCCAAGAAGGCGCTTAATTAGGCCACCCGCTTTCTTTTTATGTTAATTTATTGTATCGGTTGTTTATATAGCCAGTTTAATTTGCTTTGTGTCGTTTGTTAATCGATGCGTGTTAATCTGATTTGATTTTTGTTTTCTTGTTCCTTTTGCTTCCCCTCCCAAATCGCTATCGGTTCCAATCAACCGGTTGTGTCAATTCGTCGAATCGCTATCGGTTCTAATTCGCCAAACCGCCCGATTGATCCGCGGTCCATCAAGACCACGCTTGGGGAATGATTCAAACGGTAGAGATATAAATCTTCAACGCGGTATTGGTCGAAAGTCGATGGAGATGCAGTTTCGTCCAGCGCTGGGCGGTTCATCATCAAGGGCGCGGTTCATCGCTGCGGTGGACTAAATTTCGCGTGATAGCGCAAAGAGTGATGAGCGAATCCGTAGTAGTGAGTGTCGTTTTGAGGTATGGTTTGAATTGTATTTGAAGCGGCATCAACCAAAGCGTGCAAGTTACCCATGTCTGGGGCGAGCCATAGCTCAGTGGTAAGACCTCCACTCTTGGAGCCATAGCGCTAGATAGCGAGGGCTGTGACATGAGCCATGATTCAAAAATGGGATTGATTAAGAATCTTGTTATGGCAATCGAAAAGGGAATGGGGGGGGGGTGAGGGAGCCCTCTTGAACAAAGCGAGGGGGATGGGGAGGGGGATGAGGCCGCGGTCACCATGAGCACCTTGGGAGTGTGAGGAGGATGGGACATGGAGTCACGCCGGCGTTGACAGATCCAACTCGCCAGCAGGCTTTCAACGGATCCTGTATTTGCCTCCCGCCAGATTGTCGCACCGTTAGTTGGGGGAGAGAGAGAGCTCCGCCAGGGGCCTGCCGGCGCCCACTGTACGCCCAGAGCCCGCTTTAGCCCCCACCGTGCTCTGCCTAGACAACGCCACACGCCCACGGCTCGCGGCAAAAAAAATTAGGTGGGGAGATGAGGAATATCGGAGTGAGTCAATAGAAAGCGGTGTAGAGTCCACCTGTTGGGGGCATATTAATGTTGGGGCCAGTTTTTTAAAATAAAAAGCGGCAGGGTCCACCTGTCAGGGGGGCAAAATTAACGTTGGGGCCAATTTTTTAAAATCACGCGCTGGAGTTATCGTATTTGTAAATTCTATACTCATCTTCTAACGAACTCAAAACATTGGCTACTGTGGTTAAGACACATGACCGTTGAGCTGCTGGTCCAGCGTTCGAGCCCCCAGCAGGGGGGCATATTTTGCCACTTATTTTCTGTGTTCACGTCACACAAAACATCCTTTTGTCGTCATAAGTAGCCCGCATCACCTGGCTGCCCTGGGAATCATGTTTTTGCGACGCAACTTCCCAGACACGGAAACCTCAGCGTCGTATATAGGGCACTTTATGTGACGCTACTCATTTAGTCATCATAAAATGTTATGGCGCTTGTAGTTTTTGCGACGATACTGATATTTCCTCATATTTTGGTACATTATATGACATATTTTGGCCCGTCATATAGAATTTTTGTAATAGAATCCCTAAATTCTTGTAGTGAATTCTAATGACCTCTGCTTTCAAGAGATGATTGAGAAAGATTTCACCCTCGATAGTCTCTCAAGCACGCCAACGGGCAGCTCAGGAAGGAGCTTGCAGGGCGACCATGATCTTCTTCGAAGGTGCAGCCACCTATAGGCGAGCGGACCAATCACTTTTTCCTAAAGGGCGGAAGTTGGCGGTATCGCCCCTCAAGGCCTGGCCAAGAAGGCCGATGCCGAGGAGAGGAGGAGGATACTTGAGGGCTAAGCCGGCCACCGCCTTCCCTCTCTTTTTATCAATTTTAATATATTCTGTATATATATATATATATATATATATATATATATTAATGTTGTGTATTGCTTCCTCTTTCCCGAACCTGTTTCATCTCCTGTTCAAAGAGCGATTAAAAATTAAATAATTGCAAAACAGTTGAGTGTCGTTCTCATCGATTGACGTTTAAATTTGATTCGAATCTAAACTTGAGCACCATTCAATGTAAAATTTGTCGAAATGAACCATTAATGCCGGTTTAAAGCATGGGAAACGAAGTCGCTGTTGAGTGCTGAGGAGACCGCCATTAACGTTTTTTTCGAGAACCGTCTTTTGGGAAACTCTACTATTTATTTATGCTCCACCACTCCCTTCCGTTGTCCAACACTAACGTCTTTTGGGAAATATTTCTATTAATATGTTTTTCTTCATGCTGAACGGGCAAAAAAGGCTAATTACACCATGAAAACACAATAATTTTACATGGACCACCACAATGATTTCACTCCTAGAGGCACATGAGACCCTATGGAAAAGTTAGGCAACATTCGACTCTTTTCATGAGTAAGCTCACTTCAACCTATAATTACACGGTGGATTTGCATAGAAATTCAATTAAACTAGGAAAAGTACCAAACCAAGCTGCGAAAAATCTCAAACTTCTTGGTTGCTTCACCCCTTTGTATGCATACAGACTAAGAAAAAAGTTTGAGACCACTACTATAGCGGAATACATATGAACCTATATGAAGCCCAAGAACTATAGTGTATAGTCATGATCGATGGAAGAGATCATGTAACTCTGTGGAAGGATGTAATCCTCCTAGTTTGAAATGTTTTTTTTTACAGTCATGTACACCCGAGATATGACCCCACCACCCTAACACCTCTGCTTCCTCTCGCAAATGAGCATGCATGCCGTAGTGCTAGTGGTCCAGAAAACACAACCAACGTTGCTCGATGGAGCCCACGTGCATGCTTGGAGAGACTGAAGCACCGGTGCCACTGTTGTACTATGTGTGTTTGAATCGCTCAAACCACCATACAGAGATAAGGAAGCTGACAAAACAGTGTACGTGTCAGGACTTTGGAATGCGGATTGAATTTCCGCACAGTACTCCCATGTTCGACAAAGGGGGCGCACAACAACCATAATTGGAGCGCATTTGCAAACGAGCAATTTGATGGGTCGAAAACCTTGTTTTGACTGGTCGGCAGCTCGTCACTGGTTGGAAGCGTGTTTGTAGTGGTCGGACACCTTGGAAACAGCGGCCGCTGCATGCCACCATAACCGTGCTCGCCGAGTCGCCAGGGAAAGTAGATGTTGTGCTTTCTTGCATCGTAGGCCGGGACGAGCATGCCCGTGCCATTGTACTCGGCCCACTCGGCGTAACCTCCCGGTCGCAGACGGGCACTCCACCGTACGCTCAGGCTTCTGCCACGCTCGCCGTCGCGTCTGGGCTGCTGCCACGGAACGCACCTCCATCACGGGCTGCATTGCTGCTCAACATGCGAATAGAAGGGAGGAGAGAAGAGGCAAGAATGGAAGAGAGAAGGGGCAGCCCAACGCTCGTCTATTTTGAGTCACGGGAAGAGCTGGGATCGATGGATAAGGACAGAGGACGAGGACAGAAGCAGCAGCCCACCGCTCGGTTCAGAGTTAAAGCTTTTTTTGATCAACAAAAAGCTTTAAATAATTTTTGAGAGTAGTTCCTCTAAGCACCGTAACAAATTAAGGTCATATATATGTAAGCTTGTATGTGTTAGTTAATTAGATTGTCTAAAGGGTGATGAACAAGTACGAAGCATGAATAATGTAGATGTCCATATAACTCATGTGGTGATACAGTTCAACAGCGTGGAAACATTATTCATGGCGCGCATCAACGTAACTATGTATCATATGTGTGGCGCGTGTAGGTGGACGTATAATGAGCAGTACGTTATGATGGTGTGTGTCTATATATATATATATATATATATATATATATATATTTACTTATATATTTTTTATATGTGTGTGGCCACGGTGATAGATGCATGTGAGTTCACCGTCGCCTTGCCAGAGCCTCCAGCCCTGCTGCTGCTGGTTGTGGTTCGCCGGGCAGCGGCGACGCTGACCGAGCTGAGGCGGGGCTGCCGACCGTAGGCACGGCCAGCACCGCAGTCGCCGCCGGGGTGCACCAGGGCAACCACCACCAGCATGGAGGTGATGGAAACGCCCAGCCAACAACTGCCGCTGCGGGGCCGGCGTGTTTGTGGTGGCCTCCTTTTCTTCTTGGCTTCGACCGCCAGCGGCAGCGCGGCCACAGCAGCAACAATGCAGAGGACCAGCAGCATTTTGGCAAGGCGAGCCATGGTAGCTAGCTAGTGTAGGTAGTTCGCTTGTAAGCACTTGTTATTGCCTCTCACGGTGTACGCAACTATGCGAATACAAGACTATTTATAAGTTACAAGACGCTTGCAGCCACCATGTTCCAGCCCGCTCATGCATGCATGTGCCAATCATAAACCCCATTAATTAATGCGTAGTTATTAATCTTGATTTTGATTCTCCCTGTCTACATGTATGTGCCTGCCTACGTGTGTAGCAGAGATGACGTATGGGACAAAATTCATATCAAAATTATATATAGAGCTCGGCGAGATCTAAAACCTTTTGTACATGAGATTTTTATAGAGCTCAAAATTAAGTTCCCTGATCTAGAGATAAGTATTAAGTTCCTAGATCTCAAATTTTACATTTTAAATTTTGTAAATGTCCCAACCCGTTCCCAGTCAACGAGATGGGGAAGACGGAAGGTGTGGACGTGGATAAATCGATGATAGACGCCGGGCGTAATGGGTGGCCGACGTCTGTGGCAATGACGCGCGGCGGCCTTACGGCAATTGAGAGGTAGATAGGTAGGGTTAAACCCTAAATTTTTGTTGATTGCTTGTCTCACGATAGTTTCCCCATAATTATATGAGGGGTTTACAATTGCTAACAGGCCAAGCCCATTAATCTTTTCTAGCTTACTTTAGTTTAGCTAAATAAATTTACTAATAAAGGCTATATAATAATTAATTATTCAGCCTAACACGGCTAATCGAGGCTGGTAATTGTGACATCTCTCCCTCCTTTGTGGACGCGAAGCCTAGAAAACGACGAAGGAACTCTAGAGGCATTTTGTTAAAAAATAAGAAAAACATATTAGCTAACTATAGTCAAACGAATCATGATCTCAGAACTATACTACTTTCGAAACATAATTATGAAGTTACTATTTTACCCTTAATTAAAAAAAGAACTACAAGAATGACATTCCTGTCAGTCTTAATCCTCGCGTTTTGTGAGGAAATCGGAGGAAATTTTTTCCCCATGGCCCACCGACCATAGACACATCATTTTCCTCCCGTTTCCTCCACCTCATTTTCCTCCTGTTTCCTCATGTCTTCGTTGTCATCGGACCGATCGCTCTCAGTCGAAAAGGAGCCATCAATTTTTCCCCAATCATTGTAAAAAATTCTTTTCAAAAATACGATTTAAACCAGGTTGAGAATTTGTGTCATCTTCAGGAGATATATGCACAAATTAAATGTATTCGGAAATAGGTGAGTGCTCAAAAGATGTTTAGGGGACTAAACGTGCAACATAAAAGTACTAGGGCCGAGCTAGATGAGAACTCAAGTCCCAAAAGTATGGGACCGCCGTTGAAAAATATAGATTCCCTCCGTCCAAAAAAATACATGATATCATTGTTGACTTAAACAATCAAATAATACAAGCGAAAATAAAAGACGATTATGTTAGTTTAGGTATTTATTACATGTGTTTTGCACACACACACAAGTAGCCAGCCGCACTGGTTAACCCATATGCACAGCATATATTCTATACAGTTACAAATATTTCTTAGTATTATTTCACTATATATATTGTGAGCATTAGCCCTACAGAATAGTATTCTGATTACATAATTTCTTGGATTCAACAACTAACTATTTTATTATCTCGAATTTAATTAAATTAAATTCAAATTACTATGGTAGGTAGGTCAGGTTCAGGTCAGATCGTGCAGGTCCATCCTCCTATCCTTAAATTTCATTTGCCACTGACCGCAGGCCCATCCTCAAATCACCATATAAATAGGGGAGCATATATAAAATTGAGTGCCCCATCCCCTACCTCTCGCTTCTCCATCTCACCACTGACCACTTATGATGTGATGACACAAGGTACACAGTAGTAGTGCGTCTGCCATGATCAGCATATGGGTGTCTAGCTCATGTGAATGG
>JADLZK010003010.1:0-25147 GCA_015847255.1 Hyparrhenia diplandra
GTATGTAGGAAGTTAGGTGGATAGGTTAGATGTTGGTAGGATCAATTACATTATGCTCCCAACCGTTAATATATACTGGATGTGACAATAGAGATTGCCGGGCGCTTGATTTCAGTAACTCAAAACAAAAAGAGAAGTTTCCAATCCGCTATAGAATCGAGCTAGACTTTTTCGCTGTTGTGAATCAAATGCCTAACCCTAGAGAACCTAAATTTGAATAAGTGGGCCATTAGAGAGTTTTTCTAAGAATCACTTGTCATAGGCTTCAAAGTAGCACTTGTTTAGAGTGAAATCTTGGAATTCCATTGAAAATCTCTCGTGGACGCTAACGCATCAAAACAAGAAGGGGAACCACACGAAAGGTACATAGGAAGTTAGGGTGGATAGGTTAGATGTTGGTAGATCAATTACATTATGCTCCCAACCGTTAATATATATTTCTAGATGTGACAATAGAGATCGGCCTGGTTTAATTTCAGCGTGAACTCAAAACAAAGAGAAGTTTCCAATCCTCGCTATCGAATCGAAGCTAGACTTTTCAAGGGTTGTGAATCGATGCCCAACCCTAGAGAACCTAAATTTGAATAAGTGGGCCATTAGAGAGTTTTTCTAAGAATCACTTGTCATAGGCTTCAAAGTAGCACTTGTTTAGGGCGAAATCTTGGAATTCCATTGAAAAATCTCCGTGGACCTCCACGCATGAAAACAAGAAGGGAAATCCATACCTAAAAGGTACATAGGAAGTTAGGGTGGATAGGTTAGATGTTGTAGGATCAATTACATTGCGTTCCCCAACCGTTAATATATGTTTTGGATGTGACAATAGAGACCGTTGGCGCTGATTTCAGCTTAACTCAAAACAAAGAGAAGTTTCCAATCCCGCTATAGAATCGAGCTAGACTTTTCATGGGGTTGAGAATCAAATGCCTAACCCTAGAGAACCTAAATTTGAATAAGTGGACCATTAGAGAGTTTTTCTAAGAATCACTTGTCATAGGCTTCTAAGTAGCACTTGTTTAGAGGAAATCTGAATTCCATTGAAAATCTTCGTGGTCGACCTAACGCATCAAAACAAGAAGGGGAATCCATACCTAAAGGTACATAGGAAGTTAGGGTGGATAGGTTAGATGTTTGTAGGATCAATTACATTGCGCTCCCCAACCGTTAATATATGTTTCTAGATGTGACAATAGAGATTGTCGGGCAAATTTCAGCGTGAACTCAAAACAAAGAGAAGTTTCCAATCCCCGCTATAGAATCGAAGCTAGACTTTTTCGGGTTGTGAATCAAATGCCTAACCCTAGAGAACCTAAATTTGAATAAGTGGTCCATTAGAGAGTTTTTTTAAGAATCACTTGTCATAGGCTTCAAAGTAGCACTTGTTTAGAGTGAAATCTCGAATTCCATTGAAAATCTCCTCGGTGGACATAATGCATCAAAACAAGAAGGGAACGAATACCGATAGGTATGTAGGAAGTTAGGGTGGATAGGTTAGATGTTTGTAGGATCAATTACATTGCGCGTTCCCCAACCGTTAATATATATTTCTAGATGTGACAATAGAGATTGCCGGGGCTGATTTCAGACGAACTCAAAACAAAGAGAAGTTTCCAACTCGCTATAGAATCGAAGCTAGACTTTTTCGCGGTTGAGAATCAAATGCCTAACCCTAGAGAACCTAAATTTGAATAAGTGGACCATTAGAGAGTTTTTCTAAGAATCACTTGTCATAGGCTTCAAAGTAGCACTTGTTTAGAGTGAAATCTTGAATTCCATTGAAAATCTCTCGGTGGACCCACGCATCAAAACAAGAAGGGGAACGACATGAAAGGTACATAGGAAGTTAGGGTGGATAGGTTAGATGTTGGTAGGATCAATTACATTGCGCTCCCCAACCGCTAATATATGTTTCTAGATGTGACAATAGAGATTGCCGGGCGCAAATTTCAGCGTGAACTCAAAACAAAGAGAAGTTTCCAATCCCCGCTATAGAATCGAAGCTAGACTTTTTCGCGGTTGAGAATCAAATGCCTAACCCTAGAGAACCTAAATTTGAATAAGTGGACCATTAGAGAGTTTTTTAAGAATCACTTGTCATAGGCTTCAAAGTAGCACTTGTTTAGAGGAAATCTTGGAATTCCATTGAAAATCTCTCTGGTGGACATACGCATCAAAACAAGAAGGGAACGACACGAAAGGTATGTAGGAAGTTAGGGTGGATAGGTTAGATGTTGGTAGGATCAATTACATTGCGCTCCCCAACCGTAATAATATATATTTCTAGATGTGACAATAGAGATTGCCGGGCGCTTGATTTCAAATGAACTCAAAACAAAGAGAAGTTTCCAATCCCGCTATAGAATCGAGCTAGACTTTTCGCGGTTGTGAATCAAATGCCTAACCCTAGAGAACCTAAATTTGAATAAGTGGGCCATTAGAGAGTTTTTCTAAGAATCACTTGTCATAGGCTTCAAAGTAGCACTTGTTTAGAGTGAAATCTTGGAATTCCATTGAAAATCTCCTGGTGGACCTACGCATCAAACAAGAAGGGGAATTACACTAAAGGTACATAGGAAGTTAGGGTGGATAGGTTAGATGTTGGTAGGATCAATTACATTGCGTTCCCCAACCGTTAATATATATTTTCTAGATGTGACAATAGAGATTGGCCGGGCGCTAATTTCAGCTGAACTCAAAACAAAGAGAAGTTTCCAATCCCCGCTATAGAATCGAAGCTAGACTTTTTCGCGGTTGTGAATCGATGCCCAACCCTAGAGAACCTAAATTTGAATAAGTGGGCCATTAGAGAGTTTTTCTAAGAATCACTTGTCATAGGCTTCAAAGTAGCACTTGTTTAGGCGAAATCTTGAATTCCATTGAAAATCTCCGTGGACCTACGCATCAAAACAAGAAGGAACGACCTAAAGGTACATAGGAAGTTAGGGTGGATAGGTTAGATGTTGTAGGATCAATTACATTGCGTTCCCCCGTTAATTAATATATGTTTTGGATGTGACAATAGAGACTGTTGGGGCTGATTTCGAACTCAAAACAAAGAGAAGTTTCCAATCCCGCTATAGAATCGAAGCTAGACTTTTTCGATGGTTGAGAATCAAATGCCTAACCCTAGAGAACCTAAATTTGAATAAGTGGACCATTAGAGAGTTTTTCTAAGAATCACTTGTCATAGGCTTCTAAGTAGCACTTGTTTGGAGTGAAATCTCGAATTCCATTGAAAAATCTGCGGTGGAATCCACGCATCAAAACAAGAAGGGGAATCCATACTAAAGGTACATAGGAAGTTAGGGTGGATAGGTTAGATGTTTGTAGGATCAATTACATTGCGTTCCCCAACCGCTAATATATGTTTCTAGATGTGACAATAGAGATTGTCGGGGCAAATTTCAGCGGAACTCAAAACAAAGAGAAGTTTCCAATCCTCGCTATAGAATCGAAGCTAGACTTTTTTTGGGTTGTGAATCAAATGCCTAACCCTAGAGAACCTAAATTTGAATAAGTGGTCCATTAGAGAGTTTTTTAAGAATCACTTGTCATAGGCTTCAAAGTAGCACTTGTTTAGAGGAAATCTTGGAATTCCATTGAAAATCTCTCGTGGACATACGCATCAAAACAAGAAGGGAACGACACCTAAAGGTATGTAGGAAGTTAGGGTGGATAGGTTAGATGTTTGTAGGATCAATTACATTGCGTTCCCCAACCGCTAATATATATTTCTAGATGTGACAATAGAGATCGCCCGGCGCTGATTTCAGCACGAACTCAAAACAAAGAGAAGTTTCCAATCCCCGCTATAGAATCGAAGCTAGACTTTTTTCGGGTTGAGAATCAAATGCCTAACCCTAGAGAACCTAAATTTGAATAAGTGGACCATTAGAGAGTTTTTCTAAGAATCACTTGTCATAGGCTTCAAAGTAGCACTTGTTTAGAGGAAATCTTGGAATTCCATTGAAAATCTCGCGGTGGACCTACGCATCGTAAAACAAGAAGGGAAAACGACATGAAAGGTACATAGGAAGTTAGGGTGGATAGGTTAGATGTTTGTAGGATCAATTACATTGCGCTCCCCAACCGCTAATATATGTTTCTAGATGTGACAATAGAGATTGCCGGGCGCAAATTTCAGCGTGAACTCAAAACAAAGAGAAGTTTCCAATCCCGCTATAGAATCGAAGCTAGACTTTTTTTGGGTTGTGAATCAAATGCCTAACCCTAGAGAACCTAAATTTGAATAAGTGGACCATTAGAGAGTTTTTTTAAGAATCACTTGTCATAGGCTTCAAAGTAGCACTTGTTTAGAGGAAATCTTGGAATTCCATTGAAAATCTCTCTCGTGGACATACGCATCAAAACAAGAAGGGGAACCACACCTAAAGGTATGTAGGAAGTTAGGGTGGATAGGTTAGATGTTGGTAGGATCAATTACATTGCGCTCCCCAACCGCTAATATATATTTCTAGATGTGACAATAGAGATTGCCGGGCGCTGATTTCAGCTTGAACTCAAAACAAAGAGAAGTTTCCAATCCTCGCTATAGAATCGAAGCTAGACTTTTTTCGGGTTGTGAATCAAATGCCTAACCCTAGAGAACCTAAATTTGAATAAGTGGGCCATTAGAGAGTTTTTCTAAGAATCACTTGTCATAGGCTTCAAAGTAGCACTTGTTTAGAGTGAAATCTTGGAATTCCATTGAAAATCTCTCAGGTGGACATACGCATCAAAACAAGAAGGGGAACCACACTAAAGGTACATAGGAAGTTAGGGTGGATAGGTTAGATGTTGGTAGGATCAATTACATTGCGCTCCCCAACCGTTAATATATATTTCTAGATGTGACAATAGAGATTGCCGGGCGCTTAATTTCAGTGAACTCAAAACAAAGAGAAGTTTCCAATCCCGCTATAGAATCGAAGCTAGACTTTTTCATGGGTTGTGAATCAAATGCCTAACCCTAGAGAACCTAAATTTGAATAAGTGGGCCATTAGAGAGTTTTTCTAAGAATCACTTGTCATAGGCTTCAAAGTAGCACTTGTTTAGAGTGAAATCTTGGAATTCCATTGAAAATCTCTCGTGGACCTACGCATGTGAAACAAGAGGGGAACGAATCCTAAAGGTACATAGGAAGTTAGGGTGGATAGGTTAGATGTTGTAGGATCAATTACATTGCGTTCCCCAACCGTTAATATATGTTTTTAGATGTGACAATAGAGATTGCTGGCGCTGATTTCAGCGTGAACTCAAAACAAAGAGAAGTTTCCAATCCCGCTATAGAATCGAAGCTAGACTTTTTCGCGGTTGAGAATCAAATGCCTAACCCTAGAGAACCTAAATTTGAATAAGTGGACCATTAGAGAGTTTTTCTAAGAATCACTTGTCATAGGCTTCAAAGTAGCACTTGTTTAGAGGAAATCTTGGAATTCCATTGAAAAAAATCAGGTGGACCTACGCATCAAAACAAGAAGGGGAAACCACACTAAAGGTACATAGGAAGTTAGGGTGGATAGGTTAGATGTTTGTAGGATCAATTACATTGCGTTCCCCAACCGTTAATATATGTTTCTAGATGTGACAATAGAGATTGGCCGGGGGCAAATTTCAGCGTGAACTCAAAACAAAGAGAAGTTTCCAATCCCGCTATAGAATCGAAGCTAGACTTTTTCGCGGTTGTGAATCAAATGCCTAACCCTAGAGAACCTAAATTTGAATAAGTGGTCCATTAGAGAGTTTTTTTAAGAATCACTTGTCATAGGCTTCAAAGTAGCACTTGTTTAGAGTGAAATCTGGAATTCCATTGAAAATCTCTCCGTGGACATACGCATCAAAACAAGAAGGGAACGACACGATAGGTACATAGGAAGTTAGGGTGGATAGGTTAGATGTTTGTAGGATCAATTACATTTGTTCCCCCAACCGTTAATATATGTTTCTAGATGTGACAATAGAGATTGCCGGGCGCTGATTTCAAAGTGAACTCAAAACAAAGAGAAGTTTCCAATCCCGCTATAGAATCGAAGCTAGACTTTTTTCGTGGGTTGAGAATCAAATGCCTAACCCTAGAGAACCTAAATTTGAATAAGTGGACCATTAGAGAGTTTTTCTAAGAATCACTTGTCATAGGCTTCAAAGTAGCACTTGTTTAGAGTGAAATCTTGGAATTCCATTGAAAATCTCTCGTGGACACCTACGCATCAAAACAAGAAGGGAAACGACATGAAAGGTACATAGGAAGTTAGGGTGGATAGGTTAGATGTTTGTAGGATCAATTACATTGCGTTCCCCAACCGTTAATATATGTTTCTAGATGTGACAATAGAGATTGCCTGGCGCAAATTTCAGCGTGAACTCAAAACAAAGAGAAGTTTCCAATCCCGCTATAGAATCGAAGCTAGACTTTTTCGCGGTTGTGAATCAAATGCCTAACCCTAGAGAACCTAAATTTGAATAAGTGGACCATTAGAGAGTTTTTTTAAGAATCACTTGTCATAGGCTTCAAAGTAGCACTTGTTTAGAGTGAAATCTTGGAATTCCATTGAAAATCTCTCGTGGACATACGCATCAAAACAAGAAGGGAACGACACCTAAAGGTATGTAGGAAGTTAGGGTGGATAGGTTAGATGTTGGTAGGATCAATTACATTGCGCTCCCCAACCGTTAATATATATTTCTAGATGTGACAATAGAGATTGCCGGGCGCTGATTTCAGCGTGAACTCAAAAAACAAAGAGAAGTTTCCAATCCTCGCTATAGAATCGAAGCTAGACTTTTTTTCTTGGTTGTGAATCAAATGCCTAACCCTAGAGAACCTAAATTTGAATAAGTGGGCCATTAGAGAGTTTTTCTAAGAATCACTTGTCATAGGCTTCAAAGTAGCACTTGTTTAGAGTGAAATCTTGGAATTCCATTGAAAATCTCTCGTGGACCTACGCATCAAAACAAGAAGGGGAAACCACACCTAAAGGTACATAGGAAGTTAGGGTGGATAGGTTAGATGTTGGTAGGATCAATTACATTGCGCTCCCCAACCGTTAATATATGTTTCTAGATGTGACAATAGAGATTGCCGGGCGCTTAATTTCAAATGAACTCAAAACAAAGAGAAGTTTCCAATCCTCGCTATAGAATCGAAGCTAGACTTTTTTCGTGGGTTGTGAATCAAATGCCTAACCCTAGAGAACCTAAATTTGAATAAGTGGGCCATTAGAGAGTTTTTCTAAGAATCACTTGTCATAGGCTTCAAAGTAGCACTTGTTTAGAGTGAAATCTTGGAATTCCATTGAAAATCTCTGGTGGACCTACGCATCAAAACAAGAAGGGGAACGACACGAAAGGTACATAGGAAGTTAGGGTGGATAGGTTAGATGTTGGTAGGATCAATTACATTGCGCTCCCCAACCGTTAATATATGTTTCTAGATGTGACAATAGAGATTGTTGGCGCTGATTTCAAGCGAACTCAAAACAAAGAGAAGTTTCCAATCCCGCTATAGAATCGAGCTAGACATTTTTTCGCGGTTGAGAATCAAATGCCTAACCCTAGAGAACCTAAATTTGAATAAGTGGACCATTAGAGAGTTTTTCTAAGAATCACTTGTCATAGGCTTCAAAGTAGCACTTGTTTAGAGTGAAATCTTGGAATTCCATTGAAAATCTCGCGGTGGACCTACGCATCAAAACAAGAAGGGGAACGACACCTAAAGGTACATAGGAAGTTAGGGTGGATAGGTTAGATGTTTGTAGGATCAATTACATTGCGCTCCCCAACCGTTAATATATGTTTCTAGATGTGACAATAGAGATTGTTGGCGCAAATTTCAGCGTGAACTCAAAACAAAGAGAAGTTTCCAATCCCCGCTATAGAATCGAAGCTAGACTTTTCGCTGGTTGAGAATCAAATGCCTAACCCTAGAGAACCTAAATTTGAATAAGTGGACCATTAGAGTATTTTTTTAAGAATCACTTGTCATAGGCTTCAAAGTAGCACTTGTTTAGAGTGAAATCTTGGAATTCCATTGAAAATCTCTCGTGGACCTACGCATCAAAACAAGAAGGGAACGATTACGAAAGGTACATAGGAAGTTAGGGTGGATAGGTTAGATGTTGGTAGGATCAATTACATTGCGCTCCCCAACCGTTAATATATATTTCTAGATGTGACAATAGAGATTGCCGGGCGCTAAATTTCAGCGTGAACTCAAAACAAAGAGAAGTTTCCAATCCCGCTATAGAATCGAGCTAGACTTTTTCATGGGTTGTGAATCAAATGCCTAACCCTAGAGAACCTAAATTTGAATAAGTGGACCATTAGAGAGTTTTTCTAAGAATCACTTGTCATAGGCTTCAAAGTAGCACTTGTTTAGAGTGAAATCTTGGAATTCCATTGAAAATCTCTCGGGTGGACATACGCATCGAAACAAGAAGGGGAACCACACGAAAGGTACATAGGAAGTTAGGGTGGATAGGTTAGATGTTGGTAGGATCAATTACATTGCGCTCCCCAACCGTTAATATATGTTTCTAGATGTGACAATAGAGATTGCCGGGCGCTGATTTCAGCGTGAACTCAAAACAAAGAGAAGTTTCCAATCCCGCTATAGAATCGAAGCTAGACTTTTTTCGCGGTTGAGAATCAAATGCCTAACCCTAGAGAACCTAAATTTGAATAAGTGGGCCATTAGAGAGTTTTTCTAAGAATCACTTGTCATAGGCTTCAAAGTAGCACTTGTTTAGAGTGAAATCTTGGAATTCCATTGAAAATCTCTCGTGGACCTAACGCATCAAAACAAGAGGGGAAACCACACTAAAGGTACATAGGAAGTTAGGGTGGATAGGTTAGATGTTGGTAGGATCAATTACATTGCTTCCCCAACCGCTAATATATGTTTCTAGATGTGACAATAGAGATTGCCGGGCGCAAATTTCAGCGTGAACTCAAAACAAAGAGAAGTTTCCAATCTCGCTATAGAATCGAAGCTAGACTTTTTTTCGCGGTTGTGAATCAAATGCCTAACCCTAGAGAACCTAAATTTGAATAAGTGGGCCATTAGAGAGTTTTTCTAAGAATCACTTGTCATAGGCTTCAAAGTAGCACTTGTTTAGAGTGAAATCTTGGAATTCCATTGAAAATCTCTCGTGGACCTACGCATCAAAACAAGAAGGGGAACGACACCTAAAAAGGTACATAGGAAGTTAGGTGGATAGGTTAGATGTTGTAGGATCAATTACATTGCGTTCCCCAACCGTTAATATATGTTTTTAGATGTGACAATAGAGATTGCTGGCGATTGATTTCAGCGAACTCAAAACAAAGAGAAGTTTCCAATCCTCGCTATAGAATCGAAGCTAGACTTTTCGCGGTTGAGAATCAAATGCCTAACCCTAGAGAACCTAAATTTGAATAAGTGGACCATTAGAGAGTTTTTCTAAGAATCACTTGTCATAGGCTTCTAAGTAGCACTTGTTTAGAGTGAAATCTTGGAATTCCATTGAAAATCTCTCAGGTCGACCTACGCATCAAAACAAGAAGGGAAACCACACCTAAAGGTACATAGGAAGTTAGGGTGGATAGGTTAGATGTTTGTAGGATCAATTACATTGCGCTCCCCAACCGCTAATATATGTTTCTAGATGTGACAATAGAGATTGCCGGGGCAAATTTCAGCGTGAACTCAAAACAAAGAGAAGTTTCCAATCCCGCTATAGAATCGAAGCTAGACTTTTTCGCATGGGTTAGAATCAAATGCCTAACCCTAGAGAACCTAAATTTGAATAAGTGGACCATTAGAGAGTTTTTTTAAGAATCACTTGTCATAGGCTTCAAAGTAGCACTTGTTTAGAGGAAATCTTGAATTCCATTGAAAATCTCTCGGTGGACATACGCATCAAAACAAGAAGGGGAACGACACCTAAAGGTATGTAGGAAGTTAGGGTGGATAGGTTAGATGTTTGTAGGATCAATTACATTGTGTTCCCCAACCGTTAATATATATTTCTAGATGTGACAATAGAGATTGCCGGGCGCTGATTTCAAATTGAACTCAAAACAAAGAGAAGTTTCCAATCCTCGCTATAGAATCGAAGCTAGACTTTTTCAAGGGTTGAGAATCAAATGCCTAACCCTAGAGAACCTAAATTTGAATAAGTGGACCATTAGAGAGTTTTTCTAAGAATCACTTGTCATAGGCTTCAAAGTAGCACTTGTTTAGAGTGAAATCTTGGAATTCCATTGAAAATCTCTCGGTGGACCTACGCATCAAAACAAGAAGGGGAACGACACGAAAGGTACATAGGAAGTTAGGGTGGATAGGTTAGATGTTTGTAGGATCAATTACATTGCGCTCCCCAACCGTTAATATATGTTTCTAGATGTGACAATAGAGATTGCCGGGCGCAAAATTTCAGCGTGAACTCAAAACAAAGAGAAGTTTCCAATCCCGCTATAGAATCGAAGCTAGACTTTTTCGCGGTTGTGAATCAAATGCCTAACCCTAGAGAACCTAAATTTGAATAAGTGGACCATTAGAGAGTTTTTTAAGAATCACTTGTCATAGGCTTCAAAGTAGCACTTGTTTAGAGTGAAATCTTGGAATTCCATTGAAAATCTCTCGTGGACATACGCATCAAAACAAGAAGGGGAACGACATTACCTAAAGGTACATAGGAAGTTAGGGTGGATAGGTTAGATGTTGGTAGGATCAATTACATTGCGTTCCCCAACCGCTAATATATATGTTTCTAGATGTGACAATAGAGATTGCCGGGCGCTGATTTCAGACGAACTCAAAACAAAGAGAAGTTTCCAATCCGCTATAGAATCGAGCTAGACTTTTTCGCGGTTGAGAATCAAATGCCTAACCCTAGAGAACCTAAATTTGAATAAGTGGACCATTAGAGAGTTTTTCTAAGAATCACTTGTCATAGGCTTCAAAGTAGCACTTGTTTAGAGTGAAATCTTGGAATTCCATTGAAAATCTCTCGTGGACCTACGCATCAAAACAAGAAGGGGAACCACATGAAAGGTACATAGGAAGTTAGGGTGGATAGGTTAGATGTTGGTAGGATCAATTACATTGCGCTCCCCAACCGTTAATATATGTTTCTAGATGTGACAATAGAGATTGCTGGGGCGCTGATTTCAGCGCGAACTCAAAACAAAGAGAAGTTTCCAATCCTCGCTATAGAATCGAGCTAGACTTTTTCGGGTTGAGAATCAAATGCCTAACCCTAGAGAACCTAAATTTGAATAAGTGGACCATTAGAGAGTTTTTCTAAGAATCACTTGTCATAGGCTTCAAAGTAGCACTTGTTTAGAGTGAAATCTTGGAATTCCATTGAAAATCTCTCGTGGTGGACCTACGCATCAAAACAAGAAGGGGAACCATACATGAAAGGTACATAGGAAGTTAGGTGGATAGGTTAGATGTTTGTAGGATCAATTACATTGCGTTCCCCAACCGTTAATATATGTTTCTAGATGTGACAATAGAGATTGGCGGCGCTAAATTTCAGCGTGAACTCAAAACAAAGAGAAGTTTCCAATCCCCGCTATAGAATCGAGCTAGACTTTTTTCATGGGTTGAGAATCAAATGCCTAACCCTAGAGAACCTAAATTTGAATAAGTGGGACCATTAGAGAGTTTTTTTAAGAATCACTTGTCATAGGCTTCAAAGTAGCACTTGTTTAGAGTGAAATCTTGGAATTCCATTGAAAATCTCTCGTGGACATACGCATCAAAACAAGAAGGGGAACCATTACCTAAAAGGTATGTAGGAAGTTAGGGTGGATAGGTTAGATGTTGTAGGATCAATTACATTGCGTTCCCCAACCGTTAATATATATTTCTAGATGTGACAATAGAGATTGCCGGGCGCTGATTTCAGCGAACTCAAAACAAAGAGAAGTTTCCAATCCTCGCTATAGAATCGAGCTAGACTTTTCGCAAGGGTTGAGAATCAAATGCCTAACCCTAGAGAACCTAAATTTGAATAAGTGGACCATTAGAGAGTTTTTCTAAGAATCACTTGTCATAGGCTTCAAAGTAGCACTTGTTTAGAGTGAAATCTTGGAATTCCATTGAAAAATCTCTGGTGGACATACGCATCAAAACAAGAAGGGGAACGACACCTAAAGGTACATAGGAAGTTAGGGTGGATAGGTTAGATGTTTGTAGGATCAATTACATTGCGTTCCCCAACCGTTAATATATGTTTCTAGATGTGACAATAGAGATTGCTGGCGCTTGATTTTTCAGCGCGAACTCAAAACAAAGAGAAGTTTCCAATCCCGCTATAGAATCGAAGCTAGACTTTTTCGCGGTTGAGAATCAAATGCCTAACCCTAGAGAACCTAAATTTGAATAAGTGGACCATTAGAGAGTTTTTCTAAGAATCACTTGTCATAGGCTTCAAAGTAGCACTTGTTTAGAGTGAAATCTTGGAATTCCATTGAAAATCTCTCGTGGACCTACGCATCAAAACAAGAAGGGGAACGACACTAAAGGTACATAGGAAGTTAGGGTGGATAGGTTAGATGTTTGTAGGATCAATTACATTGCGCGCCCCAACCGTTAATATATGTTTCTAGATGTGACAATAGAGATTGTTGGCGCAAAATTTCAGCGGAACTCAAAACAAAGAGAAGTTTCCAATCCTCGCTATAGAATCGAGCTAGACTTTTTTCGCGGTTGTGAATCAAATGCCTAACCCTAGAGAACCTAAATTTGAATAAGTGGACCATTAGAGAGTTTTTTAAGAATCACTTGTCATAGGCTTCAAAGTAGCACTTGTTTAGAGTGAAATCTTGGAATTCCATTGAAAAATCTCCGGGTGGACATACGCATCAAAACAAGAAGGGGAAACGACATTTAAAGGTATGTAGGAAGTTAGGGTGGATAGGTTAGATGTTGGTAGGATCAATTACATTGCGTTCCCCAACCGTTAATATATGTTTCTAGATGTGACAATAGAGATTGGCCGGGCGCTAATTTCAGCGTGAACTCAAAACAAAGAGAAGTTTCCAATCCTCGCTATAGAATCGAGCTAGACTTTTTCGCGGTTGTGAATCAAATGCCTAACCCTAGAGAACCTAAATTTGAATAAGTGGGCCATTAGAGAGTTTTTCTAAGAATCACTTGTCATAGGCTTCAAAGTAGCACTTGTTTAGAGTGAAATCTTGGAATTCCATTGAAAATCTCTCCGTGGACCTACGCATCAAAACAAGAAGGGGAACGAATACCTAAAGGTACATAGGAAGTTAGGGTGGATAGGTTAGATGTTGGTAGGATCAATTACATTGCGCTCCCCAACCGTTAATATATGTTTTTAGATGTGACAATAGAGATTGTCGGGCGCTTAATTTCAGCGCGAACTCAAAACAAAGAGAAGTTTCCAATCCCGCTATAGAATCGAGCTAGACTTTTTCGCGGGTTGAGAATCAAATGCCTAACCCTAGAGAACCTAAATTTGAATAAGTGGACCATTAGAGAGTTTTTCTAAGAATCACTTGTCATAGGCTTCAAAGTAGCACTTGTTTAGAGTGAAATCTTGGAATTCCATTGAAAATCTCTCGTGGACACCTACGCATCAAAACAAGAAGGGAACGACACGAAAGGTACATAGGAAGTTAGGGTGGATAGGTTAGATGTTTGTAGGATCAATTACATTGCGTTCCCCAACCGTTAATATATGTTTCTAGATGTGACAATAGAGATTGCCGGGCGCAAATTTCAGCGTGAACTCAAAACAAAGAGAAGTTTCCAATCCTCGCTATAGAATCGAAGCTAGACTTTTTCGCGGTTGTGAATCAAATGCCTAACCCTAGAGAACCTAAATTTGAATAAGTGGACCATTAGAGAGTTTTTTAAGAATCACTTGTCATAGGCTTCAAAGTAGCACTTGTTTAGAGTGAAATCTTGGAATTCCATTGAAAAATCTCTCGTGGACATACGCATCAAAACAAGAAGGGAACGACACTAAAGGTATGTAGGAAGTTAGGGTGGATAGGTTAGATGTTTGTAGGATCAATTACATTGCGTTCCCCAACCGTTAATATATGTTTCTAGATGTGACAATAGAGATTGCCGGGCGCTGAAATTTCAGCGTGAACTCAAAACAAAGAGAAGTTTCCAATCCCGCTATAGAATCGAAGCTAGACTTTTTTCGCTGGGTTGTGAATCAAATGCCTAACCCTAGAGAACCTAAATTTGAATAAGTGGACCATTAGAGAGTTTTTTTAAGAATCACTTGTCATAGGCTTCAAAGTAGCACTTGTTTAGAGTGAAATCTTGGAATTCCATTGAAAATCTCTCGGTGGACATACGCATCAAAACAAGAAGGGGAACGAATACCTAAAGGTACATAGGAAGTTAGGTGGATAGGTTAGATGTTGGTAGGATCAATTACATTGCGCTCCCCAACCGTTAATATATGTTTCTAGATGTGACAATAGAGGATTGCCGGCGCTTAATTTTCAGCGAACTCAAAACAAAGAGAAGTTTCCAATCCTCGCTATAGAATCGAGCTAGACTTTTTTCGCGGTTGTGAATCAAATGCCTAACCCTAGAGAACCTAAATTTGAATAAGTGGGCCATTAGAGAGTTTTTCTAAGAATCACTTGTCATAGGCTTCAAAGTAGCACTTGTTTAGAGTGAAATCTTGGAATTCCATTGAAAATCTCTCGTGGACATACGCATCAAAACAAGAAGGGGAACGACACCTAAAGGTACATAGGAAGTTAGGGTGGATAGGTTAGATGTTGGTAGGATCAATTACATTGCGCTCCCCAACCGTTAATATATGTTTCTAGATGTGACAATAGAGATTGCCGGGCGCTAATTTCAGCAAGTGAACTCAAAACAAAGAGAAGTTTCCAATCCTCGCTATAGAATCGAAGCTAGACTTTTCGCGGGTTGTGAATCAAATGCCTAACCCTAGAGAACCTAAATTTGAATAAGTGGGCCATTAGAGAGTTTTTCTAAGAATCACTTGTCATAGGCTTCAAAGTAGCACTTGTTTAGAGTGAAATCTTGGAATTCCATTGAAAATCTCTCGGTGGACCTACGCATCAAAACAAGAAGGGGAATCCACACTAAAGGTACATAGGAAGTTAGGGTGGATAGGTTAGATGTTTGTAGGATCAATTACATTGCGTTCCCCAACCGTTAATATATGTTTCTAGATGTGACAATAGAGATTGTTGGCGCTAAATTTCAGCGTGAACTCAAAACAAAGAGAAGTTTCCAATCCTCGCTATAGAATCGAAGCTAGACTTTTTCATGGGTTGAGAATCAAATGCCTAACCCTAGAGAACCTAAATTTGAATAAGTGGACCATTAGAGAGTTTTTCTAAGAATCACTTGTCATAGGCTTCAAAGTAGCACTTGTTTAGAGGAAATCTTGGAATTCCATTGAAAATCTCTCGTGGACATAACCCACGCAAAACAAGAAGGGGAACGATTACCTAAAGGTACATAGGAAGTTAGGGTGGATAGGTTAGATGTTTGTAGGATCAATTACATTGCGTTCCCCAACCGTTAATATATGTTTCTAGATGTGACAATAGAGATTATCGGGCGCTGATTTCAAAGATGAACTCAAAAAAACAAAGAGAAGTTTCCAATCCTCGCTATAGAATCGAGCTAGACTTTTTCGCGGGTTGAGAATCAAATGCCTAACCCTAGAGAACCTAAATTTGAATAAGTGGACCATTAGAGAGTTTTTCTAAGAATCACTTGTCATAGGCTTCAAAGTAGCACTTGTTTAGAGGAAATCTTGGAATTCCATTGAAAATCTCTCGGTGGACATACGCATCAAAACAAGAAGGGGAACGACATGAAAAGGTACATAGGAAGTTAGGGTGGATAGGTTAGATGTTTGTAGGATCAATTACATTGCGTTCCCCAACCGTTAATATATGTTTCTAGATGTGACAATAGAGATTGTCGGGCGCAAAATTTCAGCGTGAACTCAAAACAAAGAGAAGTTTCCAATCCCGCTATAGAATCGAAGCTAGACTTTTTCGGGTTGTGAATCAAATGCCTAACCCTAGAGAACCTAAATTTGAATAAGTGGACCATTAGAGAGTTTTTTTAAGAATCACTTGTCATAGGCTTCAAAGTAGCACTTGTTTAGAGTGAAATCTTGGAATTCCATTGAAAATCTCTCGTGGACATACGCATCAAAACAAGAAGGGGAACCATTAACCGAAAGGTACATAGGAAGTTAGGGTGGATAGGTTAGATGTTGGTAGGATCAATTACATTGCGCTCCCCCAACCGTTAATATATGTTTCTAGATGTGACAATAGAGATTGCCGGGAGCTAATTTCAGTGTGAACTCAAAACAAAGAGAAGTTTCCAATCCTGCTATAGAATCGAGCCAGACTTTTTCGCGGTTGTGAATCAAATGCCTAACCCTAGAGAACCTAAATTTGAATAAGTGGGCCATTAGAGAGTTTTTCTAAGAATCACTTGTCATAGGCTTCAAAGTAGCACTTGTTTAGAGTGAAATCTTGGAATTCCATTGAAAATCTCGGTGGACATACGCATCAAAACAAGAAGGGAACGCCTACACTAAAGGTACATAGGAAGTTAGGGTGGATAGGTTAGATGTTGGTAGGATCAATTACATTGCGCTCCCCAACCGTTAATATATGTTTCTAGATGTGACAATAGAGATTGCCGGGCGCAAATTTCAAACCCTAACTCAAAACAAAGAGAAGTTTCCAATCCTCGCTATAGAATCGAAGCTAGACTTTTTCGGGGTTGAGAATCAAATGCCTAACCCTAGAGAACCTAAATTTGAATAAGTGGACCATTAGAGAGTTTTTCTTAAGAATCACTTGTCATAGGCTTCAAAGTAGCACTTGTTTAGAGTGAAATCTGGAATTCCATTGAAAATATCGGTGGACACACGCGAGCCCCAAAACAAGAAGGGGAACGTTAAAAGGTACATAGGAAGTTAGGTGGATAGGTTAGATGTTGGTAGGATCAATTGAATTATCAACTTATCCCAACCCTTAATATATTTTTCTAGATGTGACAATAGATTTGTTTGGCGCGTGATTTTTTAGTTAACTCAAAACAAAGAGAAGTTTCCAATCCTCGTATAGAATCGATTAGACTTTCACTTTATCTTGAGAATCAAATGCCTAACCCTAGAGAAGATTAAATTTGAATAAGTGGACCATTAGAGAGTTTTTGGAAGAATCACTTGTCATAGGTTCAAAGTAGCACTTGTTTATTGAAATCTTGGAATTCCATTGAAAAATTTGGACTGGATCTATGATCTTAAACAAGAAGGGGGAACGTGTTAGCTAAAGGTATGGAGGAAAATTAGGGTGGATAGGTTAGATGTTTGTAGGATCAAACATTGGTGTCCCCAACCGTTAATATATTTGACAAGAACAAACAATAGAGAAATGGCGACATTTGAAATTTAACTCAAAACAGAAGAAAGAAGTTTCCTTGTTTGCTATAGAATATAGACTTTTCAAGGTGAAGAATCAAATGCCTAACCCTAGAGAACCTAAATTTTTGGCAGGGTTATTAGAGAGTTTTTCTAAGAATCACTTGTCATAGGTTGGCAAAGAGCACTTGTTTAGAGTGAAATAGGGAATTCCATTGAAAATGTGGCGGTACATATTAAACCAAACAAGAAGGGAGCCAGTTACCTAAAGGTACATAGGAAGTTAGGTGGATAGGTTAGATGTTTGTAGGATCAATTTGAGAAGTTCCCCAACTACTAATATAGGTTGAGAATAACTAAAGAGAATGGCGGGCCATTTCAGCAGAAACTGAAAACAAAGAGAAGTTTCCAAAGGCTATAGAAAGAGCTAGACTTTTCAGGTTGTGAATCAAATGCCTAACCCTAGAGAACATAAATTTGAAAAGTGGACCATTAGAGAGTTTTTTAAGAATCACTTGTCATAGGTCTTCAAAGTAGATAATTGTTTAGAGTGAAACTTGAATTCCATTGAAAATGTCGTGGACACAATGCATCAAAACAAGAAGAATGAATTAACCTATAGGTATGTAGGAATTTAAAAGGTGATAGGTTAGATGTTTAGGATCAAAATTTTACCCCAACCGCTAATATATTTGGCAGATGTGAAATAGAGATGGCTGAGCTTATTTTTAGTATTTCAAAACAAAGAGAAGATTAAATTGATTTAGAATCGTCTCTAGACTTTTCCTTTGAATCAAATGCCTAACCCTAGAGAATAAATTTGAATAAGTGGACCATTAGAGAGTTTTTTTAAGAATGGTTTGTCATTTCAAATAATCTTGTTTAATGCTTGGAATTCCATTGAAAATCTCGGACGGACCTATCATTGCAAAACAAGAAGGATGTTGATTATCAAAGGTACATAGGAAAACAGGTGGATAGGTTAGATGTTGGTAGGATCAATTAGGTGCCTACCCCAACCGTTTAATATTTAGTCCCTAGATTTAAGCAATCATCTCTGCTTCTTGCTCCTTCACATTCTGATGTGAATAACCAATGTTAACTTAAAACAAAGGCCTCTTTTGGTCAATAAAATACTTATTTCTAACTTAGACTGTTTGAATTGTTGAGAATCAAATGCCTAAACCTAGAGAATTCATGTTTGAATAAGTGGACCATTAGAGAGTTTAAAAGAATTCCATTTTGTGAACAGGCTTCAAAGTAGCATATATGTTTAGATGAAATCAGGAATTCCATTGAATGTTCAAGGTACGGATAAAACAAGAAGGGGAAGACATCATTGACCATAGGAAGTTAATGGATAGGTTGGATTTTGGTAGGATCAATTACATGGTGTCCCCAATAATTTATTCATTTCAATGTGACAATAGAGACTCCGGGCAAATTTGAATCTCAAAACAAACTTAGTTTCCAATTAGTTTAGTATTCAGCTAGACTTTTGGCTGGTTGTGAATCAAATGCCTAACCCTAGAGAACAAATTTGAATAAGATGACATTATTAGAGAGTTCACATAAGAACAAATGGTCATAGACATAAAAGTAGCACTTGTTTATTTGTGGAAATTCTTCACTAAATTTGAGAGAAGAGCTTCATTTAGCAAGCTAGATGCTGAAACAAGAAGGGGAACCATTCTAATTTTCCCAAAGGTCTTTAGGAAGTTAAGTAGGATAGGTTAGATGTTGGTAGGATCAATTACATTTTCCCCAACCGTTAATATATGTTTTGGATGTGACAATAGAGATTGCAATGGAGACTATTTCAGGCTGGAGAACTCAAAACAAAAGAGAAGTTTTCCAATCCTTTGCCTATCCATAGAAACGTGTGATGATCTAGACTTTTGAATATTTGTGAATCAAATGCCTAACCCTAGAGAACCTAAATTTGAATAAGTGGGCCATTAGAGAGTTTTTCTAAGAATCACTTGTCATAGGAAGTAGCACTTGTTTAGAGGAAATGGTTGGAATTCCATCAAAAATCCGGTGGACCTCCATTTTAAAACAAGAAGGGGAAACGATAAAAGGTTCTAAGGAAGTTAGGGTGGATAGGTTAGATGTTTGTAGGATCAATTAGTTTTGAGTTCCCCAAACCGCTAATATATGACTAGATGTCAATTGTATCCATTGTTGCAAATTTCAGCGGAACTCAAATCAAAGAGAATTTTCAACTATAGAGAATTCATGCTAGACTTTTCAGAGGTGAATCAAATGCAAAAACCCTAGAGAACCTAAATTTGAATAATTGGACCATTAGAGAGTTTTTCTAAGAATCACTTGTCATAGGCTTCAAAGTAGCACTTGTTTAGAGTTTTTGATGTGGCTAGAGGAATTCCATTATAAAATCTAATTGCTTAGGTTTTAATGCTTGTTCTAAACAAGAAGGGACCCAATTTTAGGTTGTAAAGGTACATAGGAACATAGGGTGGATAGGTTAGATGTTGTAGGATCAATTGAATTGCGCTCCCCAACCGTTAATATAACTTTGAGAGATGTGAAAATAGATGTTTATTTGACAATCCTTATGTTTGTACAATATATTTACAACTCAAAACAAAGAGATTTTAATTGTAATAAAGTATATAGAATATATTATAGTTAGACTTTTTTATGTTTGAATCAAATGCCTAACCCTAGAGAACCTAAATTTGAATTTATGGACCATTAGAGAGTTTTTCTAAGAATCACTTGTCATAGGCTTCAAAGTAGCACTTGTTTAGAGTGAAATCTTGGAATTCCATTGAAAATCTCTCGTGGACATATACGCATCAAAACAAGAAGGGGAACGACACCTATAGGTATAGGAAGTTAGGTGGATAGGTTAGATGTTTGTAGGATCAATTACATTGCGCTCCCCAACCGTTAATATATATTTCTAGATGTGACAATAGAGATTGCCGGGCGCTGATTTCAGCGCTAACTCAAAACAAAGAGAAGTTTCCAATCCCGCTATAGAATCGAAGCTAGACTTTTTCGCGGTTGAGAATCAAATGCCTAACCCTAGAGAACCTAAATTTGAATAAGTGGACCATTAGAGAGTTTTTCTAAGAATCACTTGTCATAGGCTTCAAAGTAGCACTTGTTTAGAGTGAAATCTCGGAATTCCATTGAAAATCTTTTTCGTGGACCTACGCATCAAAACAAGAAGGGGAACGACACTAAAGGTACATAGGAAGTTAGGGTGGATAGGTTAGATGTTTGTAGGATCAATTACATTGCGCTCCCCCAACCGTTAATATATGTTTCTAGATGTGACAATAGAGATTGCCGGGCGCAAATTTCAGCGTGAACTCAAAACAAAGAGAAGTTTCCAATCCTCGCTATAGAATCGAGCTAGACTTTTTCGCGGTTGTGAATCAAATGCCTAACCCTAGAGAACCTAAATTTGAATAAGTGGACCATTAGAGAGTTTTTTTAAGAATCACTTGTCATAGGTTTCAAAGTAGCACTTGTTTAGAGTGAAATCTTGGAATTCCATTGAAAATCTCTCAGGTGGACATACGCATCGAAACAAGAAGGGGAACGACACGATAGGTATGTAGGAAGTTAGGGTGGATAGGTTAGATGTTGGTAGGATCAATTACATTGCGCTCCCCAACCGTTAATATATATTTCTGGATGTGACAATAGAGATTGCGGGCGCTGATTTCAGCGAACTCAAAACAAAGAGAAGTTTCCAATCCCGCTATAGAATCGAGCTAGACTTTTTCAAGGGTTGTGAATCAAATGCCTAACCCTAGAGAACCTAAATTTGAATAAGTGGGCCATTAGAGAGTTTTTCTAAGAATCACTTGTCATAGGCTTCAAAGTAGCACTTGTTTAGAGGAAATCTTGGAATTCCATTGAAAATCTCTCGTGGGACGACGCATCAAAACAAGAAGGGGAACGACACATATTTAAAGGTACATAGGAAGTTAGGTGGATAGGTTAGATGTTGGTAGGATCAATTACATTGCGCTCCCCAACCATTAATATATGTTTCTAGATGTGACAATAGAGATTGCCGGGCGCTAATTTTCGTGCGAACTCAAAACAAAGAGAAGTTTTCAATCCCGCTATAGAATCGAGCTAGACTTTTTCGCGGTTGTGAATCAAATGCCTAACCCTAGAGAACCTAAATTTGAATAAGTGGGCCATTAGAGAGTTTTTCTAAGAATCACTTGTCATAGGCTTCAAAGTAGCACTTGTTTAGAGTGAAATCTTGGAATTCCATTGAAAATCTCTCGCGGGACCTACGCATCAAAACAAGAAGGGGAACCATTACCTAAAAGGTAATGTAGGAAGTTAGGGTGGATAGGTTAGATGTTGGTAGGATCAATTACATTATGCTCCCCAACCGTTAATATATATTTCTAGATGTGACAATAGAGATCGGCCGGGCGCTTAATTTCAGCGCGAACTCAAAACAAAGAGAAGTTTCCAATCCTCGCTATCGAATCGAGCTAGACTTTTTCGCGGTTGTGAATCAGATGCCCAACCCTAGAGAACCTAAATTTGAATAAGTGGGCCATTAGAGAGTTTTTCTAAGAATCACTTGTCATAGGCTTCAAAGTAGCACTTGTTTAGGGCTAAATCTTGGAATTCCATCGAAAAATCTCTCGTGGACCTACGCACATCAAAACAAGAAGGGGAACGACACGAAAGGTACATAGGAAGTTAGGGTGGATAGGTTAGATGTTGTAGGATCAATTACATTGCGCTCCCCAACCGTTAATATATGTTTTTGGATGTGACAATAGAGATCGTTGCCGGCGCTGATTTCGCGAACTCAAAACAAAGAGAAGTTTCCAATCCCCGCTATAGAATCGAGCTAGACTTTTTCGCGGTTGAGAATCAAATGCCTAACCCTAGAGAACCTAAATTTGAATAAGTGGACTATTAGAGAGTTTTTCTAAGAATCACTTGTCATAGGCTTCTAAGTAGCACTTGTTTAGAGTGAAATCTCGAATTCCATTGAAAAATCTCAGGGTCGACCTACGCATCAAACAAGAAGGGGAATCCATACCTAAAGGTACATAGGAAGTTAGGGTGGATAGGTTAGATGTTTGTAGGATCAATTACATTGCGTTCCCCAACCGTTAATATATGTTTCTAGATGTGACAATAGAGATTGCTGGGGCAAATTTCAGCGTGAACTCAAAAAACAAAGAGAAGTTTCCAATCCCGCTATAGAATCGAAGCTAGACTTTTTCAAGGGTTGTGAATCAAATGCCTAACCCTAGAGAACCTAAATTTGAATAAGTGGACCATTAGAGAGTTTTTTAAGAATCACTTGTCATAGGCTTCAAAGTAGCACTTGTTTTAGAGGAAATCTCGGAATTCCATTGAAAATCTCTCGTGGACATACGCATCAAAACAAGAAGCGGAACGATACCTATAGGTATGTAGGAAGTTAGGTGGATAGGTTAGATGTTTGTAGGATCAATTACATTGCGCTCCCCAACCGTTAATATATATATTTCGATGTGACAATAGAGATCGGCCGGGCGCTGATTTCAGACGAACTCAAAACAAAGAGAAGTTTCCAATCCGCTATAGAATCGAGCTAGACTTTTTCGCGGTTGAGAATCAAATGCCTAACCCTAGAGAACCTAAATTTGAATAAGTGGACCATTAGAGAGTTTTTCTAAGAATCACTTGTCATAGGCTTCAAAGTAGCACTTGTTTAGAGTGAAATCTGGAATTCCATTGAAAATCTCTCGTGGTGGACCTACGCATCAAAACAAGAAGGGGAACGACACGAAAGGTACATAGGAAGTTAGGGGTGGATAGGTTAGATGTTTGTAGGATCAATTACATTGCGTTCCCCAACCGCTAATATATGTTTCTAGACGTGACAATAGAGATTGTTGGCGCAAATTTTCAGCGTGAACTCAAAACAAAGAGAAGTTTCCAATCCTCGCTATAGAATCGAAGCTAGACTTTTTCGGGTTAGAATCAAATGCCTAACCCTAGAGAACCTAAATTTGAATAAGTGGACCATTAGAGTTTTTTTAAGAATCACTTGTCATAGGCTTCAAAGTAGCACTTGTTTAGAGTGAAATCTTGGAATTCCATTGAAAATCTCTCGTGGACATACGCATCAAAACAAGAAGGGGAACGACATGATAGGTATGTAGGAAGTTAGGGGGTGGATAGGTTAGATGTTGGTAGGATCAATTACATTGCGCTCCCCAACCGTTAATATATATTTCTAGATGTGACAATAGAGACTGCCGGGCGCTGATTTCAGCCATGAACTCAAAACAAAGAGAAGTTTCCAATCCCGCTATAGAATCGAAGCTAGACTTTTTCGCGGTTGTGAATCAAATGCCTAACCCTAGAGAACCTAAATTTGAATAAGTGGGCCATTAGAGAGTTTTTCTAAGAATCACTTGTCATAGGCTTCAAAGTAGCACTTGTTTAGAGGAAATCTTGGAATTCCATTGAAAATCTCTCGTGGACCTACGCATCAAAACAAGAAGGGGAACGACACCTAAAGGTACATAGGAAGTTAGGGGTGGATAGGTTAGATGTTGGTAGGATCAATTACATTGCGCTCCCCAACCGCTAATATATGTTTCTAGATGTGACAATAGAGATTGCCGGGCGCTAATTTCTCCAGCGAAAACAAAACAAAGAGAAGTTTTCAATCCCGCTATAGAATCGAGCTAGACTTTTTCGGTTGTGAATCAAATGCCTAACCCTAGAGAACCTAAATTTGAATAAGTGGGCCATTAGAGAGTTTTTCTAAGAATCACTTGTCATAGCCTTCAAAGTAGCACTTGTTTAGAGTGAAATCTTGGAATTCCATTGAAAAGTCTCTCGTGGACGACGCATCAAAACAAGAAGGGGAAACGACACGAAAAGGTACATAGGAAGTTAGGGTGGATAGGTTAGATGTTGGTAGGATCAATTACATTGCGCTTCCCCAACCGTTAATATATGTTTCTAGATGTGACAATAGAGATTGCCGGGCGCTAATTTCAGCGTGAACTCAAAACAAAGAGAAGTTTCCAATCCTCGCTATAGAATCGAAGCTAGACTTTTTCATGGTTGTGAATCAAAATGCCTAACCCTAGAGAACCTAAATTTTAATAAGTGGACCATTAGAGAGTTTTTTAAGACTCACTTGTCATAGGCTTCAAAGTAGCACTTGTTTAGAGTGAAATCTTGAATTCCATTGAAAATCTCTCGTGGACATAACGCATCAAAACAAGAAGGAAACGCTACTAACGAAAAGGTACATAGGAAGTTAGGGGTGGATAGGTTAGATGTTGGTAGGATCAATTACATTGCGCTCCCCAACCAATTAATATATGTTTCTAGATGATGACAATAGAGAGGACGGCGCTTAATTTCGTGCGAACTCAAAACAAAGAGAAGTTTTTCAATCCTCGCTATAGAATCGAAGCTAGACTTTTTGGCGGTTGTGAATCAAATGCCTAACCCTAGAGAACCTAAATTTGAATAAGTGGGCCATTAGAGAGTTTTCTAAGAATCACTTGTCATAGGCTTCAAAAGTAGCACTTGTTTAGAGTGAAATCTTTGGAATTCCATTGAAAATCTCCTCGTGGACATACACGCATCAAACAAGAAGGGGAAACGACACGAAGCGGTACATAGGAAATTAGGGTGGATAGGTTAGATGTTGGTAGGATCAATTACATTGCTTTCCCCAACAGTTAATATATGT
>JADLZK010003013.1:0-185775 GCA_015847255.1 Hyparrhenia diplandra
GTTGTGGTATATATATAGAACCATACTAGTCTGGGGGCGCGCATTTGCGCGCCAAGCCTAGCATTGGGTAATTTGTTAGGGTGTAGAAGTGAGAATTAGGGTGTGTAATTGGAGGTTGGAGGCACGCAATGAATCAAGTAGGCGCTGGACTTTGATGCTGAACAGAGTGGGTTGTCCATAGAGTAGGGTGAAGCTAGAAGTAGAGACATAATTTACAGTATAGGCGGAATTTGTAGCATGTTTGCATAGTCAATATCTTACAACACACATAAGGCTAAAAATAGGGTAGCCGACGGTTGTCCACATATAGTAGTCATGATATTTCGTTTCAGGAATACAGAAGTTTTAAATAATTAGCTAGAACGGTGAATCCTTGAAACTGTTTGATAATCCTGTTGGGATCCATCAATGCATCGGTTGGATCTGTAGCTTCTGCTTGTCATAAGAGTAAAAGCAAAATTCAGGTATATTCAGTCATTGATCAGTGTCAGCGTATGAAGCCGATGGAAACTAAAGCACATTGACAAGCTCTGATTTGTCCAAGTACAGGAAAGAAGATCAAGTAGTCTCTGTATGGATGCTAAATGATTGATTAAACGGTACATGCACATATATAGAATAGGTCTGTGCCAATCTAAAGGTTTGAAGCAAAGTTTGATTAGGGTATCTGCAATTTCAAGGACCCTGTCTCTCCTGAATGTAAGAAATGAGTTTGATTTGCCCCTTCATCCACATTTGTAGACAGACTGCATACAGGAGTTTTATTGCTACACAATAACTTTTCATCTATAATCGATGAATACAACTCTGTAACCAATCCCAGATGAAATGAAACAACCAAAAGAAACGATAATTATATATCCCCTAATAACTCTAAACCTGGTAGTATCCTTCCACTTGAAAAGAGCTTCATATAAATCATGTCTCTTCATACTGCAAAAAGGAAAAAAACAGGGGAACACTAAGCTCAAGCAGTCTTTAGAAAAACCACACTCACCAAAAAAAGAGACAGAGCAAAAGCAAACAAATCAAAGGATGACCATAAGCTTCTATATCATGAAAATGGAATCCCCAGGAATAACAGGAACGCATTGCTGTTTCGCACTGAAAAATATGAAACTGAACCTTGTGTGACCTCATTGTGCTACAGTATAGGTTGTATAAGATGGAGCCTACAACGAAACTAATTTAAACAATAGTGACCAGGCATACCAATACCAATAAAACAAAGCATGCAGTGCATAGAAAACTCGGATTTAGTCCAAGAAAATAAAGGACTGTACCAGGTTAATAACTTGTGCTGATACATCTCAGTACCCAACTTGTCACCAACCTCTTTCTCAGATTGCACATCCTGTTTAACAACAAGCACGGATCTCCGTCAGCCAAAAGGCAAAAGAAAAGAGAAACGAGACACATATTGCAAAGAAAGACCAAGGAAGAAATGTGACAAGGAAATATATAAACACCGCAGATCACCAACAGGTATGCAGTGTGTAGTCCCACCTAAACATAGGCATAATTCAGTGGAAAACATATAATTATATAGGGCAGCTATTGGATTGCAGAATTAAACCTCAGGTTTTATTAATCTTGCCAAAGTACAATACGTTCATAGGTTAACAATGCAACTTGTAGTAACTCAACAAGATAAATAAAACGCTTGAAGCATTGAAACGCGACACACCAACATCCCATTCAATTCCACAATCTAGCATTACAGAACAATACCATTTTTTTGAAACCAAAACATGCAGAACATGAAGAATTCAGTTCTAATTAAAAGAAAAAGAGGACTAATGCTTTGTTCTGATGCATCTCAAACTGGACATCCTATTTAGCAACAACAGGATGGATGGTTGAACCGATGGAAACGATTCGCTGGATAAAGACATGGAT
Source organism: Hyparrhenia diplandra (assembly GCA_015847255.1). Lineage (NCBI taxonomy): Eukaryota > Viridiplantae > Streptophyta > Magnoliopsida > Poales > Poaceae > Hyparrhenia > Hyparrhenia diplandra. The sequence continues at coordinate 1,900 of JADLZK010003013.1, forward strand.
ATGACCCTGTATGCGGTGGTGTGTGTACTGTATCAAAATGGCAACGGGGACATCCCCGCCGAGGATCAACAGCCCGTCCCCGTCCCCGGTCGTCCAAATTCACCCCGCTCCCCGGCCCCGTTCCCCGTCTCGGGGCATTTTTTTCTCCCGTCCCCGTCCCCGATAGAGGTCTCGGGGCCCCCGCCGGGTCTCACGCACCCGACTTGCACTTGTCTTGGGCCAGCAAGCAGCGACCGCCAGCAACATGGGCCAGTTCTTGCAAAGCAGCAGCAGCAGCAGCGTCGGCAGCAAGCAGCAAAGCGGGCGAGCAGATGGGCCAACATGGCAAAGCAAGAGCAAGCAGCACATGCAGCGCGTGGGCCAGCACGCCTGGCCCGCGAAGCAGTAGCGCAGCGCGCGGCTTGCAAGCAGCAGGCAGCTACGCCTAGCAGCAATTTCCAGCGGCAGCAACATCACCTCTCTCTCAAAGTCAAAAAAGCATGCATGTATAGGCCCACGGCTGCCACTTTCCTCTATGCACAGCAGGGCCCCAACGGGTGACGGGGACGGGGAGGCAGGGAACGTTCCCTCCCCCGCTTCCCCCGACGGGGATGAGTCTTGGCCTGTTAAGTCCCCCGTGGGGATCAAAAAACACCCGTTTTCATCCCCTAATGGATGAAATCCCCATCGGGGATCGGGGATCGGGGCCCCGTTGCCACCTTGAGTACTGTAGCCGCTTATGCATTACTGAATAAAAAATGAACAAGCAATTGAAAGTGAGACTCTTCACCTAGCCACTCAGGTCCAAATGCATGCTAAATTTATTGATCTGACAAGAGCTTAATAACAAAAGGAAGCTCAACAGGATAGATGCTTCAACCAATGGAAACGATTCACTGGATAGAGATATGACCCTGTATGCCGGGGTGTAGGTACTGTAGCCGCTTATGCAGTACTGAATAAAAAAAAAGGAACAAGCAAATGAAAGTGAGACTCTTCACCTAGCCATTCAGGTCCATTTGAAAGTGAGACTCTTCACCGGCCAAGAAATGCAGCTAGTACTATAAAAAGATTGCAACCTGGAATAAATTAAAAGTAAAAGTCAGCGTGAGTAGGGATAGAGGAAGATTAGTTTAGCAAAGAGCATCATATCATACTTAAGGTCGTAACAGGAGGCAAATGTCGGTAGCACATGTTGGATTGACTGATTAATCATAATTAAGAACTCAAGTAATTTGAGAACCCGTATATAGTCAAAGAAATTGCATGATTGTTTCTATTGTAGGTACCTCAGCCAAGAACAGATCCTATGGTATGAGAAACAAATCGGGATAAACAAACTGTAAATTAGAGGTTGTTTTGGGGAGAAACTATAAGCCGGGCTTGGAATAATAGAATAACTACAAACACATGCATGTATAAGATGCTTAAGCCAAAGTTTATTGGGGTAATTTCAGTAGAACAAATGTAACAAACAACATGACAGTTTATTTTAAAAAAAAACATCCCATATTACAGGCTGGAATGGGTGCAGTAAACTTGGTTTTTTGGGAATGACAAAAACAGCCTTGGCTAATATGAACCAAGAAATTGTTTTGACATAAATTAGAGACAAATACGAACATAGCATGGGGGGAGGGTGTGTGTACTTGAAGATAAAGCATTTTAAATTTAAATAATAGAAAAAGGGAAATTGTATGTAGCAAGACACAACTACTAAAATCCACAACACAATGTGAACGCTCTACTTATTTTGGACTATGGAGAACTGCCATTGACCTATAATCTGACTCCAAACTCCTTTCATATTCATTTTTCATCCATTTTTCCTTGTTTAAATTGATGATATATTACCTTTAACTTGTTAAGATATGCTGCTACACTTCAAACTCCTTCCATATTCACTTTTTCTTGTTTCAACTGATAATACGTATTACCCTAACTTGTTGAGATCTGCTGTTATCTTAAAACTGAAATGTTTCTATTCTGTAGCCAAATATAACTTCTGCACATTATCATGTACTGACAGGAAGAAGAAAAACAGTATAAAAAAATGGCATCTTCACCTTAGGTAGAACAATCCATTTTTTTTCCCTTGAAACTTTACTTCAGTAGATGCTGAGGAACCCGTCATCTTTTTCCTGAACGTTTCCTTAAATAGATTCTTATTCCAACCTCCACAACTTTCAAGCATGTACAGAGGACAAGAACTGACAAAAAAACAAAGTTTGTTCTGACACTCTTGTGTACAATTTTTCATTTTTTAAAAATTAAAATATCCAGAACTTATACATATAGATGAAGAAGCACCAAGCTGGAGAGACTATATACAGAGCTTAAAATGACAGTCGTTTTTTTTTTTTTGGGGGTATTACACACATCAGGCAAGGTCGGTAGAACATATTTGGAGTCTGAAACGGCAGCATTAGCAGACCAAGAATTTACAGAAACAATATAAGCATTGCCAGTTTCTTTGCTGAAACATGAAGGGGAATGAGTGGCTGCAGAGATAGAATGGATGGGCTTACCTGCTGCCATGCCATTGAAGCCGGCGACGAAGAGGGCGGCAGCCGTTGCACACAATGGAGGGAGAGGAGGACAGGAATGATTTACTGTTTTTTTGACAGGCCACCAAAAAAGGAAGTTTTAGCTGCACCCAACACGAGGATATCATTACCTTCTCAGCAGAAGCAAGCAGAGAAGTTGCCTTATATTTCCTTCCTCATTTCTTCCCCTTCTGCAATGGCAGAGAACAGGGCAGCTAATTCAGTTCAAGGTGCCAAAATCTCAAAGCTAATAAGAACTGGAGTACTGCTACGTGTACAACACCGCCTAGCCCATAACCAAACAATCAGGCACCCCTTAAAATTCTCAATTCTCAGTTGGACAAACGCTACAACCAAGAACATTGTGATCTATGTTTTAGTCATGGTAACCCACATATCTGATGTAGCAAAACTGCTAAAATAATAAGTTGAAACAGATAATGTAAAAACCATCCAAGCTTTTACCAAGTTTGGTTACACAAATAACATGAGGTGTTACCTATCCTGTAAACCGAGTTCATCTAAAATAATAAGCATGTGAAGAACTCTCTTTTTTAAAATTTAATGTAAACAGGTCACTGGCCCGGCCAATGCGCCGCAATGGGAGAGGCGAGAGGAGGGCGGCCGCAACTGTCAAGTATCTATCCTCACTTACCCTCCGTGGCACCAAGATGGAGTAGGAAAGGGAAAGAATGATGGGGAGATAGAGGGATTTATGTAGTAAATATGGAACTATAAAATAGTTTGCTATATGGTCCCTTGGACACCAGGAATTTATGGAATAAGTTTATGACGACAGTTGATGTTCTACAGTAGTAATTCTAAGCAAGCCAAAATGAGGAATGAAACCTAAAAATCTAATTGTTAAGGGAGCAGGTAGAATCTTCAGGTACAATCTACTCTGTAACTGAGGGCCCTTGATTTGTGTAAAGAAACTATCGCCGTTACTTCCGAGGATTGTACAATAACCATGCTGTAACCAAAAAAAAAGACAGTAATAAACAAAATGTAGAAGGGAAGGATTAGCAGACTCATAGAAAAAAAAAAAAACTTATATGGGGTGACATTTCTTTTGAGCTAGATGAGAGGAAAGCAGTTCATAAACTTCGTTTCACAATGAAATGAAAGAGAAAAAAACAACTAATCGCAGTAGTGATCATAGGGCTGGTGTAGCTAGATCGCCACATTGAAAATGCAGAATCAACTTGGTAGGGCACTTCGTACTGTATCTCAAAGGAGCAGGGTCAAAAGTTGACGACTTATTAATGGATTAACTTGCTGAAAGTGGTACACTGAGTGAGAGCTAGAGCTGGCCGCACACCCACTGATACTTGATTCGTACTGAATTCTATGCAATTTTGATCATGATTAAAATTACATGCAAAGCTCACCGTAGTAAACAAACTATTATTATTTAGAGACAAAAGAGTTGTACTTTACCATCCAACTTTTATCAAGTTGTATGTCCAGATTTGAAGCGATGTGTATCAAGTTACCTGAATCCATCGTAGAGATGCAGGCTTATATCGAAAATTCTTCATCCTTAAAACCTAATAGCCCATCTCTGCATAGAACAACAAGCGTTGGTAAGATACCTTGAGATTATGCTTAGCCACAATCTTACAGCTTCTCAATCAGCTTAAAAAGGGGGACCAAAGTCGTTAAGTTGGATGAACAACCAAATCTATCAATCAGGATCATATAGAAAAATAGACCAACCTTGTCAGAGACGCTACAAACTGCCTCTGTCATGTGCTTCATATTCTCCAGCTGCTTTCATATCTTCAGTAAGCCTAAACTGCAATCCACATATACATATTGGAGAATTTTTGGTTGTTATGGGATAGCCCTGGAGGCTTTATCCTCCTTATCATAGCCACCTATCAAGGGTACAAGATGAAAAATAAAGACAAGGAGAATAGAGATAAAAACATATATGCTAGAAGCCGCTTTTCATCTTGACTACAGGGAGCTCCTTTTCAGAAAAAGGTTTCATGCTTTGATGCTTAACCATGTAGAGTTTGACTACCTATGCAAGCATTGGAGGCCTCAAATCAGTAAAAAAAATTAGTCTATCCCTTTGTTGCCATATTACATGGAACATTCAGAGTTAAAAGTATGGAAATTGAAGGAATAGACGAGTGAAGATCTCTTGTTTGGTTTTGGCTAATTAGTGACACCTAAGGACTAATCTCTCGATACGAAGTGTTTGACTAGATTGGAGATTGGTTGTGCCGGAGTTGGTGCATGGTGATCATGGAGGATGGATCGAGGTGATCCAAAAATTGATCAAGCATGCAACTCGGTGAAGTTTCGGAGATCATTTGTCCCCAAGGCAAAGGTATATCTATAGGGCTTTTGATTTCACACCCAAGACACCATAGAGGGTGTGGGTGGTTATAGGATCGATAAGCCGTACTATAAAGAGGGGAAACTTATCATACATATCGGTCCTCATGTGCCTTTAGGTTCAAAATTCATATGCATGCATTCTAACCTAAAGAGCTAACTCCGCGCTTTGTCGAAAATGTTTCAAAATGCTAACACATGGTGTCGAGGTGTTCTTCGACGTGTCGGCAACAAGAAACAAGTGACGGAAGTTGGTTTGGAGCAAAGGCGAAGGAACGACGACAAACGACGGATTTTCGCAGCAAAGCGTGACCGGACGCGGTGACCGAAGCTGGAGGAAAGTGACCGACGCACCGTGTGCGGGTCCCGGTCAAAATTCCAGAGAGCATGTTTTGGAGGAGTCGAGGGTCGACGGACGCGATCGACCGGATGCTTCCGGTCTCGACCGAAGCACCGAACGGACGCGCCGACGGACGCCCAAGGGCGGGTCCGTAATCGCTTTGGGTCGTGTGTCGGCAGGCCGGACCGACCGACCGGACTCACCAGGTGAGTCCGGCCGTCGTGCGTCCATCAGCTGCGTAAAACCGTGGGTTTTCTCCCCAACGGCCACATTTCGTGGTGTGGGGTATTTATACCCCCTTGGCGCCTCTTGCTCTCTCTCTTGGTCATTTGAATCATTCCTAACAAGCTAGAGCAAGCAAGAAAGCCTCCCTCCTCTCTCATTCTTGATTTGAGCTTCATTCTTGAGAGAAGAGTTGATCCTAGTGCATTGCATCGAAGTTCTTGCATCTAGAGGCACTTGGGGATCGTTGTGAGCCGGTTGGTTTCTTGTTTCTCTTGGAGACACCGCTCCTAGCCGGCTTGGAGGATTGGTGGAGTTGTTGGCAAGAAGAGGTAATTGTTTCTTGGCCACCTCCGGTTGATTTGTGAGAGGATTACGCACTCCTCGTCGGGAAGACAAAGTGCAAGGAATACATTGCTCGTGTCTTGGGTACCTCACTTGTGAGTGGTGTGTTGAGGCTAGCAAGGGCACCGCCCAGCTCAAACACCATCCTTGTGTTGGTCGGCACAACCGAGAGAGTAACTTGTCGGTGTACAAGCTTAACTCGGGTGAACAAATCGACTTGTTCATTGTCTCGGCGTGTGGATCATCACCTTCGTGTGATTGATTGTTCATCTTGTTCCCGGTGATTGGTTGACATCCTCTACGAAGTTGGTATATCGCTCTTACTCTTGTATTTACCTTCCTAGTTTACCTTCAGTAGAAAGCTAGCACTTGCCTTGTGTAGTTGTTCTTGCTAGCCTAAGGATCATATTAGGATTGCTCACTAGTTAGAGTAGTGACATAGCCTTTTGATTGACTTAGAGATCATAGAATATTTTTAGAATTGTCACTAGAGGCTTGTAAGACAATAGAGCTAGCGCAAAACCGCTTTTACGCCGTGTTTTATATTAATCGGTTTGTTTAGTTGAGCTTGTAGAAAAATTTTATAGGCTATTCCCTCCCCCTCTAGCCATCTAGGACCTTTCAACGGGGTAATTAAATAAGATAAGTCATGTCCAAATGGAACCCTTAAACCTCACTATATTAAAGTCCAAATGGAATAACCTACAACCAATGAGGAAATCAAATAAGATAAGCCATGTCCTTAGTGACCAGGCATGCCAATTTCATTGGACCAAAACATGGACAGGAAAAGCAGTGACTGTTTTCTGAAGCCCCACCAAGGACCCATCACTATGGCAGATAAAAACACAAAAGGTATCATCAGATAGAGTACCTATCTGTGTGAATATACTTAACAGAGACATTAAAATTTGCACATTAAAATTTTCTGAACCAAGTTTAGAGGTCAGGAAACTAATTTAACTAAAGTAAAATATAAGTGACAGGAAGTTCCAACAAATCACTAACATGTTTTCATTTTCTATACATGCATGGTTATGTAAAATGACTGCTGATAGGGCTCAGTCACACCAGTCTCCAGGGACCATCTCTATGGACTAAAACATGTACTGTATTTCCCTATCACCTCTAACACCGTTAGGTTAGATTAAAGGATTCCAATTGACTTAATTAAATGCAGGGTGCATAGATCTACCCTTGAACAATTGGATCTTTGACCGCATTGAACAGGTTTTTGTCAACCTGAACTGAAAGTGTGTCATCCAGAAGAATGTTAGGACCCTGCATGTCAAGTAAGATGTTCAGATATTCAGTAGATGGAAATACAACTGATGGAAAAATAGTGTTAATCAAATGAAAAGGCTGATGAATGTAAATAGAAAAAAATCAAAGTCAACAACAGAAAAAAACGAGCAGATTCACTGTGGTTCAGAAGCACAATGGGTTCATCAATCTCAAGAAACAGTGAAAAGGAATAAAGAATAACCAAGGTTGCTAGACAGAACCAGATCACTAACAGTTTATGGCATATTACCTGCTTGTCAGGTCCAAAAGCCCATATCAACCTTGCTGCAAGTACATCCTACTGGTAGCATTGGCGAAAAGAAGTCAATAATTTATTTCTGTCCTGAATGAAGGCTAACATGACCATTCTCAATATCTTCTACTAAGCCCTTCTCTAATGTGGTTCAGCAAGCTTCATTATGCCGTAAACACAAAAGGTTCAATAACATATCAGTTGCTTGCATTTGCAAATAAAGATTAGCAGATGAAATATCAAAACCAAATACAAAGAGTGCACTCAAGAAAATCTTAACATAGTAATTTTGTTCCTCTTGTTAGGTGTTTCAGGAAAACATTTCATAAAAGAAGTATCTTCACAAAATGTAACAGGATCTGCTACCTGCATGTGTACTCTTATTAATATCGATTAATGGAAATACTTTTGAAACCAGCATAATTATACAAGGAAGGGATAAAAGTATCTGATCCACGGTTTTAGTTTTTCAAACAACAAAAAACAGTTAAGCATTCTATAGTGGATTTGTGCCTACATTGGATGACAAACAGAACTTTAAAACACAAGCAATCAGTACATCCAATCTCGTAGGTAGTCCAAATTCTAAGATCAAAGATTTTTAACACAAGCATAATTAAGATTTACAACTGAAGAGTTGATTTTTAAATTTTTGAGTATCAAGTATTCAGGATAAGCACCATTAATAACTACTTAAAAGGATGATCATGCGTGACAAACTGCATACTGTTGAGCGAAATAGAAATAGGAGAAAGGTATATATATTGATTGGCAAATTCAGATTATCAGAGGTAAAGCTTAAACTGGTGCATACCTGATGTAATGGAACAATTAAAGAGCATCTCCCATGAACCTGCAGCAAAATCGAGAATAGTGAGGCCGAGGGGATATATAGAGAGAGCAAACCCAAGAGAGGAAATTTTAGTATATATCAGTATGCAATATCTTGAGCTGGGTCAAGGGCAGCAAAATATGTCTTTCAATAGAGTATTCATATAAGGCATGAGGACAGTAAAGACTAAAGAGTGGTTTATAGTGCCCACAAATCAGTCTAAGTTATTTAAAGGTATAATTTAAGCAGCTATATAGGTAGAACAAAGTGAAATAAAAAAGAAGTGAGATCAGTACCATGCATTGTTACTATGCTTTACTCAACAATCCTCGTCTGATGTGGTAATGGCATGTCCAATGTTTCTTTGAAGTTGATCGTCATCAAAGTGGTTACTGCCATACAAAGAAATGGTTAGTCAAAACATCGTGTGCCATACTGTCATGTATAAGGCTAACAAAAAACAAAGATGAATGCATAGTACAGATGAGGCTGAATCAGGTCAGTGACAAAATTAGAAGTAAAACACTATATACATGAGCTATCTTCTCCTTATTGCTTCACTGTACCATGCATACAAATGATCAGCACCATGGATTGCGCATGCATGCCTCGAACTGACGGCCACCACACGTTACAAAAAAAAGAGAAAGCAGCCCTCTTGCCTACGACAGTAGCAGTTAACAGCATATGGAAAGAACACATGAGCTATCTTCTTATTGCTTCTACGATTAAGTAAATTCTCTAGCAGCTTTACAAAATTAGGTTGTTAGCCTCAGGTATGCTGTTCTCATTCTTTCTTGGACCAGGTAAAAATTAAGCCAGCTGACCGTGTTACTAAGACAAAAGCATGCCTATCCAGGTAATTGCTTATCCAGCCGGGAGCCTATTGCAGCTATTGGCACCCCACCCATCACCATCCTCATGATATGTGGTCCAACGCCACAATATCCACAGAAGGATTTTTTTAGTCAAAAGAAAAGGAAGAAGACCTAGAATAATAGAGAAACAACAGGAACATACTGAAAGTTCAAAGTTTTAAGTTAAATGAATGAAGTGTCAGCGGAAACTGTCCATTGGTGCTTAAAACGCAGCTATGTTTCTCCCAGAAACTGCCCATTTGTAGTGACAAACACAGATGCACAATCACTTCCTACAACAATGCTAAACTAATATCAGGCGCGACATAGCAAACTATGGCCATTAAAATGAAACGGCAGGACGACTAATCATATTTTTGCATGACCCCATCTAAATCAGTTTGAACCTCAAATCATTAATCAAACAAAAAGGCTCAAAATATAGACAAACAAAAAGGCTCAAAAATATAGACCAACCGCTCATGTAGCCAACAGGTTCATCCTGGAGTGAAGTGTAGAAACAAAATGAAACACAAATTGTAGACCAACTAAGGACCGGTAACCTCAATCCACTGCAACTATGAACGAATTACCTTTAGTCCCAGAGTTTTGAGCGCGGACCAATTTGTACAGCAAGAACCTAGGGTTTCCTGTAGCAGAATCCATCACGCGGAGAGGAGGAGGCGGCGGCGCTGTGGAGGAGCCACGCTGGTGGCGGGGGGGGGGACAGGAGGGCCGCCGCCCTGCTCACGTACGGCGGCTGTCGCAGTCGTCGGCGCAGCGGGAGAGTAGTAAGCGGAGAGAGAAAGAGGAAGAGGAGGGCACGCCCCGGGGAGAGGGGGAGGAGGAGGAGTTGGAGAAGGACGGTGGGGAAGAGAGGCGGCGCCGCCGCGTCCGCTCGTGCCGGCGTACGTGGGGGAGAGAGAGCGCGAGAGGAGAGAAACCACGGGGAGAAGGAGGATGAGGCCGTGCTTTTTTTTTTTTTTTTTTTTTTTTTTTTTTTTTTTTTTTTTTTTTTTGCTCTGGAAGGGATGCGGTATATATTGGTGGGTAGAAACAGGGGTTGTTTTGTAAAAGCTGAAAGCGGGCGGGTAAACGTAAAAACACTGCGAAATCAGAAATTTCTCTTCTTCGAGTGTAGGATTTTCATAGTAAGAGGGGTAAAACGTAAGATAGTTAAACTGAGTTACTGTTTACGGAGGACTTAGGTGGATCGAGATGCGATTTCGAAATAACCAGAGGGCTTATTTGCAAAAAAATCAACAGGCCAATCACCGAATTTGGAGCGACGTGACCGGGGCAGCCGAGGGGGAACTCGTAGAGGAGACGTGGCCGGGGCAGCCGAGGGGGAACTCGTAGAGGATTAGGGGTTTTCAACATGAAAAAGTAAATAAAAAGGAGATATCACTAGTTAAGCAAATGCTGTCAGCAACCAATAAATGATTCCCATAAACAAGAAAATTCCAATAGCGGCATAAATAAACGACGAAAAAGGCTAAGAAGATAGATCAAACATGACAAGTAACCGTCGCAAGGGGATCTTCTCTATGTAAACTAGGGGAATTCGCCGCGTTCTTTCTTGCGGGGAATGCAAAAAGTAATTTGAATTGAATTAAGAGAAATAGGATGTGAAGAACAGCTATGGTGTATAAATAAATATAAGTATATTAGTATATATACACGATATATATTTATTCATGAAAGAATGCACGCTAGACGCACTGAAATGAACCTGAAGAAGAATGGTGTGCAAAATTGGTATAATACGAAATCAATGACTAAAGTCATAGCAGTATTCTATCAAATATGTTGTCCTACAGGTTCAGCAAATACACAACACATCAACAGTAGTCTAAGATACATAAGAAGTGAAGAAGGATGGTGTCCCGGAGACGACTTAGCAGCTGGTGAAGTGCAAGGGGCAATACGTCCACATCAGACCAAGCCAGTCCCAGCACTATCCGTCTGTGTGCATGTGAAATTAAGTTGTGATTAGGAGAGGCATCGATCGAGAGCATCAGTAATTTCTCAGTATGACCGTACGTGCAATAACATGCAGGGCGAGAGTATAAAGCGATGATCTCAACATAATCAAGAGCTGGCAAATCTCAGCCACACGAGTTCTGAATTTCTGATGATGGGATGCATGTGTGCCACCAGTCACCATGCATGCATCGATGCACAAGGATGGCGGACCTGCAGACTTGCCGTCGATCTGGATATCGAAGAAGGTCTTGGCCATGACCTTCTCCAGGTCCGCCGCTGATCCTCCCTGCGCCTGAATTCAATAGAGACAATGGCATGCATCAGAGAGGAGCTAGCTTCGGGCCGGCGGCCAGAGGCATTCATATTGGATCAGCGAATGATCGATCGAGCACCGTATCTACCTGAGCCAGCGCCAAGAAGTTGGCTGCGGCGAGAGCGAGCAACAGGCACGCCGCCGCCGAGCTGTGCGGAGCCATCGCTTCTCTCTGATTCCTTCCTCCTCGTCGCCGGCGAACCTGAGTCGATGTCTCTTCTGGCTTCCTACAGCGTCGCGCCCTCGATCATATATATACCTGCTGTCTTAGGAACTGAAGAGGCGGCCCAGGAGCATGCATGCGGACACTGAAGAGGCCGCCATTTTTCTTCCCATGCGACCAAAGATAGCCGAAGAGGCAGCCGGTAATTAAACTTTTTTTCTCTCTTCGAGCGTGATGATGGCTGTTGGCTTCCTGAGCAACAAATGAATGGGGCTTAGTGGGTACGGAGGAGTTACCAAAGTGACGTGGACCAACGGAAGCTTGAGAATTGCTAATTTAGCCCCTAGTGGAGGATAGGCTTATTGGAGTTTTAGATCATTGCTTTTACAGACATGACATATAACTATCGCAACAAGGATACTAAATTTTAACTTTATCTTAATGGTAATGCTAGGACACATACGTCCGACGCGTGTCGCACTCCCACTCACGACTCGGGGAGGCACCTCGCCATATCGGCCTGTTGCCACTTTGTCTGCCCCAACGCCACTTCATTGCACTCGCCATATCCTCCTTCCGCTCCCCACTTCCTCTCAGCCGCCAGTGCGCCGCCGCCGCCCCTCCCTCGTGCGATTTCGAGAGGCGGGATAAGACGATAATATTTCGGGCAAGCCGTTCCTCCCCTCTAGCTCCCTTCCTCCCTTCTACCCCTCGCCCTTAACGACCTCCATGCACCCCACCGGTGACCCCGCTCTTGCACCCCACCACGGATCCGACGAGGTAGTAGGTACTGTGTGGATCCGGATCCGAGGCCTACTCCTTGTCCTCTAGATCCGGACCTGAGCCGTCCTCCTCTCCCCCCTTTGTATCCTCCTCCTCCTCCTCCTCCTCTCTCTCTAGAATCTAGATCTAGGGGATACAATGTTGGCTAGAGGTCCGGTGTCGGGTTCAGATCTCGCTGTGTTGCAATGTTTTTTTTTATGTTTCAACATATGACTTTCGAATGTTGCAGTGGTAATGTTTAGATGTTGCAGTACATTTTTCAAATGTTGCACATAATTTTTCGATGTTGCAGTACATATTTTTTTGATGTTGCATTATATGTTCTTTCAATGGTGCAGTATTTTTTTTTTTTTTTGTTGCAGCAGATTTGTTTTGATGTTGCAGTGCATGTTTTTCAATGATATTTCTGTCTCCTTGAGAACGGAACGGGACTTTTGTTTCAACATGTTACGCTTTTAAGGGGCCGGCAGCTAGTCATAATCGAATCTCAGGGTACAACATGTTTCTATTTGAAGAGAAGTTTTAGAGCAACTCCAAAAGACTCTTTATAACATTCTTAGCCATAAAGATTCAGTTTTTTTTTTTTATGAAAAACTATTCTCCAATAGATTCTTTATTTGGTCATTATTCAAATATGGTCATCTTCTATTTCGGATTTCTCGCTTGTACACAAGTTAGAAAACTGAAGTAGAGCGGAAAGATGTACAAAATGATTTTTATGCAAATGACTATCTAAATGATGATTTAGAGAATGATATTTAGACAGACTATTAGAGATGCTCTTAAGGGGCCTGTTTGGTTCATGAGATTAGGGACTAAATGGGACTAAAAATTAGTCCCTAGTCTCTCCCAAGAGTCTATTGAAATAAGGACTAATTGAGACTAAAAAAAATTAGTCCCTAATCCTTATGTTTGGTATTTTAAAGACTAAATGAGACTAAAAATTAATCCCTAGTAAACAACCAATGACACTAGCTACAAAACGTCGTTGTGTAATGAAGTGACGCTACTCGGAAACCACTAGTGCACTAGCAAGAAATTAGCACATCATAACATATAAACCTGAACCATGATTTTTATGCCGTTGATGGATGGCGAGTAGGCCAAACAGTCCCAATGCTTTGTTTTGTTGTACCCATAGTCGCAGTTCTACTGCTGTATAGTTGTTTGTACGTGGTGTAGGCAGCAGCCAGACTCTAGATCTAACTTGTCGACATTTTTGGCTGGTCTTGCACTCCCGCTGGCTTGCGTCTTTCCAAGCGGGTGCGGAACAAACAATCATATCTTGTTATTGTCGTGTAACTTTGACATTTTTCTAACCGCTTAATCAGAAACAGGACCATAGGTGTAGGGATAGCCAATTAGGTACCCCTGCCTACTGTAGCATCGTGTGATATCAATGGTTTCGCGTGATTCGCAGTGGCATACATCAAGATCAGGGTTACATATTCAAATGAACTGTGGTCTGCCTAAGGAGCGGGGCGCTATTGCCCATTACTGCTGGGCTCGGCTTCAATTTCGCTGGCCTCGTTGATGCTGCTGGTGGCCTCAAACTTCGGCCCTTGCAGCTGCCTCTTCACCAAGGCCGTGTATATGCCGTTGTGGTCCAGGAGTTCGTCGTGCGTGCCGCTCTCCACGATTTGGCCGTCAGAGATGACAGCGACGGTGTCGGCACTCTTGACGGTCGAGAGCCGGTGAGCTATCACAAGGACAGTCCTCCCTTTCATCAAGGAGTCCATTGCATCCTGTGGCACATGTAGGGGAAAATCAACGTCACGTTCCAGCTCGACAAGCAAGAAACAAAGCACATTTGACTGATATATCACAGATGGATCGCAGTTAAGAGTGCTGTTTGTTTCTTGCTGGCACCAGCAGTTCAGGAGATGCCCGTTCATGCTTACCTGGACAAGATACTCGCTTTCAGCATCCAGGGCACTGGTAGCTTCATCCAGGAGAAGCACTCGTGGGTTCATAAGCAAAGCTCTCGCAATGGCGATCCTCTGCTTCTGCCCGCCGGATAACCTGATCCCTCTCTCGCCAACGACGGTCTTATATTGGTCGGGAAAGCTGCATATGAAGTTGTGTGCATTCGCCATTTTCTGCATCAGAGGGAGGGAGAGAGTGGATAAGGACGTACAATCCTTCAGTCGTGTACTAGTGTGTCTGGATGCTGATACTTACAGCTGCACTCTCAACGTCAGCAAAGTCCGTTTTGCCCTCTAATCCATACGCAATATTCTCTTCGATGGTGCAGTTAAAGAGTGTAGGCTCCTGACTGACTATGCTTACCTGAAATCAGTCAATAAACATTTAAAAAAAGTAAGGATCTTCTACATGCCAGAACAATATTCTCATGGTAACTACACTATTTTAGAGCTCATATGGCACAACTTTTTCAAGGACTTCCATTTAACTCTAGCAAATTCTGGATTTGCTTGTTGGTTTGTGAACCGAATGTTGAGAATAATTACAATTTGGATTTTTTCCAAATTAATATTCTGAAAAACGTGAAGGAAAATATTATTTTTTTCGAAAAACACACACAATAGGTATGGGGTTTTGTCTGTTCAAAATAGGCATTGTCATGATTAAAATCGACTGGAAATAGAAACCTATAGGTTCTTGTTCAAGCTAACACTCAAAGACTCAGCATTGCATAGTATAGACTATAGAATTATAAGTGCTCATTACTAGTTGAATTTTTAACAGATGATGGTAATGCTGGTTTGAGTTACCAACCAAATACTTCCACATTCCCCAATTCACCAAATTTCATACCAGTGCTACTCCAAATTACCGTTTAATGTAGCCAAAATTACTGGATTCACCAGAATCAGACTATTAGGTGGAACGATGAAGTGAATTTTTTTGGCACAAATGAAAGGATCGAACTAGCTATAGTCAGTTCAGGACAATAACATATCATCATCCACCAGAATTGTGAACCTTGCAACACTACCCTAGCTTAGATAATATTCTTCAACAATATAACCTGAAAATAATTGCATGACATACCTTGCTGTGAAGATATTGATGTGAAATTTCTACCAATGGTACTCCATTAAGCAATATCCTACCCTTTAGAGGGTCATAAAACCGCTCAATCAAATTTGCTATTGTGGTCTGCAAAAATTAATGTTATAATTGAGGCCGCAATTCAAAAACACTTATATTAGCACCACCACTTAAGATAAAGTGTGTCATGTAATTAGTATGTAAAAAAAACTTACTTTACCACCACCACTTGGCCCAACAAGTGCAACCTTTGAACCTGGAGCTAACTTCAGCGTTATTCCCTGCAATATTGTTGATAGCAAGCATAACTACAATGCTCCCAATACGAAAACTGGCCACTAGCACAAGAAAGATTATTCAAGCAGACGTCCTCACAAAAAAATAATAATTCAAGCTAACGATGATGTTCCCATATATGTCATCCTAAAAAGTTCCATATTAACCAATAAAAACACAATGTTTTTGAAACAAAAACTAAGAACAGGGACCTTTTGCTATTGGTACTAAAAAAATTCCCTTTTAGTCCCTACGAAACCAAACAGGGAGGGATTTTTTTGAGACTTTTGCTAAAAGTCCCTAGAAGTACCTCTTGAGAGTCCTTTTTTTAAGTCCTGGGACTAAAACAAGTCCTAGGACTTTTTAACCAAACAGGGCCTAAGTTAGAACTTTTGTTAATGTTGTAATATGAACTAATGTATGCCACTGTACTTTTTTTTTCCTTTTAGAGTGAAAAGGGCCGGAGCTCTGCCTACAGCCCTACATTAAAGTACACAGACTAATATAAAGAGTGAACAGAGTTTGCACTCGACACCCCAACTGCGTTCACAAAATTGCAATCACCTTCTCACCTGGGATCACAGAGGAATGAACTACAACAAAGCAAAACGTGGAAAACATAATGATATGGATTGTTATTCCTTTTCAAGAAGAGGGCCCACTAATCAGGTAATCCTGAATGAAAGCTGGTGCAAGCTAGGCTCCTAGTTTCTCTTTACATATGTACACTGTTTATATATAAGGAAGGAAAATGTCAAATCTGGTAAATGACCATGTCAGTTGCACAGTATTCTGGGAGATACCTTAAGAATCATATGAGAAGAGCGAGAAGGGTATGCAAACCAGACATCATCAAGCTCAACTTCCCCATCCTTTTCACTAAAAAAATGAATGATAGTTAAGTAAAGGTACTGCGCACTGCTATTGAATAAGCAGAACCACTCTAGAAAGCTGATAGACAAAGAAACTAACTTTATTGGACATTTGTCCCCAGAGTTTGGCATTGAGGAAACACGATCCAGAAGTTGAAAAACTCTACGGCTTGCACCAGAGGCTTTCATTACAGTTGTGTATAGTCCTGACAAGGCAGATACCGACGAACCAACTGCATACACAAGAAATTGAACAGTGACTAAATCAGGCATGATACTAGGTTGAGTATAAATACAGTTAAGCTGGAAAGTACCTGTAAGGCTGTATAAGATGAATGATGTAAGAGAACCAGTTGTCATGTAGCCATTGATGGTTAAGTTGGCACCATAAATAACAACAATAACCACAGACAGGGTTGATGCTGCATTAAGCCCTCCAGAAAACAAGCCAACAACTTTCTACAAATGATTTGCAGCGAATCAGATCATTAATCTATGGAATGTGGTGCTATTTTACATGAATGGTAGGGCACCCACAGCTTGTTTCAGACCAAGTTTAAGTGTCTCCTCTACTTTTCCACCATAGCGTGAAATCTCATGAGATTCCTGAGCGAAGGATCTTACTGTGCGGATGGCACCAAACGATTCCTGAATGGTAGTAGATAGACTTATATCAAGGCATAAATAGAAAGAAAAAAGTGATTTTGTTATATGCATGCAATCCAAAATCAAAACACCATTTTGCTTCTTTTTAGTGACAGTACCCAAATAAAGGGTTCACGGAAACCTCCTGACATGCCAATTAGTCAATCACAAGACACGAGATGCTCTGGTATACAAACCTCAGCTATGGATGAAGCTACAGCTGCAGCAGCTTGTGTCTGATGTGAAAGCTCACGAAGAAAGCGTCCAAATTTACGCACAGCAACTGATATTACTGGAACAATTACAAGTGCCAGCACTGTGCAGATAGCAACCAGTGAGATTGACTTGATCATATTCAGAGAGTTTACACAAATTAAAGAAAAATACTCAAATAAATTATCACATGCCCAGATGTGTTCCTTCGTGAAGTTCAGCTAAGCATTATAAAGCTTTTGTTCACAATAGCCTTCCAAATCAGAATAAAATGCCAACTTGAGTTCTATATATAGAGTACAAACATATTACTTACACGTTAACTTCCAAGAAGTTGAAAACATAAAACCAAGACCAATAGCTGTAGTAGTGACATTGCGCAGTGCCTCTGATAGGTTGGTTGTAGCAGCATTCTTTATTATTTGTGTATCTTCGGAAAGCCTGCTTAAGAGCTCTCCTGTTCTAGTCACATCAAAAAATGCTATTTCCTGAAGTGGCACAATTCTTACAAGTAAGAATGTTGCTGTGGAGAACTATACGTGATAAACTTTGGATAGAAGAAACTTCCTTGCCTGGTTTATGAGATGACTGAACAGGTCCTTCCTTAGTCGAGCGACTACTCTCTCACTAGCAGAGTTGAATAGCCATGCCCGAAGAGCCGTGCAAACTGAACTGAAACAAGGTAAGACATGTTTTTTAATGATTCAAAGCATCCATCAAAAAATCTAACTCGGTATATTTCATAAGCAGAACTCTGTTTTCTAAACGAGTATTTGGTGAACATGGTTTAGTTAGAACAAAATAAGACTGGCAAAACTCGATCCAGTAAACATAAAGTGAACAAACAGAAGATTGTAAAGTTTCCGTACAGAGCATCCTGATGATTTCTCAAAGTAAGGTTTTCAGAGAAAAAAAGGTACCCGACTAAAACGATTGTCACAATGTACAAAATTGTGCCCTTCACATCCTCCAGAGCTTGCGCTTTATCTTCTGGTCGTCGAACATCTCTTGACACAATGTCAATTATCTTGCCACCATATTTCGGCTGTAGGACATCACAAGATGATCCATAAATTACAACAAGAAAACAAATACGCTCTTCAAGAATGAAAATAGTAATTTCCCTGAAAGTGGCTGTATTCTGCTCCGTACTCATCACTGAACACTGATTCATACTAACACCAGTTTGAACAAAAGCCTCTAAATATCTACAGACTCGACTTATTTCAATTCCACAAAGACTTGTGGCTCTAAATATCTACAGACTCGACTTATTTCAATTCTACAAAGACTTGTGGCGCTAGCTGAATTTAAATCAACATACATGCTAATTGCTAACAGAGGAACCAAATTTCTACATGCTGTGCTCAAGCCCTCATGAAGACAGGAAAGGCTTAGCAGCTATCCTTGTTACAAAAAGTGAAAAACATTAGCATCGATAGTTTTCTTTCCAACAAGTGGGAGGTACCTACAACGAGAAGGTTGCTGAGGGAGGCGATGAGCAGCGCCATAGTGGCGAGGACCAGCTTTCCGGCGTCATGCTTGGCCTGCAAATTAACCTGAGCCCATCCGTTGAGCATGACCAACATAACTACAGCTAAAAATCGAAGAGAGAAGCGCACACTCACAAGTTTGATGACCCGACAGAACCCAACGTTCGCTGGCTGAGAGAATTCCAATTGCGCAACATAAAAAATATAAGAGATGGCCGAGGATTAGTTATCTAGCCGGCGGCGGTAGTAATTCTGAAGGGGATAGGAGGGGTGGGCGCCTAACCTGGACGTTGCTGCCCTCTTCCAGGTCGGTGAGCGTCCTTGATGTCTCCTGCACGCACGGCGAGCACCAGCAGCGTAATCATCATCAGCAGTAAACCAAAATTCGAAGCGTAATCATCATCAGAAATCAAATTCGAATAGGAGCCTGAGACTGGGAGGGCCTACCCCGTCGCCGAGGAGGGGGGCACGGTTGCCCTTGGGCGCCGTCTTGATGCGCATGTTCTTCCCCATCGACGCCGCCGCCCCCTCGGTGCGCGCGCCGAAGTCAGTCACGCTCACGCTGGCCCGACGCGGCAGCGAGGCCACGAACGGGGGAGTGAGGTGTGGTGTGGTGAGATGAGCCGAGCCGCGGGAGGGAGACGAGACGAGCGGACCGGTCCTGCTTTTGTTGTGGCGTAGCGCCGTGCCCGTGCCAGTGCCACGCTGGTGAATGGTGTTCACATTCACACAGGGAACGGGGAAGAGAGGCAACGTGCCAGGCCAGCAAGACGCCAAGACGGGGGCGGACGCGACTGAGACAGGCGCACTGCGCTGCTTCTGCGCTGTTTCTGCCGTCCCCGGGTAGCAGCCAGAGTGCCCAAGTACAAGTGCGCGATCCGGCGTGTCGCCCACTCCAAGAGCCCAAGTCCAAATGCCCACTTGGATTTTTTTTTTTTCCAGCTTTGATTAGGGGATCTGCATCTTGATCATGGTCGTGATGACGCATGTGGCGTTATAGGAATCTAATCTAATAAATTTGTTTGATGTTCTATCTTATGATAATACAGATGCAGATATTCATATATGCACACATAATCAACCAACGGGTGTTTTTAAATGAAAATACATGTATAGACACGTACTATGCTTGTAGTCTTGCTCGATCGATGTTGCTTTCTTAAGCAGGCCATATGGTGCAAAGTGATTATATCGTCAGCATAGTTGTTTGGTCTTTGGACACTGTTACTACAAGCTATATTAATCAAGCGGTAGGAAAGTAAGAATTATATACGCCCTTAGATAGGAGAGACAATAAGAATTATATATGCCCTTAGATAGGAGAGACAATAATACATATCTACCTAAAGCATCATAAATTGACTGACTTGCTATTTTTTTTAAAAAAATGAATGACTTGCTAAATAATGAGCATCACCATTTGACAATCTTCCTTTTCATGGACAAATTCAATCATCTGAAAGAGACAATGTTGCTTTAATCTCTTTGATAATGCGCCAGTGTGGTCCCAACCTAACTTCTTTGAGGGCTCTAATAACAATTTAAGCAATTACACGCTACCTTAAACTCCATAGGTAAAGATCGATGCCTAGAGCTAAGAGATCTGGTAGATTTAGAGCAAGTATTATGAGTGCTTTTCAGCCAGCGGCAAGACCTCCATGTCAGACAAAAGCAGCCATGTCAGGAGAGAGATTGGAGAGCGGGCGGTAAGTTCTTCGCCGGCTATAGCACATGTTACGAGAAGAAAAGTTACATTTGCTTTCTTCTACTCAATCCAATGCAATTAGCTGTGCAAAGATTAAATATTTTTTCTCTCCCACATAGCCATTCAAATAGCCTACCTAATACTGGTTGGCTGTATTGCTCGCTATATATATATATGACATGGCATCATGTTACTGACCTTCACCAACTAAATTATTAAACTTGTTTTTAGGTGATCTCCTATAGTCTAGGGATAGGAGATGTGACAGTAAATATCTTTGCAACCGGTGCATTTTTCTGTTTAAGAGAGAGGGGAGTATAAGAGATCTCGTGGAGATGTTATAATAATATCCTATGTTGCTTTCTCTTTCCATGCGATTTTTTAAAGAGAATAACTAATACACATTATATACTCACATAAACTAACCATACAATTACTATCTTCATGGAGTACCTAATCAGGTGGCACCACTACAAATGTACATCGCTCGCCGGCCCTCCTCTCCCCCAAATTTTGGTGTTTGGCAATTGGCGTCTACGTTGGGTACTGGGTGCAAAGTGTGTCCAGCTTCGTCTACCTTTCAGGTGTCCCGCCGGATTTTGGTTATTTCCGTGCAAAAACCGATCTTACTTGTGCGGTCGTGAGTTATCCAAGTACTGAAGAATCAGGTTGGGCTAGCAGGAAGCAGAAAAATTGCCTACGTGGAACGTGTTTTGTTTACAGAACATGGCGTACCTGGCGACTCGAGATGGATGGTCAGTAACAGCCCGAATATTTCCATGTTCCCGGCCTCAACCGGGGCAGGCGTTAAGCACCCATTAACAAGAACCACGCCGTTCGCACGCGCGGCTAAAGAACTGGCAGCATTAACAACACGAAGCATGGCGTATAATGACGAGGCGCAAGGAATACGCGGCCATGGCAGCATAAATCACGCCGCCCTGATTTCGGATAGCCAACCTAAATCATCCTTTGTTTATAGCTACTCAACTATTTCTCTTTATTTGGACGAAGACAATTGCGTTGTCAAGGATACAAAACCTGACTAAAATAGGCATTACTGCCGCAAAATTTGATTAGCAAAATGTCGATGCAGAGTCTCTACATACACCGACCGCTGAAACCCCTAGAGGCTATTAACAGAGACAGAAATTTCCACTTCAAATAGAAATCCCTGTGTCAATCAGCTTCCAGTCACCAAAGCGTCCAGCCGTCCACAAGCTCAAACGCACTTGTCATTAGGCCTGCTCCACGGTACATGCATGTCCCGAGCAGGTTGAGTGTCCAGCGTTTCCATGCAGCGCTTCTGAACTCCAAAGGTTGTAGCCTTCACTCTTGCAGATCTACAACCTCAGTATGGTTCGAAGCGTGTCACAAAGATTTTGTATTGTCTGCTGCTCTTGCGTCGCTTAGAATCTTGTAGAGGCATGTCCTCATAGCACCTAAAAAATTTACAGAAGACAATGGAGAAAAACTATTTGCTTCAGTGTTCAGTCATATTGTGAGAAAATAAAAACACTAGCAGCACAGTGCAGTTCAAATTAACTCACGTTTTATGATACGCCAGCGCTTGGGCCAGGTTCATCAGTGTGGGGCTTGTTATCAGCCTGTGGTGCACACCTGGAGGAAGAGGAACCTAATGTACCAAATGCACTATTAGACTAAGTATCCCTCTGCAAGCTTTAAAAGTTAACTCACTCTGCAAGAGCTAGAGAAAAGAATCTGCTGCGTACTTCGTTTTGCCCTTTCCGTCCTTTCTTTGCCTGCCCATCACCACTGAACAACTCCCTAACTGCCTCCAAGGCATCATTTGTACTTGACCCAGCAAGGCCATTTCCTGCTTCATTTTCTGATACTAGAGCTAGTGGTGAAATGTCAATTGCCTTAAGAAATGGTATTGGTACAGTGTTGCCGGCAGCATAAATTGACCAGAGCTACAAAGTCACAGAAATGCTGACAAATTAGACATGAGGCTCAAAGGGGGAATGTGTGCAACAGCTAAATCTAAAATGCCTTAGCCTAGTTCAGACAAGGTTAAAAATAGCTGATGTCTAAAACCATGAAGCATATACCTTATCCTGAACCGAAAAACGCTTTACGGCTTGGGCTGCTGTTCAATTTAGTTGTTGTGTTTGCAAGTCCTGGTGATAAATTAACTTGATTATCATGGCGTCTTATAGTCCCTTCTGCACCAATATGCTTCTTCACTGTTCCAGTTAAAGGTGGAATTGCTTTTGATTCCTGTATGTCAGGACGATCATCCAAATCCCGATCTTTATTGACATCACTATCACCTGTGTTCTCCGCCCTATCAAGAAACTGTGCATAAGATTTGTGATGGGATAAATAATAACTTCTTGTTAAGCCGCTTTCTATGAATGAAAACACAAACAACAAGTTTATGTTTCTCATACCAAAAGCTTGAAATAAGTTCCGCTCTTTTGGATCATGTGTGAAAGAATTGATGCTACCAAGGCCGGGTATGAACTCTGTTCTTGGGAAAATAGGTGATTCTGCCACTTCATCGCCATCTTCAGTATGAACTATCATAGTACCAAAAACACCTATATGGAAAATAATAACAGCCATTTGAAATAAAACAGCACTAATAACATACTATTGGTTCAAAAAAAATAATAATAACATACTATCTCTGATCCCAAATATAAATCCATATTGGTTTGTCTTAAGACTCTTAACTCCTAAGCCAAACCTTTTTTAACTTGGACCATCAGTTTGTAAATTACAAACAAAAATATATAGATACGACATAAGACTGATGCTAATAGATTGATTGAAAAAAAAAAAATACTTTCATAATATATATTTCTATAAATATTGTTAGTCAAAGTGCCATATTGAGAGTGCATTGATGTCCTAATGGACTTATATAAGGGATCAGAGTCAGTATGAAACTGCACTTATATTTAGAAGCGTCACATTCAACGAACGACAGGATATAAATTTAAAAACTCCTAAGTAGCTAACTGATTAAAAATCCATACAAAGTGTTATGAGCAAGAATATTGAATTGACATCACAGTTGCTAGACAAAAGATTCAGAAGAAAAGGCAGTTTTAATCTAACATGTATTGCTGGCACTCAAAAGGAATGCTAAGACTCATATATTAGTTAAACAAAGAACTCACTAAAAAGGAAATTTACCTGCCTGGCAATCATTATATGTCCCATAGTTCATGTGTTGCTGAGAATTTGTAGGAACAGTTTCCCCATAGTCTTCATTTATTCGATCAGGCACATCTTGCATTGCCTGCAGATACCGAAGTAAATATAAACGTTGAGTGAAATAGCATAACCAAACCACATAACAGTAACAACTATGTGGCATACGTTGTCAGGGTCAGACAGTTCATTTTGCACAGCAAGAGTGGCTCTAATTTTCTTCGCTTCCTTGATCTTTGCCAACATTTTCGAAGCTCCACTATTACATTTCTCAATAAATTTGTGCTGCAAAGGAAATAGGGAAGAAAAACAGAAACAAGGACAAGTAAATATATAAATAAGATATCATGAAAATGCACCATAAACGTCAGCTTTGAGCAGAAATTAAGTACCTTCACCATCTCACTTGCAGCAGGCCGAAGTCTTGGATCTTTTTTGTTAGACACTTCGCAATAAAATCATGGAAGAGTAGAGACCTGAAGGTCAGGATAACAAAATCTTAGGCCAACTGATGCTTAAAATTTCATTGCCTATTTTTCTTAGACATGTATCATTGCATTAAAAGAGAGTCCCAACACACATATATGTCATGACAACGGACAAGTGTTAGTATGATAATGCCTGAGCAAAATGTTAAAACCAAATCTAGTAGCCAACAGTTGTGAAATTCCATCTTTCAGAAAAGATCTTTATGCTCTAGATAAGTTAGGAGTCCTGAATATGATGTTTCATATATGTCGAGGAGACTGATGTTTTCAAAGCCTATGAAATCTTAAAGCGAAGGACAAAATTTGACAGCTTCTTAAACCAAACACTTGTTGTCATAAAAAAAAACCAAACACTGAGCCATGATAAAGAAAACGGTATGGCTGTCACATTTGGGCCTGGAAAAGGATTTGAAAAGGCTGGGCCCCTCTCAAATGCAAATTCTTCCTTTGGTTAGCCATCAATTCGTGCTGGATGGCTAATCGCCTCGCCAAGCTTGGGTACCCCACCAGCCTGCTTGCCCTCTTTGTGATCGGGCTGAGGAGACAATCCAGCACATCCTTGTCTCCTGTGTGTTTACACTGCCGGTTTGGTCTTCATTTTTTTTCCATTCAGCTTTGACACCTCCCGTCAATGCAACTCATTTCTTCAGATGGTGGGGAAACACCAATAGAAATACACCCAAGGAGATAAGCAAGGGGATGACTTCCCTTATTATTTTGGTGGCCTAGGAAGTATGGAAATTTAGGAATGCCTGTGTGTTTGAGGGACTTTCTCCTAATATTCATAGCCTTCTACAAAAGGTCGTCGATGAATGTCGCTCTTGGTGCATGGTAGGTAATTCTAACCTCCAGGACATGTTCCTAAGGTTGACTGCCACAGAACCCTAGCTTCTAGTTGGCGGTTTGATCTCCCTTTTGTCGTGTTCTATAGTCTGTGGCATGGGTTTTGTATATAACTGGGTTTTGGGTGGGGCTGTTTTCGCCTCACTCTTGTACTCTTTTTCTCTCTTAATTAATGAAGTGACATGCAGCACTCCTGCATAGTCTGTGAACAAAAAATATTAACTAGCTGGAACTTCCATCATGCTGTACCTAGAATTAGCTACTCTCTCATACAATTCAGGCCAACAAGGTAAAGTTAAGCAGGCAACAAAAATGCTCTGATCATAGGTACAAGGTTTAGTCGATTGTAGAAGCCAACAACAAGAGGGTGGAGATAGCATAAGAACTCAATTAGTAGAAAGGCAGCATTTATTTCTGCTCGTTAGTTTTTTTTCAATCTATACTATTTAGAATTTACTATGTCTTCAAGCTACAATATGCCCCAAATCCACTCAAATAGAAAGTGGGAAAATAGTACAGACAACTAACCGATTAAATCCTCAGTTTTCAATCCAAGGCTTTATTTGGATCAGTGCCTCAAGTTCCAATATTTGTTTATATTATTTATATTGATGTCATTGCAGGTCAAAAGAAACCTTGGCCAAATTCCTATGTCTAGGCACTTAAAAATCTGATATTGCAAGTATTAGATCTGATGAGGCTGTCTGCTATTCAAAATAAGCAAAACAATTGCATGATTACTAGGAACCACTTACCATTTCTCCTTATCCTCCAGCATTGGTGCTGGTTCACTGGATATCATGAAGATAACCTGAGATAAGGGAGGGCGAAGAGAGATCGTTAGTCGGTTTATCAAGCTAGATCAAACAACAATATTGATATGCCTACCAAATACTTACCAAAGCAAAATAAGAAACAAATGCATCAGAAAGAAAGTAATAAAGAGATAAAAAGTACAGCGCACCAAAGATAGAGCAACTTTTTTATTCTGTTATAGCCTATTAGTCTCATTAACTGCAGATACTAAAAGGCAATAAGAAGCATCGCTTACTCTCATTGGATGCACGGTGGATCTTGGTGGCATGCCCTACAGTTAGAGATACAACATAAATAGTAAAAGTCATTGTCACAACACAAAACTAAAAGCAGAAGTGTAGTCACAAAAGAAAGAAGCAAGGAATAATGGCTACCTCTGCCATCTCAATCGCAGATACACCTAATGCCCAAACATCTACCTGGTGCAGAAAACAAGAAAAACATGTTTCGTAAGACTAACTAAAGAAAGAATTCAACTTCCAAAATAAATTTCTCACCATTGCAACCAGTAGACTTATTTTGGAGGCTTAGAAGTAGTTTTTTTTTTTTTTTTTTTTAAAAAAAGAGGAACAATCAAGAGACAAGGAAAATAAAACACGTTTTGGCACTGGCAAGGGTTCCATAACAATTATTTACTGGCTTTTATGACTTTGCAGCTATGTGTAACTGTTGGAGTATGAGTATTAGGCCCATGAGGCCCATGTATGCATCTATATGACTACCCTTCTAGGGTTAGCCCTAATTGAGGAAATACAATCTTACATGGTATCAAAGCCTGAAAAATCGATCCTCTCTCTCTGCCCTCCTCCCTCCCCCGCCGCCGCCATACCCATGGTCGGCCGGCGGGCGGCGCCGCCGCTCTTCCGCGCCGCAGCCGCCTCACCCTTCCCTCCTCTCCCACGCCGGGCAGCAGCAAGCGCTGGCTCGGGCGCAGCGCCCCACGCGGGCCCCGTGACCGCCGCCGCAACCTTCGCCATCGCTTCTCGCGGCCGCGAAGCGCGGGCGGCACTGGGCGCGAAGCGCGACGAGAACCTCGGGCACCGCTGGCCCCGCAAGGCACCCTGGACTCGCGCCGGGAGCGGTGGCCCCGCCGCACCCGGACGCACGCGCACCTCGCCGCCGCCGCCCGCCGCCGCCGGCCCCGAGCGCTGGCGGCAACTTGAGGACGCCATTTGCTGCCGCGCTGGCAGCCCCCGGGCAAGGCTGCTAGCGACCACCGGGCGAGGATGCATCCCCTCGGGCGCTGGCTCGCGCCGCGGAGCAAAGCCGGAGGGCCCCGCGCTCTCACGCGGCGCAACTCGGGAGCTACCAGCACCGCCGGGCGGACCCGCTTCTCTCGACGCGCGCTACCTCCTCCCCGCACGCCCCGCTGGCCGGGCCGCCCGCAGACCGCTGCCCCGGGGCCAAGCCCCACCACCTCCGCCGCCCCCCGACCTCGCCGCGGTGTCGGAGGAGCGTCGGTCGCGCGGCGCAGCCGAGACCGCCGCTGCCGCTGTTGTTGCCCAGGCTGCAGCTGAGGCAGCTGCCACCGCTGATGGCGCGACATGGCGCCGCCGGCGCCTTGGCATGCCTCCCGGCGGTGCGCCACCGCCGGCTACGACATCGCCGCCGCCTCCCGGCGCCGCCCGGCCGCCATCGCGGGCCGGCCAGATCCATCTTCGCGGCGGCCACTCGCTTTGGAGCGCGCGATGGCGCGGCGGCCATCGCAACCATACCGCTGCGGTCTTGGCAAAGGCGGCGGTACCTCTCTTCACCACCCCCCCCGCGCCGCCTTCCTTGGGCGTGCGGAAGGTATGGGGCTGCTGCCCCGGCTAGCCGGGGATAGCCGCAGCCGCCGCCTCCCCCGCCGACGAGGCCGATCCCTTGCGGTGCCGTTTCGGATCTCCCCGCCTGGTCCCGCCCTTGCTACTACCTCCTCCGCCGCTATCTCTCCCCGTTCCTCCCCGCTCCGGCCGAGCGGGTGGGGCCGCGGGCGGCCGCCGTTGTCGCCGCGGTGGTGGTCGGACTCTCACGGGGCTTCACCGGGGCCCCCCCGCCTCCGCGGGCCTCCTCCCTCGGCACTCGGGCTCGCATGGGCCTGTTTGTTCGACCCGCGGCCCGGGCCCCCCTTCCACCACCGCTGGTCGAGGACCGTGTGGCCCTTCCAGCTCTCGGCGGTGCACCTAGCCCAGCCAGAAGAGCCATGCTCGCCCTCGTGCTCCACCGGGATCGCACAACCCGCCTCCGTGGGCTACACCTCCCGGCCGCCGCCGGGCTTGCTCGGTTGGGGACCCGGCGGCCTTGGCGCCTCGACACCTCCCCGTCTGGCCCAGCCTTGATCGCCGACTCGGGGCCACTTACCACACCACTTCCGACCCGAGTATACTCTCCTCCGTTCACCCTCCTTCTTCTTCTCATCCTTCGTCTATCATGGTTGCCAATGGCTCGTATTCTCGTCACGTCCGCGGTGGGTGCGGCGCCATGGCTCTTTTTCGCCTTCCCGACGTTCTTGTTGCCCCCTCTATGGTTCACAACCTTCTTTCTATTCGTCGCTTTACAAACCGACAACCCTCGTTGGCCGAGTTTGACTCTTCTCGGTCTTACCGTGAAGGATTTGGCTACCCGGCCGCCCTCTTTCTCCACAAGCGATAGCTCGGGGCCCCTTTACACCCTTCGTTTTCCTCCCTCCACCTCGCCTTCTTTTTGTCAATCGCTTTGGCCACCGCACCTTCCTCCACTACTTGGCACCGTCGTCCCGGCCATCCCGGTCGTGATGCTCGATGCAGCTTCGCCGGAGTTCCGACATTCGGTGTCCTCGGGCTCACGATGAGCACTTGTGCCATGCGTGCCATACCGGGCCGTCATGTTCGTCTTCCTTTTCGCCCTCTTCTTCCCATGCCTCTCGGTGTTCGATCTTGTTCATCGCGATGTATGGACTTCTCCGTCCTCGCATTTCCGGCTACAAATACTATCTCGTGGTGGTTGATGATTTTTCTCATTACCGTGGACTTTCCCCCCTCCGTGCCAAGTCCGATGCTTTCCCCACTCTTCACCACTTTTCGCCTCGGGTGTCTACTCCGCCCGGCCTCACCATCAAGGCCGCCCAGGTGTGACAATGGTCGGGAGTTCGACAACTCCACCTCCCGTGCCTTCTTCCTCTCCCACGGTGTCCGATTCGCATGTCTTGTCCGTATACCTCCTCCCGAATCCAGCAAGGCCGAGCGCATGATTCGCACCACCAACGACATCATGCGCACCCTTCTCGCTCCAGCGTGCCTCCCCCGCCGCTCTTCGGGGCCGAGAGCCCCGCACACCTCCACCTACCTCCTTAACCGCCTCCCTTCCGTCGCCGCCCGGCCCCACGCCACACCATGCCCTCTTCGGCACACCTCCTCGCTACGAGCACCTCCGTGTCTTTGGGTGTGCGTGCTACCCCAACACCGCCGCCACTGCTCCTCACAAGCCGGGCCCCCGCTCGACCCGTGTGTCTTCCCCGGGTACTCTCCGCACCACAAGGGCCACCGGTGCTATGACCTCACCTCTCGTCGGGTCCTCATCTCTCGCCATGTGGTGTTTGATGAGTCGGTCTTCCCCTTCTCCACCACCACCACCTCCCGCCTTCCACTCCCGACCTCGACCTCTTTGAGATGTGTCCGCCGACTCGGTGGGGCCCACCTTTATCGCTTCCCGCAGTCCCCCTTCACGGTCCCAAGACGCCGCCACCCTGTGCCGCACCGACTCGGCCCCTCAGGCGGGTCCCGTGGCCTCACCCCTCCGGCGGCCCCCTCGCCGCGGGCCCAGGGACGCCGGTGTCACGCTCCCCCGATCGTGGCGCCCAGCCAGCCCGTTGCACCGGGGCGCCGCCGAGCCGAGCGCGTGTTCTACTGGGGTCCGTTCCCGTGGTCCCGCCACCGCCCCATCGGGGTGGCTCCTCCTTCGCCCACGGCTCCACCACCACCGGTGGTGTCTTCACCGACGACACCGACACCACGGCGGGCTCCTCACCACCGGCCACGCCTACTCCACCGCCCGTCCCCCCGGCCGGCCCGCGGCCGTTCCTCGCTGTACCACCCGGGCCGCCCTTCACCGCGACCGCGCCATGTTCACCCGATGGTGACGCGGGCACGCGGCGGTACTCTCCGGCCCCGGCTCTTGCGGGCGGTGCCCGGCGACCGCAGTCTCCCCTGCACTCTTCCGCTCGCGCTGCCCCCCGTCCGACCCCTCACCGGGGCGCCGTGCAATGGAAGAGAGTACGCTGGCCTCCTCGCCAACCGCACTTGGGATCCGTGCCCCGCCCCGCCCGGCCCAACGCCGCCACCCGGCAAGTGGATCTCGACACACAAGCGGCGGGCGATGGTACCCCCGAGCGGTACAAGGCTCGCCGGGTTCTTCGCGGGTTTACTGGCGCCCAGGGGGGAGTTGACTATGATGAGACCTTCTTCAACCGGTGGTGAAGCCGGCCACCGTCCGCGACGGTGCTCTCACCGCTCTTGCTCGCTCCCGGCCGGTACATCACCGGATGTCAAGAATGCCTTCCGCATGGGAGCCTTAACGAGGCGCCCATCGCGGTCGGCCCGGCGGGGGTTTGTCGACTCTTCTCGTCCCGACATGGTCTCGCCGGCCAACAAGTCTCTTTACGGCCTCAAGCAGGCCCTCCGGCGCGTGGCACTCTCGGATTGCAGCCTTTCTTGGTGTCACCGGGCTTTGTGGAGGCCAAGTCGATACGTCCCTCGTTTATCTACCACCATGGAGGCGAGCTGGCATTGCACTGGCCGCTCTATGTTGATGACATTGTCCTCACGGCCTCCGGTCCTTCACTACTACACCGCATCATCGGTGCTCTTCGCCAGAGTTTCCTTTGAAGGATCCGGGCAAGCTCCACCATTTTCTGGGTCATCGCTGAGCCTCGTCCCACCGGACTTCTTCTTCACCAACGGGCAAGACACTCTTGATATCCTCGAGCGAAGCAGTGGATGACGGGCCGCAAGCCTTGCTCCACTCCGCTGATACACAGGCAAGCCGCCGAGGCCAAGGGCGCCCCGTGGCGCACTCCCACCGAGCACGGAGTCTCGCCGGTGCACTTCAAGCATCTCACCTTCACCGCATCGACATCACCTACGCCGTGCCAGATTGTCTCTACATGCATGATCCCGAGAGCCCCACCGATTGCTCGCCTCCTCCGCTACCTCCGCGCACCGCTGACCACGGTTGCCGCTTCACCGGCCTCCCTCCACCGAGCCGGTGGGTACACCGACGCCGACCGGGCCGGTGTCCCCGACACTC
This sequence comes from Hyparrhenia diplandra, assembly GCA_015847255.1. NCBI lineage: Eukaryota > Viridiplantae > Streptophyta > Magnoliopsida > Poales > Poaceae > Hyparrhenia > Hyparrhenia diplandra. The sequence goes on from JADLZK010003013.1 coordinate 32,963, forward strand.
GGGCGCTCCACTCTCGCTACGCCGCCTTCCTTGGCGGCTCCTTGTCGTGGGTCGCCTGCCGCCGGCCGTCGCCTCCCCGCTCCAAAGCCGAGGCGAGTACCGCGCCTGTTGCTAACGGTGTGGCCGAGGCTCCTCGGCTCCCGGCAGCCGCCGAGCTCCACGCCCTCTTTCCAGACCACGTTGGTCTCATCGCGACAACGTAAGCGGCCGCCGCCTACCTCTCCACCAACCCCATGCAAAGCACCGCGAGGACCAAGCATGTGGAGATCGATCTACACTTTGTCCGCGGATCGCCGCCATCGGCGGTTCGGTCCCGCATGTCCCCGACCACCTCCCGGGGCCACGACATCTTCACCAAGGGTCTCCCATCCTCAACCTTCACCGAAGTTTCGCTCCGGCCTCAACATCACCCGTGGCTAGTTGCGTCACGTGGGGGCTCCCCGAGTTGTACTTCTTTTCGTGTCGGCCCGCAAACTCCGCCGCGACGGTAGTTCGGGACCGGCGGGGGTGTTGGAGTATGAGTATTAGGCCCATGAGGCTAGGCCCATGAGGCTCATGTATGCATCTATATGACTACCCTTCTAGGGTTAGCCCTAATTGAGGAAATACAATCTTACAAAGAACCTTGTTCTCGCCATATGTAAAGACATTCCATACCCAAAGAAACAAAATACTCCCTCCTAAGCTTTATAGGCGCCTAAGCAATTTTCACCAAGTCCGTTTGCAAACGGTTCGGTTTCCATGCGCAAAATTCATTCGCGACGCCTCTACACGCAAAAAAATCTGCACATTCACCAAACTCCCGATGCCTCTATAGCTTTGCATGCACCTCGAAACAAACGAGCGAAGCTAAGCCTTTACTACTCCGCGTGCGGCACCGGCCGAGCATAGGAGGAGACGTAGTAATCGCATGAATGGAAACGAGGCATGAAAGCTGTGTGCCTCCCTTCTTCAACTCAAAGAATGGCATTGACGATTGGTGCGATCTCCATCGTCGATCAAGGCACAAGGACATCAGAAGGATGAGCGAGCTGGTTTTGTCCGGAAAACTCCGCGCCACCGAGGGTTCAAATGTTCATGTGGTTACTAGTCCGGAAAAGAATTCAGTGCCGGGTCGTCCTGCACAAGAAGCATGTCGCTCACGACAACACTTGTGAGATTTGCAATGCAGCCGATGAGACGCCAGAACACATCATCGTTGGCTGCCCACCGGCACGCCTATTCTCGGGAAAAACTCAACATGCCACACATGATCGGGTGTGGACACTGCAAGTCTGCACCAGGCACAGCCGCAGGCAGGTGTTCCAACACAAGAGTCAGCAGCCTTCATTGCACTTTGTTGCTGGACGCTCTGGAAGGCAAGAAACGCGGGGCGGTCTTCAGGCATGAGCAGCAAACAGTGCAACACGTTCTCGACGTCTGCAGGGAAACAGCCCAGCTATGGCGGGCAAGATTCAAGAAGAAGACAAAGCCAATCATCGACAAGTGGTGCGAAGTGTTTGAAATGGCTAAGTGCAGATAGATTTTATAGAGCTACGGCTCCTGTACATTCTCGATGCAATCATAATCACCACGTGATTATGAAGATGTAAATATTTTGAACCTACCTTATACGGCTATTTGAGAGCCAAATGAAATAAAATTCAGGTGGGGAACGCCTTCCCCCCGGTGACCCTTCAAAAAAAAAAAAACTGTGTGCCTGTGAATGTTAAAACATGTTCCAGGGCTGGTATGCCTGTAAAACTTAAGGGAGTATTAAAGAAATCCTGCTCACTGGAAAAGCCAATCATAAATTTATGGTCACCAAGTCTTAGTAAAACGGCAACATCCACAAAAGCTGCTAAAATGAACAATTCTGTAGATGTACACTGCAGAGAGGATAGCACGATACCTTTCCATCATAACGACTTTCTTGAATGACCTCTGGTGCCATCCAATGTGGAGTACCAATGAACTGAAAGCATGAACATGAAAGATCAAGTTATGGAAATTAGTGTCCCACTAAAACCTTTATTCTTGGCAAAAAAAAAAAAAAGACACTGCATCATTTTTAATTTTAATTGGCAAAAGCCAAATAGACCGAGCTTAGAGAGCGATGCTGACAGACTGTTTCAAAATGGTAGTTATTTTACTGTAAAATTGGGATAGTTTTCTCCTTGCATTTTGATTCTTGGCAAAAAAAAGCATCATTTTTAATTTTAATTGGCAACAGCCATATAGACTGAGCTTAGAGAGCGATGCTGTGTTTCAAAATGGTACTAGTTATTTTACTGTAAAATTGGGATAGTTTTATCCTTGCATTTTGATTGAAGTACATATTAGCGTACAAACAACAGAAACATCCAAGACACTGTATGCATGTATGGTGAGATTTGTGTTGTGCGGTCTGTGCATGCCAATACGACAAGTCAGTATGTGTATTTAGAAGTGTCTGCATTTAGAAAAGCAGTGGATACCATCGAGAAAAGGGCACCAATTGTTGCCGGCGAGAAGTGTAACAGCCAAGAATGTGCACAAGACAAAAGAAAAAGTAAGTATCAGCAGCAGTAGAAAGGGGGCAGATTGATTTTGTTTTCCTATTGGTCTCTAGCTAGATATTAAGAAATTCCATAGTCCATTCTTGTAGTATAGTAATACATTATATCATCGTCCTAGGGGATCTGAACTTGTACTCTATCCTGATTTTCCAAATTCTCACTCACATACCTCCGGATCTAGCCAACTATGAAGTATGAACTATCATAACTGACTTGGACTCCATACAACAACTCTTCCTCTAGTGTCAGAGTCCATAACTCTAACAAAGTGAGGAACAAAGATGGAAAGTACCATCCATGGTGAAGATGACATATTGGGCTGGGGAGCACCTGTCAGTAAGATGATAACGCCCTGGATAATACTTCCCACTTGGAGGTTCATTGCAATTATAATTTTCACAGAACTGTTGGTTTGATATTACTACTGTCACAGTAACCCTCTACATTCTTGAATAGCTCCAGCAAGGCAGCAATTTGCCAGATCAAATGGAGCATCGCAGTCAACAAGAACAGAAGAATTGTTGAGTGGTGATCTAGGAAGAAGCCAAGACTCATAATGGGAAATTTGGGGACTAGAAGCTTTCATGACAAGAAAGAGAGATGAAGCAGTGCAGAGAGTATTCGTACAGGAACCACTTCGACTGGGTTCCACCAGTATGGATTTCAAAGAACGGAAGAAATGCCAAGGAATTAGGACAAATATTTACTTTCCAATTTTCATTTTAAACGTAATAGAACAAAATGCAGTATGACACTACAAAGAAATAGTTAGGACAGCGATCATTTCCAACACAAACTTGTTTCAAGTTCCCATAAAAGTACCATCATATTGAAGAACTATGCACAAGCACAAATAGGCCGCTTATGGTAAACTGGCATGGACAAGTTTCATCTGCCACTTCATTTTGTTTGTTACATCGATGTGAAGTTTCTTGAACTATGAATGGCAAAACAAACACTGTTTAGAATACCGTGTTGCGCTTTGACATTGTTCTTGTCAGCTGGGCAGCTACACCAAAATCGCCTGTTTTGCATATTGTTGTGGTGACACAGTATGCCAACCACAGAGTTAGTACATGCAGAAACATCAGTGATAAGAAATGTAAACTAAAAAAATCGAAGAAAACAATGTGCTTAGCCTCTTACCCAACTTCACCTCGCTTTGCTTGCTCAGTTAGAAGAATGTTGCCACCCTTAATATCTCTATGAACTTTAAAAATGGAGTGCAGGTAAGCAAGGCCCTGAGAAGAAAATAAGCACACAAAAGTTCAATATCCGAAGACATTTAATTGCCCCCACAAAGCAGAAAATACTTCAACTCTGATGCAACTAGAACCTTTAGTGCTTCTCTACATATATAAGCTATTTGGGATTCATCAAGAGGCTCCTCTGTGATTCCTATCAAGTCAGCAACACTTCCACCACCACAATACTCCATGATTATCTGTAAGTTGGGAACCACATTTGCATGAAGCCCATGTTAAATGACTTGACAAGTAGAGAAACCTCACAATGATAGAATAGTTTTGCTATTTATTAATGTTGATAAAATGGATACTATCAGGCTATATGATTGTACCCATAGGTAGTCCTCTCCTTGGTAGCTTCCAAAGTAGCGGACAACATTTGGATGGCTGCATTGCTGCAGCATGTCAATTTCTCCCCGGATGTCTTCATATCCTTCTTCCTGAAAACCAGTGATACATACTTATATTTTGGAAAAATGCAAGGATGAGATTCTCTCAGAATTAAGCCCATGCAAACAAAATGCTCACAACAAAAGCAATATGGTTGCCAAATACGAAGTATGTCTTTCAGAATATTCACAGAACTTTATAATAGAAAGTTAGAAACTAACCCCTTCTGTTAATGAGATAATCTTGACAGCCACAAGCTCCTGCGTTCTGAGATCCCTTGCTTTGTACACTGCACCATATGAACCTTTCCCTGCATTCCCAATTGAATTTTGCATTGCACAAAACAGCTCAAAGCTTCAGCCATTCTACAAGTAGACATATTAGAACTAATGAAATAATAATTCCAGAGCACGAGTCGCACCAAGCTCATGGAGCAGCTCATACTTGGTGGAAGGATCCTCCCTGGTAACACTGTCTGGCACCGAGCTATTCCGCCTTGAATGCTGCTGCTGCTGTTGCTGCATCAGAGGCGCCGGCTGCCGGAGCTCCTCTGAGTGCGCCACCGCTGGACTCCAGAAAGAGGACCCGAAACCCCCGCCGCCGCCAGAAGCAGATTCATGGGAACTGGAGGCCCCGCTGGTGTGGCGAATGAAGGTGCCAGAGAACGACCCGCGGGGCTCGACGGGCTCCCTGGTCGGCGGATGAATGTGCCGGAGACCGACTCCTGGGGGCTCGACGGGCTGCTGGTCCGGCGGATGAATGTGCCAGAGACGGACTCGTGAGGGCTGGACGAGCCCCCCGAGCGACGGATGAATGTGCCGGAGGCGGACCCGCGAGGGCTGGAGGAGGTCCCCCCCGAGCGTGCGGTGGAGTGTACGACGAAGGTAGAGTATGGGTCGTCATCGGTAGCGCGGGGGCTGGAGCGCCGCAGATCCAGGAACGGAGATCGAGCGGAGCCCGGGGCGCCGCTCTTGAAGACCACCGTAGCGGAGAGGGAAGCATCGTCGGGGTCGGAGGAGTAGGGGTCCTCGTCGTCGTCAAAGGAGGGCCCGCCGAAGTCCTTGGGGAGCCGCTGGAGAAGCGGAGGCAGCGAAGATGGGTTCGTCCTCGTCTTCCTCCACCCGCGTGTGAGGGGGCCCTGCCGCCCCTGCTGCTGCGGGCGTCGTCGTCGTCATCATCGCCGTGGACGACGAAGGTTGAGTAGACGTCGGTTCTCTTGGGACGCGACCACGGCGAGCGCGGGGAGAAAGCCATGGCGTGCCACGCGAGGTGGGAGGAGACGGTGAGAAGTGCTCGTCGGGGGATGGCAAATGGGGAAAATTGTTTAGTTGGAGCCAGTTCACTCGAATCTGGCAAATACGGGTCGGGCTCGGATGGGCCATCCCATTTTAGGCCCACGTGACATAGAAAATCCGGTTAAAGTCTTCCTTCCCGCTAGGCCCACACGACCACACCCAGTCACCCACAGGCCATAGACAGCTTCCTTGAAAAGGAGCTTCTCTTTTTCTCCTCTGAGTTGGCACAGTTGCAAGCGAAATCTTTTTCTTAAAAAAAAAAAAAAACAAACTGAAATGCAGTACTCCCTCCGTCCACAAATAACTCATCATGTTGACTTTTAAGACATCACGTTTGACCGTTTGTTTTATTCAAAATTTTTATATAAACATCATCCATTTTGATATGACTTATTTTATTATTAGAGATACTTCAATAATGATTTATTTATTTTATAAATTGTATAAAAATTTGAATAAGACGAAAGCAGTCAAACATGATGCCTTAAAGTCAACGAGATGAGTTATTTATGGACGGAGGAAGTAGTGTTGTAGAAGTTTTATTGGCATATACCTATCACACATGAAATACGATCGCAAAAAAGTTTCCCTATCACACCTGTGGTAGGCGACACCATGATTACATTCAAAGAAATATATATTCCGCACTGCACAATCGGGATAAAAATAGCAAATCATCAAATAGGAACTGACCAATAAGAATCAGGTCAAGGGTTCATATAATTGGCATCTGCTTTTTTTTTAGATGGCCCCGCCAAACAAGTACAAGTTGTAGTATTCGAACTCAACACACTCGACACCCACTCACACCACACACAACTCTAGCGTAAGCAGACCTACAAAGGCTACAGTCACACGCACTGGCCTTGAAAGTCTCGGTCACAAGTTCCCAGCATGTGTAGAGGCCACAGAAAACCAAGAAAATCCCCCTAGAATTCACTTCTGTGGGGATTTGAACTTGGGAGTTGGGACCTCCTACTGAGGTCGGTGCTACTTGGGCTCTTGTGACCAACCAGTCACCATGCATGTTCGCATAACTGGCATCTGCTATGCAGAGCCTCATCTCGTTGGGGTTTGCTATTAGGACATTCAATTGCTTATGTAGTTCAAACACTTATGCAAATTTCTCCCATATACAACTAAAGTTACACGAGCACAATCCTCCTGAAACGTACTACTAGAAGCATACTTCTGATAAGAATGGTTGAATCTACAAGTTATACGGTTTGTTTCCAGAATCTGATCGATCTATCGTTTCCACAAATAACAAAAAACTGGCTCAACTGGGGAGTGTTCGAGCCATCTAGGAGCACCAGTGCAGCCAGAGGGCAATCTTGCAACCTTTTCAGCAGTTAGTGCATCCCAGACGACAACCTGAAGAGTGACATATCATAGTTAAGCTATATTTCCCTGCTGAAATACAAGTATGTGTATACTGTACTCAAATTGAATTTACCTCATTGTTCTGTTCATCAACTGATAGCACGAATTCCTCGGTTTCATTGAAGACAGCCTGGATAGTAAGAACAGTTATTACCATATTTATTGTTTATCATAGCAACGTTAGGTATGTTGTTATCCTTAGCTGTGAGCTCAAACCAGGCTATTTTCGAATTAAAAAATTGCATATTTTGTTTCCTAAATTTTGGGTAAAAAAGAATATATATGGCACACGAGTAAATTTAAATTGGAAAATACAGTGTGTTGTTGGGGCTGTTGTTGTTGTTAGTACGCTCCTCCTCTGTATTTCTTTTGTTTAGGCCACAGGCCTTGTACTGAACATTTCGGTGCCTGACACCGTCCATCACCGGCTTGCCGGAATCAATGGAAAACTATTCAGGTGGGGTCCCTCAACCCCCGGTGATTGCCTCAAAAAAAAAATTGGAAAAAAATGATAATCTTACAGAAACACAGAGAAACTAACCTGACAATGAAATTGTCTACGAATGGCTCCTGCATATTGCTTCACAAGTCGTCCAGTGCCAACTTCCCATAACTTGACACAAGAATCTTTCCCACAAGATAGGACATACCTGAAAGAACGCAGTAAACTTCATAACAGATAACCAAAATACAGTGTGCAGTTTTATGAAATTCATGAACATTATCTAAACATATACTTCGGGTAGTCAAAGTTCACTACATCAGATTCTTTTAGATCAACTTATATGCAAGTGTATTCAGACTGTAGATAACCGTGTAAACACTAGGCCTTTCAGAAGAAGTCTCAAAAGTGCTTATAGACAGGTTAGTTGTTTAGTGGTGAAACATTCGGGCAAAGGAGAAAGAGTCGTTAGTTGCCATCCTGTCTGAAACACAGGAAATTTTCCAGGACATGTTACAAATCATTCAGAATTACTACAAGATTCCCACATTCCAGACAGGGTTTGAGGTAGCTACTGTCTTGAATCAAACATACAGCATATGCCTTTCTCTGTTCTTCAAACCAAACAATGACTGAATCTTATCTTGAGGGAAGAGAACCTTAGACTTGCTGGTAGCTCACTTACCTCTCATCTTTGGTGAAAATTGCGCTAGTAGCTTCTGCAGATCCATGTGCTCCAATAATAGGTCGAACACATTCAGCAGATACTCCATCCCAAATGCGCAGAGAACCATCTTTAGAAGCAGTCACATACAAGCTCCCAGTACAAGAGTAGCGTACCTGGCAACAACATCAGTAAGCACGGCTAGCGGAGTAACCTTTGTTGAGAATATAACCAATGCAATCTAATGCTTATGAATCAGAAGGAAAGAGAAAAGCTACCTGGTTAATGGGAGAACTAGAATCCTGTGCATTTGCTGATAAGTAGCATGTAAAAGTATTTATATCATATAAATGAGCAACTGGGGATCAGACCCTGCAAATAATTTTATCAGTGTCGCTTGCTTCCAAATATACGAAAATGAGTTTTTTTAAAAAAAAAACATATTTAAATGTAAATATTTGACTATATGAAAGAAGAGAATTCCATAAGATATGCTCGCAGTATTTTTCAAACCCGCAAGAGACAGAAACTGTTGACCAAGGAACGAAATCCAAATTCTTGAGCCCAAATATAAATATTTTCAGTGAAATGATTAAATTAATTTACAGATAACAACTGAAAACACGTTAACAACTTATAATGCACAAAAATAAGAGCAAATGAAACTGATATCAGAAATCAAGAATCAGTTAATAAGTAATAACAGCAGAACTAGAAATCAAATTTAAATTTATTGAAAAGATCATAGTACCTGCTAAAAGGTAATCCCCACAAGGATGAAAACATACAGATCTAACATTATGAGTATCCTGCCAAGCATTAACAAATGAGCCTGGTCAAATGCAATGAACACAACATTTTACATGGTATATAGATAGATTGGATTGCTAAATTTACAACCTGAATAACTCTGAACGCTTTCCTCGCATTGGTTTTTGAGAAGTCAAAGAATCTGTTGAGCAAAAAAAAAAAAAAATCATGTGCAAAACAATAACACCAATAGCAAACTGCAAAAAAATCCCAAACAATCACACTTAATCCCAGTATTAGCACTTCAAATAGACAATTTAAGAGCATCTCCAATGGTTTGGCAAATTGCACTTGGCAAAAGTTGCAATTTGCCAAGTCCGCGAGATGTTTGTTAAGTTAAATCAAACTCCATCTCCAACGGTTTGGCATTTTTAACTAGGCAAAACCCAAATTAGTGGCTGCATGCGGCATGTATGGGAGAGAAGCAGGCAGCGCACACAGGAGAGGAGTTTTGCCAAGTTGAGATTCACTTGGCAAATATGCGCGGCTTGGACCCTCAAATGCCAAGTCTCACCAATTTGCCAACCCAAATGCCAAACCATTGGAGAGGACAATTCATAGATTTTGGCATAAATATGGAATGCCAAGCCCAAATGCCAAACCGCTGCACTGAGTGTAGACATGAAGGATAAGCATACTTTATTGTATTGTCTTTTGCAGCTGATATCAGTATTGGACTCTCTGGATGAAAATCCAGATCATTGATAGCCTGCAGGAAATCAAAAATGTTTACAAGCACAGTGGAAATTCGTGCGATGGAAAATAAAGTAAGAAACTAGTGAAAACTGGAAAAATATGTTGTTTTGAATATCATGTCAATGCTCCACACAGCTCAGTAAGCAAATATCTAACTATAAATAAACTGCATGTTCTAGGTGTGCATCCAGTGTGCTAAACGTGAGTTGAGCATGTGTGTATATATAAGTGTGGTGGCAGGTGGATTTGATCTAACCATGTATTTCAGTCTTTCTATAATGCAGTTATATTCAGCTCTCTGTATATTCAAGGGGGGGGAAAAATAATGCAGGAGACATAACTCGGCGGCAATCTTGTGGTAAGTGTTGAAAAGAGTCTCACGGCCTTGATCAGTAAATAAACTGTCATATATGAACAATACATGCTCACCTGTGTGTGATCATAAAACGTGCGAATCACAGGCCTGGCAGAGCCATCTTTGGAGTCCCCTACCATAGTCTGCTTAACTTTAGCAACCTGCAAGACAAAGCAATAGTGAGTTACAAGTTGCAACTAAGTAGAAAAACAGCACAAGCCCCACCTAGCACCCTCAGCGGTAATTCAAATTTCACACCTCAAAAACTTAATGGATGTATCAGCACTGCCAGTTGCAAAATACTTTCCATCAGGGCTAAACTTTTACACACCGGGCAGCATTCTACAGAAAAAAAGACAACGGTAAGCCAGTGAAAATCAGTAAAATCTATCTCAAGTTGTCTACATAATGGTACTGTGATAAGTGGAAAATGTACAATAACGGTAGTAGATGTTCAGATAAACAGGAAACTGACACAAAAGTAGTGCATTTACAAGGGAAAACTGGAATCATACGAACCTTATGGTCAGAGACATGCTTCGCCTCGTGCTTGGGGAAGCTCTTGGCTGAGCCCTTGACATCCTGCATACTACACAGCACCGGCGTCAACACTGCTCACCAATCCCTGTTCAGCACCTCTGCCACTAGGCAACACCACGGGCGCGCAAGGTTGGGATTTACCTGAAATCCACGGCACTGGAGCCAAGCGGCTGCGCTACCCCACCGCCGAACCCGGGGGAGTCGAATGCGGAAGCGGCGGCGCCTCCTCCGCCCTCCGCCGCGAGTCCCTACGAACCAACAGTGAGGATTTAGGCCCGTGCAGAGCAAATCCTAGGCCGGAGGAAGGGGAAAGTGGGGGAACCTTGGCCACGAGACGTAGGAGTTGATTGGCGGGGATGGATTCGGCGGCGGAGATGGGGGTCATGGTGGCGGCGGCGACGGCGGCTGCGGCCTGCCCGAGGTTCTGGCTACGGAGGTGCGCCACGATGAGCGCGTTCACCTGCCGCAGCAGCTTCGCCTCCTGCACCGCCTCGTTCATTGCTTCGTTCTCGTCGCTTCGATTCCCGATTCCCCGCCCCCTCCGAAGTCGCCGAAGGCCGAACAACAAATGCCTTGCGCGGCGGATTCAGTTGTGGCTGGACTGAAGCTGAAGAAGACTAGCAAGCTCCTGTCCTGTCTTTTCTTCGAGTATTCAAGGATGCCGGATGTGGATCCGGGCAACGTCTCAGGAAATGACAATATTTACAGTGGAAAATCCCAATAAAAGAGCAGTTTAAAATGAAATGGATGGCTTGTAAGATATTACAAAAATCATATTCCTCGTGTGAAACTTATATAGCAATACAACATTTATCCTAAAATATAGGAGAAGTGAAGGTTGACCTATTTGGAAATCTGGCGATCTATGCTTATTTTCAACTCCCCGAAGCATTTCGTCGCTCTACACTCTTCCTCGTCTCTGGGTGCCTGGGTATACACCGCAAGCCTTTCCTCTTTTAAACCTCGCCATTAACGTTAAGACTATGTGATTTTAGAAACTAGATTTTAGAAACTTTATTATATAGCCATGTTTGGTTACATGGGACTATGTATTAGAAAGTACTAGTAGATTTTAGTCTCAAAATTGCCAAACAGGCTACTAAAAGAGGGGCTAATAGTCAACCCACTGGTTCCTTAATGAGAGATGCTAATTGAGACTAATGGGCTAACTTCATAGCTCATGCTCCACAATTTGTTGTCGTCTGTCCACCCCTCTTTCTCTCGTGTTAAAGGTGTCTTGGTCTTTCTACTTTAGTCCCGCCCTGGAACCAAACTTAGTATTTAGTCCCTTAGTCTCTACTAGTCCCTGATCCTGAAGCCAAACAAGCCTCCCTTATTTGATTTGAAATTTGAAATTTTGAAGAAGAAAATGCGTTTGTTGCCTCCATTGCAAACACATTTCCCAAAATCAGCGACTTCAATCACCCTGAACTCTGCAGAGCTGGAAATGGTATCACGCCCACAAAAAAGAATCTGGAATAGGTATCACGCCATTTGAATGTAGTTCGAGCATCAATTTAAACGCATAATGTCCAGGACACCCAAACGGCATCATAGCAGAAAGATAGCAATGAACACAATAAAGGATCAACGAATCGATCTTGCTCTCTCAGGAAGGGTTTCACAGTTTGCTTAAGCATCATCATACTATGATTTGCTTCTCAGTGAATATGGGAGCAGCAACGTGTTCAACATTTTTGCATTCCAAAGGGGAAAAGATAATTGAAACCGCATGACAAGAAAAGTCAAAAAACAGCATATCCTGGAAAGATATTGTTCCATGTCATTACAACTGGTCACAAGCATCCAGCCTCGCAAAAAGCCTTCACGTATAAAAGAATGAGAAGTGTGTACATCTGGTCTCGTTTATACTCATCTAAAACAATCTGCCTAATCCATATTCAGCATAAGAGGCAAAAAGAAAAAAAATAGGCCCCTGTATTTTTAAGAATACTGCCCAGAGAACCAAAGTTTGTAAGGACTATTGTCTAGCATCAAATCAAGTCATTAACACCATCAAACATTCATGTTTAATGCTTTCACCTATGTCAGCAAGAACTGAAGCTTCCAGTGGTGTCTTTGTTGTCGACATACAGCATTATTTCACTTCTTCTAATACAAAACTTCCAGAATTGTTGGAATTTCGAGTTTAAGGCAGCTCAGCAGTCAGACCTCTTCAACTTTAGCACACAAGCGCTCTGTGGGAAAACAAAAGAAAATTACAGTAAGAACACCAAAGTCGTCCGAGCACAGGTCACAAAATTAGAAAGACACAATATACCTTGTTCTCTAAATAAATTTTAATGTACAAAAATAAACTTATATGAAATAGAGCTATAATTATGTGGTACTGCCCATCTATTTATTAAAATTAAGAAATCGGAAATCAGTGGTTTTATTCATGACGCCGCTAATGCCATGTTTCATACAAACGACTAATCGGTTTCTTTCACAGCGGTCATATCCACAGATGGACCAGATTGTTGCAAGCACAAGGCTGCCAATTGTTCATCATCCAGCCAGTCTACAGGAAATAATGTGCGCTCCTTGGCATTAACAGAAGCAGGTATCATGTATGGTGATAGCTTTATTCAAAAAATAAAGAAAAGTTACAGGCTGCAATTTGAGTCAAAATTTTCATTGTGCATGGGATTTATGATACAACTTACAAAACCAGTGTACTGGAGATGCCAACTGACCTGAATGACACCATTTTAACTAAATTCTAAATGAGAAGTACCTGGGTACTAAAATTAACCTGCATGGGATGCGATGATATATGACAGTATATATGCATGTGCATTTCATTTGCGAACCAGGAGCACAAGTATACATTTGACAAGGGAAGACGAAACATACTCAGGTACTCGTAGCATACTATCATTGAGGTACCCCAAGCTGATGAGCTGAAAAATCTTGGACCCAACCCTCTGTACAAACCTTTCCATCCATCTTCAGCAATCAATCTTTTAACAACTTCCCCAGCTTTTGGCTTATTTTCATTATCCATAACCTAAATGACAAGAAACAAAACTCTGTGTAATCATCTGTAGCAACAAATGCAGAGGGAGGAAGGAGAGCACAACTGTCAAAATATAGGGTTGAGGCTTGTGAGAACATTCAGTGTTGGTAGTTGTATTATCAGTTTATCACTACATACAAACTTAACATGTGATATTTGGAGATATGTGAAGCATGGTGTAAAAATGCATGACACGTCCCTGGTGTACTTTAGTCAGTTTGGAAGTGCTAACTTTTTGTTACTCACTATAAATAATGAAGTCATAGATATCAAGTTTCCCATTGGAAGTATCCTTTTTTTACCTCATAACAGAAACCATGACAAATTGATCATGGTATGTCAGCAGAAAACAAACAGCTGTAAACATAGAAGTATATATTGTTTTCGTTTAATATAGACAGCATTCCAGTCTAGCACTTAAATAGCCCGCCATGGAGGAAATATATCAGTATAAAAAACATTTAGGTATTCAAGTCTGACATCGAATTTACTCCAAAACAAAATATCCATTCCCCTAAACTTAGTGGCATTGCACTAATAAGGAATCAAATTATAGCTAATGAGAAGCATAAATGTAAAGACAAGAATCATTTAGTAATTATTAGTACAAGGGCAAGCTTCGGAAAATATACCACACAAATCAAATTACAAGAGTAATCAGCAACAGAATGTCACACAGTACCTGTAGCCTGGTCTTGATTGTATCTATGGGAGTCGTAACAAAAGAGGTCACGGCACCAGCAAACACTCCCCCTGATGCTTGAACACCAACTAGTTGCAATTGGCTAGGAGCCTCTTCTTTGTAATGCAAATGGCCAAGAGCACTGTTCCAATATGTAAAGAGCATAATAGTTAACTATTTTAGCTAAGTTAACCAGACAAGAAAACAATCTTTCTACCATCATCCACAAAGAAATAAACTAAGAAAAGTTTCTGATTCCAGTAAACTTACATACACACTCTTGACAGCATTAACAGCACTCTAAGAGTTTCAATTTTGTTTTGTAGAGTGCAAGACTTATATGTGGTTTTGCGTAGTTACTTCATCACATTGCTTCGGTTGGTAATTAAGTTCTCTAAGTTATCATGCGCTACTTCCGAACCTCCGTGTCTAGGTCCTGCGAAAAAAGACTGCAAATGATTTACCATCCATCCCACTCATATAGGTATGCGTTATCGGATTTTTGCGGATCGGAAATGGATCGAACGCGCGAAATGGTCGCCTCGGAATACAGGGCAACGGAACCAAGGTTCTTTGTTGGCGTGTTGCGTAACAAGGGCAAGAGGGGGTGGAAGCGTTCACCGACTTTGATAGGCAACGCATTGCAAGCAAATAGAGCAGAGAGCTGACCCTTAGTTTCTATTAGAGTCGCGAGCTTGTTGTAGTCGGTCCTAAAGGGAAAACCTTGCAGCTTACTCAAATGTGCTTTATTACTTTTTGACCATAGGTGAATCATACTTTTTTTACTCACCTAAAAAAAGTCGAACCCAAAGAGCAAAAAGAGCTGGAAAGGCTCAATTGAGTATTTTTGGTCGCTTCTTATGGTGAACGAGATAAAAAATACGGGAGTGCGCCGTCTTTCTTATTCAAAAGCTTTTGACTTCGTCTGTAGTGCGAGGCCTTTTACCCCGTTTTACTGCGAAGTTGCTTACTCCGTTTTACGTGCGAAGCTTTTGGCTACGTCATACTGCGAAGGAAGTTCGATGCTTTGTCTTAGTGCGAGGGCTTATTATGTTGTATTATTGCGAAGTTTGTAACTAAATCTTATTGCGGGTTGCCACATCCTCAAGCAGTTAAGGTTCCACTCGATCTACACTTTGACACTTTTTGCTTTGTTTGTTAATTTTCCAATTGAACAGAAATATGTATAATAAATTAATAATATTTCCATTTTTGGTCAGTTATCCAACTTATCCTTCCGATATTTTTATCTGTAAAGAAAATGTGAATTGATCGCTACGACAAATCTAATCAGACCAACACAGCACATGCACCGAGATCATTCTTGTTTTCTAAAAAATATACATATTGACATGGAAGAACAAGAATCAGAAAACAAAATTGCAATTATACCTGCGGTTTGGGCATCAGTAGGGGAAGTTTGAAAAGGTTTCGGACAGTGGAATATACCAATTCAAATAACTATTAAGTAGATGTATCACTGGTCTTTTTCTTGTAAACATTATATAGTGCACAGGGCTGAGAGAAACATAACGATGAACCAATCAGATAAGCTAACCTCCAAATTATGCGCTGGCTGGATCCATAACTCGCCCACCACACAGCACTGGATGGAGCGTAGGTCATAACAGACAGTCCAAATCCTCTGTACAGACCCCTAATGCCATCAGCCTGTATGACCTTTCGAGCAACATCTATTCCACCTTTGTATCTGGCATTACCAGAATATCCTTGAACCATCAATTTCTGGCTAATCTGAAACATTCCAATGCACAACAAAGTGAACACAGTAGATTGTTGTCATTAACATTTAACAGCAACATATTGTAAGATATTTTTCTCTATACAATATCACATAGAAGGCATATGAGAGGCATACCACATCAATTGGAACAAAAATAGCCTGTGAACAGGTAGACGCCGACAGACCAGCAAGGCCATTGGCAAAGGCAGCCCGCACCGGCTCCGACAGCTTGAAGGGCTCAACAAGCTTGAGCGAGGCTGCTTTGGTTGTCTCTCAAGCGCTGTGAGGAAGATGATCCGAGTTGGTACAGCCCCAATGATAACTGTAGCAAACCCCCGGTACAGCCCTGGCACGCCGTCCACCTTGAGGATATTCTTGAAGGTAGCCAGCGCGTTCCTCTTCATGGCGTCCCCAGAGGCAACCTGCATCCGGGTCTTGACCACCGAGACAGGGTACAGCGCCACGGTGACGCCGCTGAACATGCCTGCGCCCACCACGTACAGCTTGGTCTTGTCGAGGCTGCAACATTTAAGCACCACGATTTGACCAGAAACAACGGAATAAGCTACGGATCCCCAAATTGCGCCTCGTCCAGGAGCATGAACAGGCATGCCAAACCCTCAAACCATATAATTCCTAATCCTAAGACGGTAAAAGCCAATCCGGAAGATGGCGGGGGATACAGTTCAACGATCGGAGCTAAATCTCTAGGAGACTAGACCGCGAGAAAGGGAGAAATCGGCACGAAATGGAAACCTAAGAAATTACAAGACGGGGTGGTTGCTTACTTGTCCCAGTTGATCTCCGTCTGTTGGAGCGACGGGATCTTGGCGGCCCTAGAGGATGTCTCCATGGCCGCGCCGCTCAAATCCTCCCCTCCCACCAATCCGCGACCCCCGAGGTGAGAACCGAAGGCGGCGCCGGAGGCGTGGCGCGGACTCGATTCGGCAAGAACGGGCGGGGCGGGCTGCTGTGGCTGGCTCTGGCTTCCCTCCGTGTTTTCCCTTTTCCCTCCCCCCCACTTTCGTGCTCTTTTTGTCCACAACAACTCAGCAAGAATGGCGGACGGAGCATGTGCTCCTCGCCTCTTCCGTTTTTGTTGGAGGGCGTCGCGATCGTCGCCGCGTCGACGGCGTCAGCCGTCAAGGATTGGGGATGATTCTTTCTTGGGCCCAAAGGCAAAATGAGATATCGTTATTGGGCTCGATTGCCAAGGCCGTTTGCCTTACTCTATGGCGAGTGGCCCATATAACCACTTTTTTTTTTGGCGAATATATGACCACGTGGTTGTTGAACTCGTTCCTTCAAGTTTATCCGCAAACTCATGAACAACCTCAATTTTGCAGCTTATCCACATATAATCTATAAAAAAAAACTAAATCTATTTATAGATTTGCAGATCTTACATTCTTAATTCGGTGTGATGATGTGAATTGTGACATTCTTAGATTCTTATACACAAGCTCGCATTAATCTATCTGTGAGTAATATTTTCTATTACAAACCCTTGTCGAGCACAACAGACACATTTGTTCATGCTAAAAGCTACTACTCTCTCTAATCTAATCCAAAGAGTTTACACATTTGGTTTTATACGTTCTCCTTGAAGAATACTTATGTGCCACAGATAAACACATAGAACCCTATAAATTTAATAGGTTTAGATAAGCCATTCACCAATACTCAAGGTCAACTAAACGTTTTAATGTAACGAACATGGTTAAGCACTTCAGCAGTTCTAATAATTGTTTACAAGGTATCTAGTATAACATGGCTTCAATATACTACACGTGATCTCTCTCTCTTTCTCTCTCTCAAAGCCCCTATGAGCCATCAACAACCACCTCATGAATGCTAACCTTATATTGTTACACCATCCGTCCCAAAAAGATAATCATTTTAGTTTTGAACCTGAACAGAGGATTGTCCGGGTTCAAATCTAAAAGGACTTTCTTTTTGGGACGGAGTAGTATTGCCCAAGATCCCCTCACAACATGTTGGGTGCACTAATTGATATTTGTGGTCACCACCTCAACCACGAGTGACATGATGTGACCTCTCAATGGCTACATTAGTAACAACAATGTCACATCAATAATATTCATGGCAGTTTGAAAGGTCCTAGTATGGCTAGAGGTGATGATCAATAGCCTAATAAAAACATACTAATATAAGCTAATAGGTTAGTAAAATAAATGGTGAAATGCTTTTTTGCCTAACTCTAATAGGGTGTTACACGCCACCTATCCAACACTTCTAGTCAATTATATATGATCTCTAGTTCACACAATGAATGCCACCACCTCTACTCTAGTAAACTATCAAGACCACTGGTTACCACTAAAACTACCAAGCTACGATCAACTAGAGCTACGCAAGCTACAAAAGAATGTCGAAGTAAATACTACAAGAGTAGAAGGTATAACGTTGGAGAGAAGATAAAGCCATTCCAATATGAATGCCCATCACCTAGATGGTCCATCAATCAGTGGGAAATAAGATGCCGCGACGATTTTTTTCTCCCGAGTTTCACTTGTTAATTGGCAAGTTAGTCGTGGTTCGGCGGTCTAATTATCCTTCACAAGCCGTGCTTTCCAACATCAACAAACATAGCTATGCAAAAAAAAAAAACATAGCTGGCAGTATAAAAATTATTCAAGTCCTTTTGTTAATAGTGTTAAATTAAGTGTTGATGTTAAAAAGTATAGTTTTTAAAAGTTACGGGTTTTTAGTGCAAACATGCGTATATATATGTTTCCGAACTGAACAATATTATAACACAGTGTACGCGCCTTCTCTGCTGCGGTTGTCGCGCCTCGACGCAACTTGCTCGTGCTAAGTTGTGCGAGCGTGGTGTGTACAGCATGACCGGCTCGCGGCTGGGCCATGGGTTGCTGCTGGGGCACGTCCAGAGATCTAGTCACGTTGTCGTTGGCGATCATGCACGGACCAGGCCGGCGTCGGTCTTCGTCGTCGTCGCCGATTTTGGAGCTTCAAATTGCGCGGGCGCATCTCGGCATCGCTGCTGGCTAGAGCCGTTGTCGGCGGATCTACTCTACACTAGTCGTCCACTCGTCCTGCGCCGCGCTTCTTTATCGGCTCGCATCATGCCATCACCCACCCTCTGCCATTTATCTACTCGCGAGTTGCATGTGTGGAATTATATATATATACTCTGCGATCGATCTCTCACCGTCACGGGGCATCGATCAGCCACCCACCCTCTGCCATTTATCTAAACCAACGCGCAAAGGTCGAAGCTTGCCTGTGAATGAATGTTTTTTTATCGTTAATTATGCTTAATTGCTGTGTTCCTGATGACTGTCCTGACACGAGGTATGCGTGCGTGCTCGGTGCTCCGGCCCGTCTGCTGGTCGTGTGCGTCAATGACGCGTGAGGAGGCATGACAGGAAATTACGTATGGTGCTTCGGTGAGGTCAACTAGAGGCGCCTGGCGCAATTGACTGATCGACGTCTGATGTGCTATAAACGTACGTAGCCATACACCCGTCCTCCACACTCCACAGTACAGAGTCCACAGTCCACAGTACACAGTCCACGCTCGCCAGCTACTATACCGGATATACAGGAATAGCTGTACCTGTACGTAGCTGGGATCCTGGGAGTGGGAGCTGTAGCTAGCTACGCTGCGCGCCGCTGAGGCCTGAGGCGGGAGCCCGGAGGGGGCTAGAATGGCGATGTGCGGCAGACCGGCCGTCACTTGCGGCGCCGCCGTGCTGCTCGTCGTGATGGCACTGCTGATCTCTGCACCGGGCTGTACAGGTTCGCCTCCTTCGTCTCCTGCCCCTCCTCTTCTCCGCTCTTGTTCTGCTCCTCCTCCGGGCTGATCCGGGACATCCGGGACTTCCCGTTGCGTGCGTGCTGGCCAATGCGGCCCCGTCTGCTTGCCGATAACTTACAATAGAAATATACTTCATGGTGTAACTAATGATTTTTTTTATTTGATGCTATAGATTTGCATATTTTTTAATAAACTTGGTCAAAAGTTTTAAAACCAAACTCATTGGGCCATTTCATTATGCTTCAAAATCTCCGATCATCCTTCTTTGATGGGTGCCCTTTGTTTGTTTATTTGCTTTGCAGAGGCTTATGATTCTCTAGATCCAAACGGCAACATCACTATAAAATGGGATGTTATGGACTGGACTCCTGATGGATATGTCGTAAGTAGCACTCCCATATCAAGACCTATTATCCCTTTCATCTTCAAGTTCAATCTAGTAACATTGGCTAATCTTTCCAATTGAATCCAGTCCTATTTTTTGTACAGTGTGCAAATCATGCAACACTACTAATTTCAGAATTAAGAACATATATATGTTACGCATATATCACAAAGAATTAATCATATATACCAGGCTCATCACTTCCAGTAAAATGTCTCCTGCAGGCTGTTGTCACAATGTACAATTACCAACAATTTCGACACATTGGGGCACCAGGATGGCAACTTGGGTGGACATGGGCAAAGAAGGAGGTTATATGGTCAATGGTTGGAGCTGAGGCCACCGAACAAGGTGACTGCTCAAATTTCGAAGACGATATCCCCCATAGCTGCAAGAAAGATCCTGTGGTCGTTGATCTACTTCCAGGAACACCATACAACATGCAAATTGCCAATTGCTGCAAGGCAGGAGTTATAAGTACATTTAGCCAGGACCCAGCAAATGCTGCTTCCTCCTTCCAGCTCAGTGTAGGTCTTGCAGGGACTACCACTAAGACTGTCAAGGTGCCCAAGAACTTCACTCTTAGGACTCCTGGCCCCGGTTACACGTGTGGGCGTGCTATCGTTGGCAAGCCTACTAAGTTTTTTACCGTGGATGGGCGCAGGTTTACCCAAGCTCTAAGTAAGTTTGCACATCTGACAAGCCTTATTATATTTTGCTTGCTATATCAGTTCTCTTCGATAAGGTTAATTTTCGAAAAAAAAAAGTTATGGGCTAAAATCATTGTATTATTCAGCATGACCCTAATGGTTTAATGATGTTTTCAAAACGTAAGGTTACATTACTCGTCAGTATAATTAAAATGCAAGAGAGATTTGTCCACCTAGAATTTATTCATTTCTTTCGAGGATAAGCTAATGCTAGGTTTGATAAAATGCCATTTGGTTTCTGCAGTGACATGGAACGTGACCTGCACGTATTCACAATTTCTTGCTCAGAAGGTTCCATCATGCTGTGTATCTCTCTCATCATCTTATAACGCCACTACTGTGGACTGCCCAACATGCTCCTGCGGCTGCCAAAGCAAAGACACGAACTGTGTGAAGTGAGTAGAAACACTCTCTCCATGTTAGGATTCCATTGATCTAGCTATATATACATTCTTTCCCCCTGCATATATACATACATTGTAATAATAGAATGGTGCATTGACAGTAAGGGTTCGCCTCGCCTACGATCTGCGATTGATGGCCCTGGCAAATGGAGTGGCCAGCCTCTTGTGGAGTGCACTTCCCACATGTGCCCCGTAAAAATCAACTGGCATGTGAAGGAGAACAACAAGGACTATTGGAGAGTGAAGATCACCATCACAAATTTCAACTTTCGAATGAACTATACGGAGTGGAACCTGGTTGCTCTGCATCCAAACTTCGATAACATCACCAAGTTGTTCGGCCTCAACTACAAACCACTCACTCCGTATGGGGGCATAAGTAAGTAAACTTGCGCCAGTTTTATATATCTAACGTTGGGAAAAATGGAGTCTTCCTCTCTCTGAGTTTCTGATGTTGTTTTCTGGTCCCGTTTCAGATGACACGGCAATGTTCTGGGGTGTGAAGTCTTACAACGATGTGCTGATACAAGACGGTAAGCTTGGAATGGTGCAATCAGAGTTGCTTCTCCGTAAAGACTCGCGGACTCGCACCTTCGAAAAGGCATGGGCCTTCCCACGTCGGGTGTACTTCAATGGTGATAGCTGTGTCCTGCCATCTCCTGAAGATTACCCATCGTTGCCAATGCAAGCCCTGTAACGAAAAGGACCATCGATCGGGAGTGGATTAGGGTCGATTTATTGCCATTTAATTTCCACATACTAAATGTTTGCAGCAGCTGGCTTGTAGCTGCACTTTTGGTAACTAAGATCGTTTGTATTTAGGACAAAGGGCTGTTTCTGCCTGCCTATGAGTTTCATGATTATGAATGTGATTTCAATAAGCGATGAGTTCCATCAGGTACCCGATTAATAAAATGGTGTCAATTTCAAATAATGTTTCAATTGCTTTCTCTCTCGGGGACAACATGTAACAGCTGCCAGTTGCTGACGTGCTGTCGATGTACTTCAGAACATGGATCTATATGAATAAATAACCTATTATAACTTTTTTTATCTATGTTTTGTGGAGGAGAAGGGTGTGACTATACTCCAAAGGGATGCGCCTTTCCCACGCGGGGTGTGCTTCAATGGTGATAATTGTGTCATACCGGCCAGCTCCTGAAAATTAGCCATCTTTGCCAATGCAAGCCCTGTAGTACTGGTAAGGCTGTAAGCCTGTAACTAAAAACCGTCGATCAGGGTGATTACGGTTGATTGCCATTTCCGCATAATAAATATCACCGGCTCATGGCTTGGATCTCCACTTGCTTCTGCCTGATGATGACTTTAATAATGATTACGTTGAATAAGCGATGAGTTCAAAATCAGGTACCCAGTTAAAATGATTTGAATTTGTTTCATAAAAAAAAAAAGGTGATGTGAATTTGTTTGGTTGGAATTGGAACAATGCACCATTGACACTTCAGGTTAGGCCCAAAGGAGGGGAAAAAAAAAAAAGAGAAACGCGAGGTCGTTATTGGGCTCAGTTAGGAAGCCCGCGCGCTTGTTATGGAGAGAATGGCCCATGTGACTGTGTGGTCCTTGTCAGAAAATAAAAGGTACTCGTTCTCTTTGGCGTGACGCGACATGCCAGATAGTGAACACCGATTAGCTCTTATGAAAGATGAAAGAGGCAAGTCGACGTGCCTCAGGCAACAACCACTGATTAGCAAACTTGTTGGTATTGGTAAAGTTAATACTAGTGCTAATCTTGGGAGAAACGACTAGCTTACGTCTAGTATTCTTGAGTGCGAAACGTGCTCAGATCAGTACGTACGAATTTTATCGGAGTCCTGAGGTAGCCTCACGAATAGCATCATGCCTTGCGATTGCACATCAATACATCATGGTTTGAGAGAATGGCAGCCGGGTTACCAAAATTAGTCTAGGATCTTTTGAACGTACACTGTTGCCAATTTTTCCTTCTTCTGTCGTTTTTTTTTTTCGACAACAACCTTCTTCTGTCGTTGTTACTTGTGTTGTGTCAAACTAACAATAATATATGGCTAGTGCTACTCTATTACTTGATGTTTTCCCATACTAAAGAATTGTTGATTGCTTATTTATTTTTCAGTAGTACGATTACGACTACACGAGTTAGTGCATGTATAATAATGGGCTTATAGCTAGATACATATGTACTAGTGGGTCCTAATAATAGAAAAATACATGATAATGAATAAGAAAGAGAATATAATCTTATAACAATATAAAGAAATTTTGCAGCAAGTAAAAAACTAATCATTATATTGCTTACTCTAATAACTTGACTTATAACCAAGTTAGTTGACTCTATTATTAACAATGCTCTTATGAAAATTCAGATATATCTCCATAAGAAAACATATCTGTGCTACTATATTTTCCTACCTTTTTGGCTTCTCTTCAGTATCTCGTATATCAACGGATTACCCACAATCGACATGCGCTTGTTTGGTTGCCGCCAACCCCCTGCCATCACCATGCATGGAGGCGGCGCCACAAGTGTGTGGTAAAAAAGTTGTGGCAGCCATGCATACAATTTGGCGGCGTCGCCGTAGTTGTGGCCGGAGTTGTGGCGGTGAAATCCTTTGATTAACCAAAATTGCATTGCATGTGTTGTGGCGGCTTCACCTTTGTGCTAAACCAAACACCCTCTAGGGGATTTCAATGTTCCGCCGATAATCGGTAGCATGGCGGGTTGTGGCGTGGAACCAAACACATGCAAAAGTTTTGTTTTCGCCCGAAAAAAAGAAGCAATATGTGGCGGCGAACCAAACACTCCTCATTCTTCACACACGTGCTTGCGAAAAAGGGGGCTAGGGGGCTCAATGTGTTCCACGCTCATCACAAGGGTGGTGGATCTCTGGTTGCTCAGCAAGTAGTACCGGTGACAGAAGGATGCTGTTCGGCGTGTTTCTCCCTTACCGGCCATGGTACATGAAAATCACCGATCTTAATTCGCTCCTCACTCCTTTAGCCATTGAACCGTTGTTCAATCATGATCTAACTTTTTCCTCGAGAATCCATGCACAGCCGCACAGGCTATCTGCTGATACATTCAGCTAATCAGCCAAGCAGACTTTTAAACAACCTAAGCTAACCAGCCCACCGGCTGACCGGCAATCCTCTCCGCTCACTGACACGGAGGCCCCACCCACCATTGCATCAGTTTTCCCAGCTACTACACTCGTTTCTGGCTGCCGTTAGGACAGAGGGATATACTACTACAAACAACACATGGAGGGAGAGGTTGTTAGAGCTGGCCCAAATACTCCATACAGCTGGAGATCTTGATGCCGATACCGATTAATTAACGAATAAAATAAAGTAAACATAATAGTGTTGTTAATGTCTCGCATGGTATGGTCGCCACGGGTTGTTGGTACGTCCAGGTTGCAGCACCTACCGTCGCGATGGCGATGGGGTCTACAGCGTTGGTTGATGCACCGGGCTCACGCGGGCGCCCCCCCTCCACCTCCTCTCAGCCTGCAATTTGCGTGGTGCGTCGCTGGTGATCAGTGGAGGAGAGCACTGGAACAAGCTGCTCGTTTTTTTTCTTCTTCTTTTCGCCCCCACCGACAGAAAGAGGGAGGAAGGGCTCTGTCGTCGCGCGTTTCTTTATTCCCTGCAAGTGTCGGCTCGCATGTGTGCGTTTTAGCCCCTCCTCATGGGTCATCGCCCCTCTGTCATTACTCGTTTCTTATTCTTAAACTAAATCGTAAAGCTTGCCACTGATTGATCGTTCCGGTTTTGCCCCTGGTGATTGGGACTCGCCGCTGGCTGCAGCCTACTAATAACAACACTCTTCACATGATGGTGACATGATGCATTTTGTGTCCTAAACATTGATATCCTCCTGCATTTTTGTCTAAACATTGATGTCCTGCATTTTTTTTTTTGTTCTAATGACTTAATGCTATCTTGACTAGGCATGGTGGTAGCACTGTTTAATTTTTTGACACCAATGAGTATGTTAAAAATAATTTCATGTAGACTAGTTTAAGCGATTGAATTCATTTCCTCGTCTCCAGAATCATGAGATAGGGAGTACTACTAATATATATATAGTTTTTGAGCTTGGAAAAAATTGAAGAGGGGCTCAACTACCCGGCCGACCCGCCGACCGCCAGCGTCTAGCGAAGCTAGAGCAAGTTAGAAGGGGCGTCTTTCTCTTGTAGGTGTAAAAAATTAATTTGTAATGATGGTGAAAATTTGTTCTTAATATGGATTTTTCAAATTATTGTGGATGTCTGGGCACCCATAGCCCACAATGTGGCTTTGCCCCTAAGCGTCTAGCTGCCCGCGCGGCCGGCCTCGCTCACTCTGTTTAGCCGCTCCTCACTCGCACACGAGGCCGACGGGGTAGCACTTTGCTAAGTCGTAGGAGGCTAGGAGCCGCGCACCTACGCGTGATGTGTGAAGCAATCCTCTATAGAATTGATGACCCATTAGCAAAAAATCAAGGAAACTTCATGCGGTTCCACTAGTGCGGTAGTGGTAGGGGGCTCAAGCCCCCCTTCCACACTGCTAGCTCTGTGCCTGTCCGAGTAACCAACGATGAAAAGTATTCTTAACCTCTTTACACCTAGAATCTATCAAGCGTGTATACTTCGCAAAGCTCACATATTGGGTTGGACAATTCTGTATGAAATTCGATGCTCCTGCTTCGATCGACTACCCTTCTCACAGCAGCTACTGCAATTGCACAATAGCTAACCAAGGCACAACAACGGCAACAACCACGAAAAAAGACAACCGATTAGATTGATAGAAATCAAAGTATAAAAACTCTCAATTTCCAGAAAACAAAAATAACCCACATACTTTTGAGGTGTCACTCATTCCCTTAGCCCGATGGCGGTAAAAAGAATAACCTTGATAACCTGAATATTTATGATGGTTTTCAGACTAATTTAAAAGCAGTCCCCTGTCACTTTCAGTCTTCAATTACCGTTAATCACCTGTCCCTGCGACCCTGCCCATAGTAGCTCCACAACAGGGCTATTTTCAGTTTCACTACCGTTAATTACACCCGTCCTTGTCCGGTTGTCGCTTAAGCGAACATCACCAACAGCTGTGTGTCACCCGGGGGCATTCCCGTAAATGCACGCCGGAGGTTGAGGCGTCACATCTACTCCCTCGCGGCAAGAAACCGTCCCCAATATAACCCACACACCCGCACCGAGGCGCGGAGGGAAGCAGCCGAGCAGAGTGAGGGAGTGTCGTGCTGCCGCCGCGGTAAAAACAGGGGAGGCGAGTCCTCGCGGCCGCACATGCTTTAAGTCCCACTCCCCCACCGCCCCAGATCTCCGCCCTCCTCCTCTCCCACTGCGCCCCATTCCCCCGCGGCCGCAACCGCCGTCGCCGACGCCGCAGTCCGGAGCAGGATCGATCGGCGGGTAGAGTGTGACGGACGGACGGACGGGCCGGGCGCGGCTCAGTATCTATCTGTCGGTGGGAGACCGCGTGTGTCGGTTAGGCAGCGGGTGGGAAGGAACAAGGAGGAAGAATGGCGGCGGGCGGCAGATCCGTCGCGTGCTGTGCCGCCGTGCTGCTGCTCGCGGCCGCGCTGCTCCTCTCCGCACCGACTACCACAGGTTCGGCACTTCGGCTTCTCCTCGTCCGACCGTCTCTCTCTATGCCTGTTCCTGCTTGTGCTCGATTTCGTGAGCTGGTTAATTAGATCCGCCGCCCGATCGCCGTTGCGTCTGATGCAACGGAGCTCGGAGAGCTGCGATTATGCTTCCCGTTGTGCGCTGACAAATGCGGTCCCCGTTTGGTTGGTACTCTCAGTGTCGGTGGCTCTAGTGCAGCGTCGGTGGCTTGTAGTTTTGATCCCACTGCACTCTAATTCAGCTCGATCTTTCGAGCTTGCCTCAACTATGAATCCAATTAAGTAAGCTTAGCTTCCTGCAACTGTACATGGAGCTGCCATCTCAGGCTTAGTAACCAGTGCCACTGTCGGCTCGACCTGTCGCGAGCTGCTACATACCGAGCTCCTTGGTAGTAGATCTGCTCAGGAAGTGAAGCAGCTGTCCAAGATCTTACTTAATTGTAATTTGCCTTTAAGGGATCCAGTTACTTAATTGTAGTTCACCATTAAGGGATCCAGTGCCAAACTCGAAGTGTGTGTGTGGATCTTCAAGAGTGGACCTGGGACGTAACATTGACTTCATATATTGTGTGAATTCATTATCCATCCTTCTATAATTGGGATCTGTGATTGATGTGGACCCTGTGTTTGCTCTCTGCAGAGGCTTATGATTCGTTGGATCCAAACGGCAACATCACTATAAAATGGGATATTATGCAGTGGACTCCTGATGGATACGTCGTAAGTAGAATGCCCACTACAACAGCTGTATCTCTTTCTTCTCCAGCCTAGTAGGCTCTGGTCAATTCTATTGAATACCCAGTTTGACATGTACAATATAAGTTAGGTAACATGGCCAATGGCTGAACTACAAACATACATCACAGACAACAAGAACAGCATCCCAAATTTATGTCAGAAGCATGCTATGCATATGTGGTTGCTGATTTCCCGTAAAATACCTCCTGCAGGCTGTTGTCACAATGTTTAATTATCAACAATTTCGGCACATCGGCGCACCTGGTTGGCAGCTTGGGTGGACGTGGGCAAAGAAGGAGGTTATATGGTCAATGGTTGGGGCTCAGACCACTGAACAGGGTGACTGCTCAAAGTTCAAGGGCAACACCCCTCATTGCTGCAAGAAAGATCCAACAATTGTTGATTTACTTCCAGGCACTCCATACAATCAGCAAATTGCCAATTGCTGCAAGGCAGGAGTTATGAATACCTTTAATCAGGACCCAGCAAATGCTGCTTCCTCCTTCCAGATCAGTGTTGGTCTTGCAGGAACTACCAATAAAACTGTTAAGGTGCCAAAGAACTTCACTCTTAAGACTCCAGGCCCTGGGTATACATGTGGGCGTGCCATTGTAGGCAGGCCGACAAAGTTTTTCACCGGTGATGGGCGCAGGCAAACCCAAGCTCTAAGTAAGTTGCCCATATACTGAACTTTTACATTTTTACTTGCTATCAGTTGCTTATGTACGCTCTGGAGATGAGGTACAGCTACATCATATTATTCAGTGTGTTCCTATTCCTTGATCATGATTCAAAATTTTGAGGTTACATTACTTGCCAGGTTAGTAAAAATGAAAACTATCTAACAAGAGGAATCTGTTCAGAAAGGATGAATGAATGCTAATTGATATTTGTTGACAATACAAGTTACTACTAGGCTCAATAAAATGCAGTCTCTTTTCTTTCTTTCTTTCTTTTTTCTCTTCGCACAGTAATATATTCTAATCGCAGATAGTCATAGGAAAAATTCTATACAAGTTTTAGTTTTGTCTAGATTTTATAGCAGAGAGGGTTCTTAACAGAGACATTCTTTATCTGCAGTGACTTGGAATGTGACCTGCACATATTCCCAATTTCTTGCTCAGAAGACTCCAACCTGCTGTGTATCTCTCTCATCGTTTTATAATGACACAATTGTGAACTGCCCAACATGCTCGTGTGGCTGCCAGAACCCAAGTCATTCAAACTGTGTGAAGTGAGTTTATCTGCTTTATTTATACTCTTAATTCACGTCATATTAGAGTTCTATTTTATTTGTAAAGATTCTAATGAACTCTGTTACGTTTCACAGTGAGGATTCACCTAATCTACAAGCTGCAATTGATGGTCCTGGCAAATGGACTGGCCAGCCTCTTGTACAATGCACTTCCCACATGTGCCCGATAAGAATCCACTGGCATGTGAAGCTGAACTACAAGGAATACTGGAGAGTCAAAGTCACTATCACAAATTTCAACTTCCGTATGAATTACACGCAGTGGAACTTAGTTGCTCAGCATCCAAACTTCGATAATATCACTCAGTTGTTCAGCTTCAACTACAAACCACTTACTCCATATGGGGGTGGCATAAGTAAGTAAACTTGTCTTCCTTATAGGAAACAATAAAAATGAACCAGCCTACCTCCCTACCTCTCCTGATGTTGTTTTTCTGTCCCATTTCAGATGATACGGCAATGTTCTGGGGTGTAAAATTCTACAATGATTTGCTGATGCAAGCTGGCAAACTTGGGAATGTGCAATCAGAACTACTTCTCCGCAAGGACTCCCGGACTTTCACCTTTGAAAAGGGATGGGCCTTCCCACGCCGAGTATACTTCAATGGTGATAATTGTGTCATGCCATCTCCTGAAAACTATCCATGGTTGCCGAATGCAAGCCCTCTAACAAAACGACCATTGACACTCCCACTCTTGGTATTCTGGGTTGCCTTGGCTACTCTGTTGGCTTATGCATGATGAGTGGGATCAAGAGGTTTAGAAAGCTTCAAGTTGATGTCAGATTCCATGAGGTGCACTGCAACAGGTCATTCGTTCATTCAATTCCATGGTTGCACAGAGAGACGAGGTGACGCCAAGAAAAAGTTGATATGTGTGTGTGTATGTTTTTGTAAGTTATAAAGGGCCGAAATGTATTTCTTGTTTGGTATATAGCAGCCCTACACTTTGGTGAACTTAGTTACTGCAAATTAGGTAATTACAGTTGCACCTTTTGTATTTTATAGCAAACCCAGAATTTTTCATTGGATTATATGACTGCTCCTGTTGTAGTAAATGCAAGGCTTCCCTGACAATGTTTTGAAGGTTGGTCGAATAGAAGAGACAGTGGTGATTGAGATAACTAGGTTCTGGCGTATTGATATATTTTGGCATTTTGCTGTAGAGATTATTGAACTAAATTGCTAAGCTACAAACGTTCACTGTTCACTGAACTAAAATTACATTTACTTAAGAACAAAGAACAAGAATGAGTGCAGCGCTCGTTTATGTGCAGCAGGAAACCACAAACCGCAATAAGAACATAATGAACCAGAATTATACATTTACTTAAGAACAAAGAACAAGAATGAGTGCAGCGCTCGTTTATGTGCAGGAAACCACAAACCGCAATAAGAATAAACATCTAAAAAACATAATAATCAGGTTACAGAGAAACAACGTTGCCTCGTAGCATGAATTAAGAATATAAATCTGTCATTAACCTTGGAATAAGAATACGACATAAATCCTAGCTGGCTCGAGAACTCTGGGAGCCAAACCTAATTGGTCGCAGTGCTGTCACAATAGCTTACGGAGCAGCTCTAAGCCTCTGAGAAGGGCAAAGGGATATTTTCCTGATTGTTGTGGGCTACTGCCTCGTTGGAAAATGTCCTGATGTGCTACATAATTTGATTTGATTCTTTTTATGAAGCACACAGCCTTCGATGAAACAGACAGCCTTCGATGAAACTAGATCACAGATGTATCAATGAAACTAGATCACAGATTTGAACATTTGATACTAATAAAGCTGAGTGGAAGATTCAATTATTGATCAAACCAGAGCAACTAGCTCCCTTTATTTAAACTAAAAACAGAACCATAACAACAAATACTGTACTGCAACTACATCATAAGAACAACAAACAAATTCATGGAAACAACTTATCTTAGATTGGATGCAGGAACAAATTGTTCCTAAACATCCACCACGAAGAAAAACACCAGGCCTTCATGGTGCTGCTGCTCTGAAGCCTCGGAGGTCGGCATATGCCACCCATGGTCTGTTATATATATCCACAAGAAACCATAGGTGTAGTGCAGTCTAAGGATGGGCTGATGGTTCGCCTGTAGCTTTTGGTTTGTTGGCTGGTTAGTTCAAAGCAAACCCCAGCTTGAAGCTCATTACCCTCAGTCCTCACCTTCCACATGTTGGCTTTTGCTACTCCTTTAAGCAATGCCATCCATCCAAGTGCAGCCTTCCAGGTTACTCAAGATACATGAGAAACTTCACCAGATCTTAACAGGCAATGGTGAAATACTTGCAATGAAAGAACAGAATGATCAAAAGAGGGACCAGCTAAACTTACATATAACCTTCTGAAACCTACAGCCCAACCATCTGTACCTTACGCTAGATAGATAGCTTATCAAGTAACAAGGCAATTAAATGGATGAAACAATTGTGCACATGTTATGACTGCTGATATTTAACAAGCAGTAGATAAAGCTTCCAATACATCTCCAGCAATTTGGCTTCACACCTTTTTGAATAATGCGAAACAACAGATAACACGAAATTCCATTGCGCTTGAAGTTATCAGCCCGGCTTATCATCAACCACAAAAACGACCAGCCAAACAGGTCGAAAAGTAAAAGATTGAATACAAATCCATGAGGTTCAAAAGCATCAAAGTTGGCATGGAACACATTTACA
Organism: Hyparrhenia diplandra; assembly: GCA_015847255.1. Lineage (NCBI taxonomy): Eukaryota > Viridiplantae > Streptophyta > Magnoliopsida > Poales > Poaceae > Hyparrhenia > Hyparrhenia diplandra. The sequence goes on from JADLZK010003013.1 coordinate 64,397, forward strand.
GCAGCAAGCATTACAGTTGGTTCCAACAGTAATAAATCCATCAATTGATTGTCATTTCGACAAAATAGTGCCATCAATCAGGCAAATGTTTGCCTTTAAAGTGTATAAGAATCGAACATCATAGTATATTTTGGTGCTGGGTAGGAGTACATATATCCGTCCATGCACCATGGGTTGATCCCTCTAAAAGGATCATCTGCCCAGGCTCCGGCACATCAACTTTCACTTCCTTCTCGCATACAATATGGCAACAACAGCTGATATCCCAATTACAGCTGTTGGGATTGCCCAGTACTGCACCACGTTGTCCATAAGCTTGCTGGCAAATCCCGTCTCCTGCTCCTTCCTGAAAACCTCCATCTCAGGAATCTCAGGAGTTGGGTCCAACTCCCCAATGAAGTAATCCTGCATTAGCTCCTTGGCACTCTTGCTGTGCCCTGCATCATCAAATTCTTCTGTAGCATCCTTACCTTAAGACAGAATGAAACGCGTCATACAAACTATAAAGAACACAAACACCACAAGGATAAGGAGTAGGAAAAGACAAAAAGTGAATCAAGGAAGCAGTACCGGTTGCTTCGAGCAGAACATCAGCACCCCCAGGATGGTCTTCCAAATACTTGGTCACATCATAAATCTGCATCGCATTGACCAGCAGAAAATGAGTTTATAGCAAATAAGATCAGTGTAGCATATATATTTGACCTAAAGCTTCAAATGCAAATGCTGGCAATTAGTGAGCGGAGAGAAGCATATCACAATTCTATTTGACCTGAAGCTTCAACTGATGCAACTATGCTGGCAATTAGTGAGCCGGAGAGAAGCATATCACAATTCTATTTGACCTGAAGCTTCAACTGATGCAACTATGCTGACAATTAGTGAGCTGGAGAGAATCTGAGACAGCAAAATCAATCTACTAAGCTAGTTCAGCACGCCCTCCCAATCTCTCAAACCTCACAACCAGAGTGCTGCTAGATTGGCAAGAGTACGTGCACAAGCACAAGTGCACAACAAGCCGCACACGAAAGCAAGGCCTCCCAGGCATTCCATCGAACATGGTGCGAGCAACATTGCACTCCCCTCCCCACGCGTTTGTTTACATCTCTACCTACCAAGCAAGCATAGCATACCACCTATCTACATAAGAAAAAGCAAGGGCGGATGAGGGGCGATACGGCGGCGCTACCTTGCCATCGACGACGACCCAGCAGTCTTCGGGCGTGTTGTGGAGAGCGGCCTCCTCCATGCTGTACAGCTTCGTCAGCGTCGGCATCTCCGTACCCCTTGCGGCTCCCCACTGTATCAACCTACTAATCGAATCGGCGAGGCAAGGAGGCGGCGAGTAGATTATATGAGGAGGCAACGACCGCCGCGGCTTGCCGGGGAAGAAGAGAACGGTGGCAGGCTTCACGGCTCGAGACTCGGGATCCTCGCCTGTGCTGCTGCTGTCTTGCAGCCGAAGAAGAACAAGTCGGAGGCGCGGGGTGGGGTACTTGCCGTCTGCTTTGGTGGTCAATCTTAGGCTGCTAGGGTTATTTTTGCCCTCACGGCCCATGGGCTGATCAGAATTCATCTGTAGGCATACCGTGTTGAAGCCCAATCCATCTGGTTCCTTTTCGCAACAGATGCGTATTTTTGCACAACCACGTCTCAATTATCCTCTAGACATGCACAACCACACGTCATACAACCAATGACCATGTCGTCTACTATCTTTAAAAGAATTTGCCATAAAAATACGCGATGCACCCAAAGCACCTACTTTTGTTAACTGTTCAAACATAAAACTGTATCCATATTACCGCTTAAAATCATTCTCGATTATATATAAAGTTAATTCTCACTTGAAGTCGATCTGTCTCAACATGCAAACCATATACATAATCCCCACATGTATCCATATCATCTATCACTAGTCATGTCATCCCACTAACTTTCAAAGAGCCCTCCTTAATTACAAACTATCCACACACATCATCTGCACTCAGCTTCATTTCAAATTCTTCGCAATTCTTGCAGCAACACAGAGAGTATCTTCTCGTTGTATTAATTTTAGAGCAGTTTGTAGGCAGTAATCTACATGCCCATACATGCAGGAGTGGAATTATTTGTTAGCACGACTAGCTAATTATTCGTTGTTACAAGATCACGATGAATTTTACTTGTCTTTGCATCTAAGTGGACAATTCTCGGTGAAATCGCATTATAAAGCAATGGTACAAGCCCTAGTTCCTAATCTGAATAAACGGTTATAGAAACTAAAAACACCTCTTAAGTTAATTTTTTCCCGTGGTATCTTAGGAAGGGTAAATGTTAACAAAGAACAATCTAATTAAGCGTAATTAGCATTGAAACTTATTGCTTCTGTCATGAAGAGGAGACAATTCGACACTTGTTTTTTTGACCGTCGTTCCACGTGCTTTGTTTGTAGTTTTTCTCAAGTAGCCTTTAACATAACGAAACCCCAAAGTGTGGAACACATGTTTGGTGGATGGCTAAATGGAGTTACAAAACATCTAAGATCAATAGTTTTGCTTGGGGCAACTGTGACTTGTTGGTCTATTTGGTTACACAAGAATGATTTTGTTTTTTGAAAAGAAAAAAACTTAATGCTCCTTTGTAGTTTATCTATGCAATCTCTCATATGCTCCTTTTTTGTGGGCTATTCTTGAGTTCAGAGTTCTAGGACAATATAGTTGTGGCGGCATCACAAATTTTAGAGCAGGTGGTGAAGGATATCTTTACTCGGACATATGGCTGCAAACTTTTTGTTCTAATAAAGTCGTGTATCAATTCGATTTACTTCTCTTGGAATGTAATAAAATTATCCATTTAAGAAAAACAAGCCAAAAGGAAATAAAGAAAGCGCAAACTAGAAGGTCCGTCGCCGTATGCCCGTGTCGCGTGCACTACAATGAAAGATCTTATTAGCAAGGGTAATAGTAACATTTTATCTAGCTCAACGTACTCTCATCTATGTCGATTTTCTAAGTCTTAACTCGCTAGCAGTATTGAAACGACATAGATACTACTCTCCATTCCAAATTATAAGACATTTTAGCTTTTCTAGATACGTTGTATTTGCCATGCACATATATATATATACACTATATCTAAATACATAGTAAAAACAATGTATCTAAAAAGTCAAATATCTTATAATTTAGTTAGAACATATTTAATAGCGTGTATTTGCGTCGTTCTATGGCCATACTCCCTCCGTCTAAAAAAAAAAGAGTGTTGTTTTAGGTGTTTTTTGACCTCGTGTTTATTTATTTTGTCTTATTCAAAAAAAAATTATATAAAATATAAAATGGATAAATCATTATTAAAGTATTTTTAGTGATTAAATAAGGCATAACAAAATAGATAATATTTATAGAAAAGATTTAAATAAGACGGATGGTCAGACAAGAAGTTAATAAAACCTAAAACGACACTCTTTTTGGGATGGAAGGAGTATGTGTACTAGGCTTCGACACACAAGACATCCTCGACACCTTATATTTAGGGTGTGTTTAGTTGGTGAAATATTTTGGGTTCAGCTACTGTAGCACTTTTCGTTTGTATTTGGTAATTATTATTCCACCACGGACTAACTAAGCTCAAAAGATTTGTCTCGCACTTTCCAGCCAAACTGTGCGATTATTTTTTTTTGTTTACCTACATTTAATGCTCCATGCATGCGCCAAGAGATTCGATGTGACGGGTACTGTAGCACTTTTTGGATTCACTTTTCGTGAACTAAACACCCCCTAGTCATTTTGACCCTTATTATACCATATGCAGTAACTCATACGTAGTTCTTATAGGAAAGTAGCACCACAAGAGTTTTATTATTTTTGAAATCTGTTGGCTTAAACTTTGGTATGTTTGTGAACACATGGTTGATTATAATCATTTATGTTTAGCTATTGTATGAGTATTGTCAACTCTCGATATTTTCCTTTCTTTTTCTTTTTCTTTCTACTTCGATTACCCTTACCCTGGCACACGCGGTGTGTCAATTGGCGTTGTCTCTCGACTTGTGTTGTGCAGGTGTAGAGCTCAGAGACGGTGGTTGACGATGAGGTGAAGACCAAGGAGGACGTGCCGTGTTGATAGACCCGGAGCGGTGAAGGCGGACGTGAGGCCTAGATCGGGACCGTATCGCCCGGTGGCGATCGTGGTGGCGACACGTGGGACATCGACAAGTGTGAGGACACCTGGAGTGATCGTGTCGATCGAGTCAAGACGGCGGACGTGCAAGTTGAGCAGGCGGCTCAGAAAACTTAGCGCTCTGGCGGTCGAGGACGGTGGTGACATGTCTCGGAGCGCGGGGGACACATATGCGGTGCACTACTCGTAGCCCGGTTTGGTGGTTTGGGCCTCAAAACCATCGGCGGTCGGTTTCACGGGTTTGGGCCTCAAAACCCGGGCGGAGGTTCCGACGCAGAAGGACGGCATGTGGCGGCATCAGGGAGTTCGCGTCGAAGCGAAGTTACCGGTGAGAAGGCATGGTGGCCGTCTGATCAAAATATCCTCGGGTCGGACCAATATATATGCCGTGGCTATTCGGTATGTGAACATATCTAGTGCAAACCAACCCTACATGCAACCTATGCAAACCTAATCTGGGCCACAGGATGTAGATCCAAGGGGACGAGCTGATAACCACTAGAGAGGTGGGAAGGGGGGTTTGCAAAAGTGTGATTAGAGCAGGGGTTAGATGTAAAATTACCTAACCTTTGGATCAGCATCCAGATACCCAGATTACAAGTTTGCATAGGTGGCACAGAGAGTTGGTTTGCACATGATACGTTGCCATTTGGTATTGGCCCATGTATAGGTAAGGGTATATATAGAGAGGGCGGCCCTCCATCTCAAGCTACCTATCCATTTGTAGTTTTTCCTTTAGGTTTCCCCGGTCTTTAGTTTCTCTGCTCTGTGAGAGAGCCACCCTATAGGCTTTACGGGTTGTAGATCGATCAGTGAGTTGCTCTGTGTTTGTGTTCTTGAGGATTTTTGTCACTCTTTTCCCCCTCTCATTCTTGCTGTGATTTCTTCGATCTCAGGTCGTTTCGAGTTGGCGTGTATTGTTTGTTGACCATAACTAATGAACCTAGTTAGCATAGGGAACAAATCCTGGTTCAACTCCTTGAATACCGGATTCAAGATGTTCCCTCTTTGCATTTATTGCGATTCTTTCTTAGAATTGGAATAGTTTTATTACTTCAATGAAATCCATTTTTCTTTTTTCAAAAAGAGTTCCCTCTTATCTAGAGTTCCCTCCTTTCTTTCACTTTTTTTTTTTTTGTTCAAAGCTTTTATCCACGCACCTTATTTCTGATTGAACCACTTTCTCGAAATGACATCGGCTTTGGCAAAGAAAAGATCAGTTCATATGCTGTAGTTCTCAGTCATGTATTTCTTTCTTTCTTTTCACTAACATAGTACAACAAATACAATTGTCATTAGGAAACACAGTGCAATAAAAAAAGGAAGCTCAGTACAATGGAAAAAGGAAGCACAGTACAATAGAAAAAGTTTCTTTGGACAATAAGCAAACAAAAAATAAGATTTAGAAATAATCTGAATTGACCTATCCAAAAGAAATTCCAATTATTTAACATGAATGAATAATTCAGATTAATTAATAAATATACTTTTATGTGTCGAATTCTAAGGTACAATATTATTAGAACGAATCCCTACAACCACTCTATTGTCAATTTCTAATAAACGTGATTGACCCAATTTTGGATCATCTTCTGGAATCGTATAACTGTCAAAAGTGAGTGACTGTTCATCAGAACTGTTATAGTCCGAATACTCATAAGGTTAGGTCGACGCCCAACTCATCCCATTTTGAGGACTTACACAAATACCTTGGATAGTACAACAATCTCTTCTACGCACAATACTTTTCATGAGATGGTAAGGGAAGGTAAATAGACCCAGACAAGGGAGGGAATTAGACGTCGAAGTCCCTCGTATGAGTGTCGGAGTGGGCCACTTCAACGACCTTTGATGGTTATAAGGGTATCCAAAGTACAAACCTGATGGTTGTTTGTTATCCCAACCATTCTTCCCAACCGCGTTAATATGTGAAAGATAGGAACGAACCGCCTCCTCTAAAACGTAGGGCTTGAGGGGAAGTACGATTGCGCTCCTATTATAGACGGAAATGAAATCGAGGATAAGATCTCATCCTAAACACAAGATCTTTTCCTCGATTAAAAACAAGCATATCCGCCCAGGTATGTCTTCAAGAGGGGTGTTCTGATTCAGCTCCTGCTGAATGAACGCACCTTGGGATGGATGTAAAGCCAAGCAATTGCTTCCACGCCAAGAACCGAAGATTGTGTGGGTTGTAAGAGATGCAAATCCGCCTGGTTCGGTGGGTCTGATCTATAGTTAGGGGGCAATACATACCAAAAGGTTCGAAAGAAGGAAGGCGCAGTATATAACCAACCCACCCACAACGGGGGGAAGGGGGCTTCTAAATGTAGTAAAAACGGTGGCGACATCGATGAGCTGTATGACCCACTATAGTGCAAATCTGGCACACAGGGTTCTATTTGTGCTACGACGTGGACCTAAGAGAATCACCGAAGGGCTAAAGTTGATTTCACACGAAATCACTGATCGAAGCGATTTTGTCTCTAGGGTTTGTGTTCTTCGTGTTCTTCACGTGATCTAAAATTCTGGGTGATTGGCTTGAGGATTCGTGATCATTTTTAAGGGATAGGCTCACAACTAGGCCAAGATCATCTCGTCCAAATTTGATTGGAGTTGGTTGATTATTTCTGAAATATGGATGATTTTGTGTGAGGCGGTTTTGAAATTGCGATTTTTTTTCTTGTTGTGTCAGGGCTTCGGACGCTGCTCTTGACGCTTCATCCCAAGCGTCCGCTGCAACTGTCTTAGCCCAGAGTGAGTCCGGAGCTCACTTTTTGAGTTCAGATTCTCAGCAGCTCCGGACGTTGGCTACTGGCACTTCAGCTGCCCTGCCACCGTGGGTCCGGAGGGTGTCCAGAGAGTTTTTCGTTGGGTTTTTCATTTCCTAACACGTCCGGAGGCAAGCCACGCTAGCTACTATCGCGTCTGCTGCTTTCTCATCGTGAGTCCGTCCAGAGAGTTTTCTTACTCGGGTTCTTGCACCTGACGCGTTAGTAGATCCCCCTCCTGCGCATCCGCTGCCTGTGTTTTCGGTATGACTAGACAGTCCGCCGACATGGGTGTTGTGCCGATTCTTCTTGTTGTCGCACGGGCTTGTGTTCATCTTCTCCAGAGGGATCTTGTGTGAGCATAAGATTTCGTGTGTGACATCTTGCTACGAGTTAGCTTGTGTGTGGCACGTTTTCTTGGTTGATCTTGTGTCTAGTTTTGGGTGAGAGCCTAAGATCATAGAATTCAAAAGAATTTTTTGAGGTTCCTATTCACTCCTTCTAGTCGACTTTCGGGTCCTTTAATGTTATATATGGCCTCGACTTGAAACCAATTTAAAATTTAAATAAAGAAAAGCTCATCTAAAAAGTTCTACCCGATCTTGCCAAAATCCTACTCTCCCATTTCAAATTAGAGTTCACTTTAGTTTTTTTAGATACATTGTTTTTGCTTCACCTAGCTATACATTATGTCTAGATGCATAGTAAAAAAAATATATTCAGAAAACCAAACGACCTATAATTTGGAGCGGAGGAATCAACCGAATTATGAAAAGCGTTGTAACTTTTGGAAACACGCCGATCGACATTTCAAATCAAACTAGAAATAAATGTGAAAAGATCATGATTTATGAGCCATGGTATCGACCGACACGAATTCGCTTTGATGTATAGCACTAATCCTGTTTGAGCTGATACGGCCTTGTTTAGATTGCTAAAATTTGTAACCGCATGTCACATCGCATTAATCGTGAAGACGTTTTCGTTTGTTAGTGGTAAATATCATTCTATCATGGAGTAACTAGGCTCAAAAAAAAAATCGCCTCTCGCAATGTACATCTAAACTGTGTAATTAGTTATTTTTTTTACCTACATTTAATACTCCAAACATATGTCTTTTGGTGTATTTAATGTGATGTGATGGAGAGAAAGTGGGAAAAAGGTTAGAAATTTTAGCCATCTAAACAAGGCCGTTGGTAGTGGCTCACTGTGCCCTTGCCAAGTGCCAAGTTGGGACTGGGTTGGAACTTGGAACAGTGCGGGGCCTACGTGACCAGTCACCAGTGGCCACTAGCGCCGCTGGCGCAGTGGCGCGCAGAGCCTCCGCGGAACCAATTCCGATGCATCCTCCTGTCACGACGCCACGTTTCGATCTCGCGGTGGCGCCAAGCACGGTGCGGCCACCGATGGCACACTGCAGGGACCGGCCGGCCGGAGGAGGAAACGGGAAGCACGGCAAGCCAAGGACACACCCGGCCGGCACGCGCCGCCGCGCGAGCCACGCAGGCCGGCCACTCGCTGTCGCGCGCGCCCTGCACTGGGCAGTGGCCGCCAGCCGGGACGGCGCCGCGCGCGGTCGGACGAGGGACGACGACGGACCGATGGAGATGAAGTGAAGAGCCTGTAAAGCATGGCGCTGCAGCGATGGTGGACGTTCGATTGATGGATGGACGCGGATGGACGCCGACGCGGCCGTGCTCTGTGCTTCTGTCTCTTCGGGCTACGGCCGAAAATGGGCACGCGCGCGACGCCGGCCGCTCCCGCTCTAGGCCCGGTCCCGGTCTGTCTCTCCGACCGACTCATCTCCGTCTCCCTACCGGGACCGGCGAAGACGAAACGCAAACTTTAATCATGATGCATGCAGGCCCGGGCGTGTCGCCATTAATTTTTTTCTGGTCTCGTCTACTCTACGCGCACAAATATGGCCTGCTCTTGTAATCTGTTTCTTTGTTCCTGACTTTTCTCATCAGTGGTCTCGCTTTCTGTAGGCGTTTAGCCTCTACTCGTGCCGTGGCCTATACCTACCTTTTGTCCGGTGCCATTATTACTAGACTAGAGACGTACAAGCAAGTACGAACTCTCACGTTCACTTCAAATCTCTTCAACTGTTAGTTTCACTTTATTACGCTGATCCATCCGTTGATCACTTAACTCTGACAGTGGCGTAGCGCACAATTGCACGGCTGCACGTAGGCATCCGAAACAGTAATTTACGGTGGCTCAAAAAGTAAGGCATAAATACCGTACTTTATGTGGCGATTTTAAATTTTCCAGAAAAGGGGGAACTGCTTGTGAATGCACTGAATCTAGGTGTACTATAAAATGTGAATGCACTGAACTTAACCAGGTGTAGTAGTAGTGCTAATATATGCCCTTTTGAGGGCTATCACCTGGAACATTGCCATCCATACCAACAATATATTCCTGCATAAGTATCTAATATCGCTTGTGTCCAAAAAAAAAAAAAAGTTTATGGCTATGCTAAATGGATAGGTTGCACAAAAGGAAAAAAGAGGAATAAAATAAAGGTACAGAGAGATAAAGAGATATCGTGATCGGTCGATTTATGCTCAAAAGACAAAAGCTATGTGTGTGGCTACTTTTCTCTAAATATAGCTCAATGCATATGCAAATCCTAATATTCCTTTTCTTCTCAAACATAAGAGCCAGCGGTCTTGGAATTGACAATTTTAGAATATCTCCAAAACTGCAAGAACTCATGCCAAATTAAAGAATTGGACCCGTGTAGAATAGAATCTAAGGGAATAGAAAAACCTTAAGTTGGGGCCCAATCAAATTAACAAGTGTTTTTTTAGAATAAATGTGAAAAGAAATCCTTTTTGTGACCTTCTCGTCACTTTATCCTTGAGAAGAGTGGGCATTTGGAGAGAGAGGAGAGAAGAAATTTTTTTTTTATGCAGTTTATCTTAAAAAAAAGTCTACTTCTATAATGCTTGTAGCTCATTCGACAAAGCAATCAAAGAACAAAGAACATATATTGTGGATGCCCTAAATAATAACAAGTCTAGCCACACTCACTTTCAGTTGATCACATCCCAATATTCTCACAGTTTGGAAGTTGTCACACTGGACTATTCCATAAAAACAAGATAAATTTGAAACGTTGAATTAACTTCAACATATATATTATATATTATCGAGCATAACAACAAGCACATCATGTAACAAACACTTTGGGATTGTCCGGGATTTAAATAATCCCTTACAATCAACCGACGCAATTCATAGTTGATTTTGTTACTTATCTGTTGATAGATTTTTAAAAAAAATAAATCTGTCGGATTTTTATACGTTTGATTATGTTTTAGAATTTATGCTACAACAACTGTGGCATTAATGGATCTGTAACTAATGACATATTTGTTGATACAAAAATCTTTGGATAGATGGCAGGACTTCATTTTACATGTGAATCTTTTTTTTTTTGGCTTTAGCTCCAAGAATGGCTCTTGTCGTGGAGCTTCACGTATTATTACCCTGTTTGGCAAAACAAATTCACATGACTATCATGCATGACAGAGAAGAGGATGATCGTGAGAGGGAAGCGGGAGAAGCTACATTTTTTTTTTGGCTCCTCCGCACCACAAAGGCATGTGAGCATGTTTTTAGGGCTCCATGCGTGGAGCTATTCCTTTTATCCCGTTTGGCACAAAACCGCTTCAAACAACTCCTGAAAGTCTAAACATTCCACTTTCATTCGATCATCATCGCCATTATCTAAAAAAAATTTGATCATCATCGCAACCTTGCGTGATCGATCGATTCCCTCCCATTCGGCCACTCCGTGTTCAAAATCAATCATCCTCCTGTAGCTCTTCAAGTAATTACTGTAACTATCGGGCGGTGGGGCGCACTGTATAACCAAAAAGCCAACGGGCCCAGCTGTTATCATTGACGATTCTACTAGGGTGGCGCTGTGGCCGGCTAGTGGCCAGGCCAGGCGTGTCCCACGTACTCCCTCCTGTAGCTGTGTCGATCGAGGAGTTGCGCTCGCGCACTGTGCGTAGGCAGGCGCCCACCCTCCTTCCCGGCTCCCGCTCCCGCCAACCTGACACGGTCACACGGCGAGAGGCCGGCCGGGAGGGACGACGCCAAGGACGTCGGTCACGTGAGAAGGGACGACGACGACCCGTCGTCGGAGCCGACGGACGGCCGGGCCGGGGCCGATGAGATGACCTCGCGACGCGACGTGCACTACTGTGCGCATGCAGCAGATGCAGTGCGCTCGCTCTCGCTCTCGTATGCTACAGTGTACTAGTTCAACTTCCACAGCCGCGTCGCGTCGCGTCCCCAATCTCGCCGCGCGGCGTGCAATTGCTGCCGCGCGCGCGCGACGAGCGAGGCCACACGAACGTACTGTACGGCGCTACCAGTACACACGTACGGGTACGGCGTGCGCACGCGTGTCAGATCGACCGGCCAGCCGGAGCTAGCGATGAAACCGAGGCGGGCGCAAGGAACACCGGCGCGCTAGCTGCCCTGCCTCGCCCGTGCCGACCGCCCGGTCGGGTCGGTGGGTGACGACGGTGGTGGTGGCGGGGGTAGGAGTAGGCCACTGGCGCTTTGCTGGTTTGGTTCCGCTCATTCTTGCGACTGTGCGTGCGCACTGCACGTACTCCGTACAGCGTGTGTGATGTGATGGCATGGCGCCGAGCCGCGCTTTGCGTGCATGCATGCTAGCTGCTGCTGCTGCTGGCCGCACTGGTCAGCCGGGCGCTAATTGGGGCAGTACGCCACCATGTTGAATTGGGGAAGCTAGCCCTGAGGGAGGGAATCGAAGGCCCCGCGTTGCCTGCGTGAGCGCAGGCGCTGGCGCTACCGGCAGCTCTCTCTGGTCTCTGCTGGTGCTGGGTGTGCGCGGCTTTCAGGCATGTAGCGCGGCACCACAGCGGGCTCGACACGTCCTGATTCGGGCCCTGTGCGCGGCAGCGACCCGGATCTCCGCCTCGGATTCGCCGCCCCGCCTCGCTCGGTCCACCCGATCCCTCTCTCGCGGTCTCGCCTCCTCGTTCCCCACGCGCGCGCTCACACGGCCGACACCGTTACCTTACGGCCGACCTTGCCCTCGCCGTCGTCGTCTCGCCAGTCTCTCTCGCCGGCGCCACCGACCGGCTGCTGTGTTGGTGTTGGGTACTCGCCCGCAGCGGAACCACCGCGTCCATCTGGTCCCGGCCACGGCAAAAGCATGCGCTACGAGAGCCTACGACACGATCGAGAGTCAGTGATCGATGACGACGGTAGCTGTAGCTGGTTGGATTTCACGGTACCGGCCGCTCGCCTGGTATATTGCTACTTTGCTACTACTGTACTGTGTTATATATGGGAGGAGTACTTGTGCAACTAGATCTCCACCGGTCCACCTCCACGCGAGTAAATGTGGTATCTGTCGTCTGTGGGAACTAACCTATGAGCGGCCTGCGCGCGGCCGGCCAGTGGAAACCTAGGAGTAGTAGGACCCTAGTGAGCACCGGTAGCCCATACCTAGCTAGGGTGAACGACGCGAGGCGAGATCCAATCTGCACCCCACGAAACAAAAGATTCTTCCCCGCCGGCCTCGCTCTCTCATCTCATCGATCTCCTTCCTCTCCTCTCCTCTCCTCTCCCTCCCAGTCCCAGCCAGCAGCATATAGCCCACCACCACATGCCGCGCAGGGCCCTCCTCCCCCCCGTCGAGCCAAGCCAATTGAGTAAGAGCTAGAAAAACCCCTGCAGAGGACGAGCAGCGACTTGGCAGCGAGCGAGCGCGCGCGCAGCTCTCCGTCCTGTGTGTCTGCGCTAGAGGGTGAACGGGATCGATGGATCACCTTCGTCAATAATTGCAGTACGAACACGCAAATCCATAGCTTAATAAGAGCTCGCTACCTGTTATTAGCTACTGCTGATAGCGAGAGAGAAAGCAGCAGCAGGCGGCCATCGATTTGGAGAGGAAAGCTTGCCTGCGACTTTGCGAGCCGGCGTGTGACTTTTGATCGAGAGATCGATCAGACCACCATGGGCCGCGGGAAGGTGGTGCTGCAGCGGATCGAGAACAAGATCAGCCGGCAGGTGACCTTCGCCAAGCGCCGGAACGGCCTGCTCAAGAAGGCGTACGAGCTCTCCATCCTCTGCGACGCCGAGGTCGCGCTCGTCCTCTTCTCCCACGCCGGCCGCCTCTACCAGTTCTCATCCTCCTCCAAGTAATCAATCAAATAACCCCCATACATACATATTCGCTTCGCCGCTTCAATTCCCCTCTCCTTTGTTTTTTTGGTTTTAATTCTTCAAACGTAATTCGATCGATCTGGATTTTGTTTGTCCGTCCTCACGCATCCTAGCTTGCATGAACTCATGAGCTAGATGATTTTATTTGCTGGTTTCTCTTTTCCTTTTCTCTGTTCTATTGGGCTTGGGCAACGGTACAATGGTACAGTACTCATTTCTTCAGAAGGTAGCATAGAAAGTCTACAAACGGACGGGGGGCCGGGGGAAAATAAAGCGAGATCGAACAGGAGGTGGACACATGTATGCGTATACCGTGTACCGTCTCTCTCTGTGTGTGTCACTCAAGGGAAAACCAAAATAAAGGGTTTCATTTGATGTGCACATGACCAGTGTACCTGGCCTGCAAATGTATCAGTTCATGTTTAATTGGGCACATATGCATACGCTTAGCCTGATTTAACGCAGCAGTTTTAGCACGCAGTTCGACTAGAATGTGAATATGGTCTTTTGGTCCTTTGGTGAACTGTGCCTTCCTGCAGGCATGTTATTAGTGGATGGTCTTAACATATGCATGCACTTCTGTGAGTTTTAATTCGGCAATTACTTCTCTTTATATATATAACTCTCTCTTCGGCATATACTTCTCTGCACAGTTAAGTTTGTTATTATTTGGATATAACATAACATGCCCACATAATGAGCAAATATATATATGTAGAACATTTTTTGAATGTAATTAACATGAATTGGTCTTCAACCTATGCATGCACTTTTCCTTGCAAGCATGTATATTTTTCTTCTATAATCAACAATGAATATTATTTCTTTTATGAATTGAGAGTTTTCATACATTTTGTAATTTCTAGTTCTACTCTCTTCTCGGATTCTATGTGATAGTACCAGGTATTATCGCATTGTTCAAAAAAAAAAAAAAAGGTATACTATTATTGCAACAATATTGTGTGTACGTTGAGAAGATCCATGTGCAATTTCTATTCTGTACAAAAACAAAGATATCTACTCTTAAACCACGTCACCGATCGACTCTTACATATACAACAGCTCCAAATTATGGGAAAGTTGCTCTAAAACCATACCATACCAGCTAGCTGATTTGCATACTTTTAACTGGTCGTGATTAGGGGATATCTTTTTTTGCGATTAGGGAATATCTGGAAGAGAGCATTAGTTTTCTTTCTTAATTGCTAGAATTGGCAGAATCTGTGCCGAACGTGATGTAGCCACAAGAGATAAATGAAGTTGTTTTGCCTGATTTTAGCTTTCTTATCCCAATCTAGCAAGCAAACCTGCAAACGGCTGAATAAACTGACTCTGATTCACTAAATACATGTGTTTTAGAGTGAATCCAAACTATTTCTATAACAATTTAGAACCTACCAAACACACCTTACTCCGCTATGCATTTCCATAATTCGTCATCTTGGACAATGCATGGCACGTACATTATAGTTTTGGCTATATTTTTTATTATATATTTTATTAAATTACTTTTAAAGAATAATCTCAATATTTTGTCTTAGTGTTTTCAAAACTAAATATTTTAAAACTCCCTGATAGCTGAAAGTTGTATAAGTTTGACCTCAACCTTTTCGAAACGGAAGAATTGTGGAATCAAATGGAGTACTTAGCTAATGAAGCATGAAATGTGAGAAGTAGCCTGTAAAAGACTACACTAGATTTAACACTGTGAAGGTCTTGTGTCAATTTGGGCTGTCTTCTTTCAGTAAATTAATAGCTTGGAGGGCTTTTATTTGATTCTCCACTTTTACTATTACACAAAATGGGAGCAGGGCTACTATGTGGTATACACATTAACCGTGGTACACAACATAATTATGCTAGCTGCCACTAAAGTGGTCTTTTCTCAAATAAATGCGAAGAGTGGATTTTATATAACTTTTGCAGCCTTTTTCACCTTTAAAAAGTTTATATGTTTATATTAACTAGCTAGCTGGTATGATTCTAGTCCCTTCATGAGTTTTTGTTTCAATATGTACATGTATATATGGATGCATCACACTTATTTATTATTTTATTGCCTTAATACCAGTCTGCTTAAGACTCTAGAGCGATACCAGAGGTACATCTATGCTTCAGCTGATGCTGCAGTGCCATCTAGTGATGAGATGCAGGTGTGAGGACTATCCATTTTACTACTATTGCAGCTTTTATAGGTGATACTAGTTTTATATCATGTGTTCTTGTCATAACTACATGCTTTTAGCTAACATATTCAAGTTCTGAAACTATACATATCAGGTTAACGATATCTTCAAGATCAATTGTTACCGACAAATAATAAGAAAACAATAGGTTTCTTATTATTCTTATTATTTATCATTCATTTCTCGTGAAAAACTTTATCATTAACCTGTGCATTTCTATTTCAATATTTCATTTCTGAAGCAGTGCTTTCCACGAAAAATAGATTCAGTATAAAACTAAGCACCAGTGAAAACCCTAGTTTGGACACTTTTGCTCCAATCCTTGGGATGGCACAAGGTCAAATGTGCTGGCAAACTGCTGTTGTTTTAATGCATAAGAGTCTTCTTGGAGATGTACCAGTGCACTGATGATCTATTAATTGACAGTCATGAAAAATTCTGTCTATATTTTCTAGATCTGAGTAAGATATATAAATTTCTACATACAGCTATTTTACTGTATGGATTTAGATTATAAAAAAAGTAAACATCGTCATTATTAGAATACATGCAATCCATCTGTTACAACACTAACCGCCAGTTTTTATTAACAAAGATTTTATCATCATTAGTATACAACAATAACTATTAGTGCTCCTTTGGAATTAATGCAGAAATTTCACTCGAATCAATCTATTTTCATAGGAAGAATTCAGGAAACAAGAAAAAGAATCCTGCAATCCAAAGGGGCCTTTATTTCTGATGTAGATGTTCTCACTATGTTCGCTATCATATAATATAAACATGAAAGGATCGATCATGGTAAAAAAATTGGGCTAAAAGGATTGGTATAAATTAAGAGAGCAAACATGTTTAAATAATATGCAAGTTTTAAATACCAGCACTAGATAGTTTAGCTGCTGATCGTATGGATAGTTTTGGAATTTCTCCATCCAATGTCTGATATCTGACGAAAATACAGAATAACTATCAAGAATATGTTAAGCTGAAGGCACAAGTTGAGGTTTTGCAACACTCACAAAGGTATAAGTTCGTTCCTATTTTTTCCTCTGTATGGTTCTACTCCAATATTTCCTTTGTTTTGGTAAAGAAAGTACTGGTGAACCCACTGCAGGAATCTTCTAGGTGAAGATCTGGCTCCACTTAGCCCTACTGAACTTGACCAGCTTGAGAGTCAAGTAGACAAGACCTTGAAGCAAATAAGATCAAGAAAGGTAAACTAATTAAATGGGAAGGGATTCAGGATGAATGATGAATGATGTCAATGGAATTATAGTGAACGAACTTTTATAGTGCACGCCTTGGCACTTCCCTACCTTATATCTGAACCAATCCATCATAGTGCAATTGGACTTGCATTGAATATTCATTCAATTAATTACTAGATGAATCTCACTTGAAAAATGACAAGATGCGGTGGATAAATGTTGATTTGTGCTGCTTTCATTCTAGTTAAAATTTGAAAACGTAGAAATATAAAAGTTGAGGCGTATACAATTTATAACATAGATAGATTAGAATTTTTTAAAAAAACATGGATAGATTATCTTAATGTTGTTTTGTGCTACTTTCAATTTATCTGAAATTTGGAATGTCCACCATGTTGCTACCCAAGTAACTCTTGTATGCATTTCTTCATTTGCATTTGGCAGACTCAAGTGTTACTCGATGAACTTTGCGACTTAAAGAGAAAGGTAATAGCACCGCAGCAATGCTACTATAACTCTGTTTCAATACTGAAATCCAATATATGCCTGAGCATCGGGCCTTCATCTCTTGCAGGAACAAATGCTGCAAGATGCAAACAGGGTTCTGAAAAGGAAGGTAAGTGATAGTTGAACTGGAAAGCTCGTAGCAGTGTAGCACGCATGGTTGGCACTGGCAGTATAAACAATGGCCCTTCAGCTACCTCTGCATTTGCCACCACAACTTTGAAGCTGAAAGCCTGAAAACCGATGATGCCATGTGTATATGCAGTTCATAGCTGCAGCCTCTGCTTTGCATCATTCCAACTCTGTTTTGCCTTTTTGCTGGATCGTTTATTGCTGGGCCACTTTTTGTTTCAGCTCGGCGAGTTTGATGCAGAGGCTGCTTCTCCCCGCAGCTAGCGTGGCAAGATGGAGGCGGCATGGTGTCCAATGACCCTCCACAGCCAGAGCATTTCTTCCAGGCTCTGGAGAGCAACCCATCTCTGCAACCTACGTAATCTCTCTCTCTCTCACACGCACACACGCATCGCACAGAAAGTTGTTTCACGCTCCTGAATCCTGCAATACTTCCGTTTATGCAGATACCATACGGTGGACATGAACCAGCAGCCAGTACCCGAGCCGGACGGCTGCTACCCTCCTGCGTGGATGGCTTAGCCAGTGCTTCATTCCATTGCCTTGAGAAGTGCCCTGTGCAGCCTTCCTTCAGAGATCAATCACTACGAGTTCTGTTGCTGCTTTTGTCTGCCCTTTTGCTGCTTGCGATGCTTACTGAACTGTCCAAATGACCACATGGTCATATATAGGTTATTGCCGTCGTTATTTTTGTATCGAACACGTCCTGCCCAGCTGCTTTAGCGCCATGCAAAATGGCTTGGTGATGCACGGTTGAATGGGCGAACTGCTTATGTTCTGGGAGTATAAATCGCTTAGCAACAAGCATTATATTGGCATGCCTCTCTGTTTCAAATACAAGCACACCTTACTGTCACTAACTAGTCAGAGACCGCTGAATCTCACCAAATATGCTAAAAACATAAAGCTTAAAAATTCTTATAATATTTAGAAGAAAATTGAAAAATGCTTATAATAATTACCATTGGTAGAAGAAAGGGCTCTTTCTCAAAATGATTGCAACCTAGGTAACCGAAAAGAAGATTTTTTTGGGCCTCTGGTTCTCCATCACATCTCAAAAAATTTGCACTAAATTTAGGTAAAAATAAACTAATTAATTTTATTATTTATTTTTTGCTAATAAATTTTCTATCTGGGCCACGCACGAATTTTACAAATGGATAACACAAGCCCGTCCGTCCCGTAAAGTCATTGTCACGGAGAAGTAGACGGCGTCATCGCTGCCATTTTCTTCGAGGAAGGAGACGGCGCCGCCGCATCGACGTTCCGGAATCCAGAGACCGAGCGAAGCCGGCTCTTTGGCACCGCGGCAAGGACCCACCCCGCTGCGCCAGGAAGTCCGTGCAAGGACACGGCGGCGCCACGACCACGACCATTCCGGAGCAACCACCGAGCGGAGGACGCGGTGGGGCGCACGGGCCGGCTCTGCTGGCACTGGCGCACGCGTACCGTGTCCCGTGGATGAAGCGCCGCGCCTGACCGCGGCTCGTGCGGTGGACGCGCGCTGAAGCGCGGCCGCCCTCTGCGACGTGCCGCGGCTGTACCTGACGGAAAATGCAGGGTCTGAATTGAAGATAGTGAGTGTAGAGTTTGGATCATGGATTAAAGGAAATCAGCGGTGTTTTAGTTTCATTCTCATAGTAATATTGTTACCCTTGCATAGTAAAACTGTAAAAGTCTTCCAGTTGCAGGTTTGCGGTAGATACGGTTGGACTCTACAATCTCGTTTTAGAATTCGAACGTTTGGATCCCATTCTCAGTTTCTATAGGAGATTCAAACAAGGTCTTATTCTAGTGATAGTGTGCAAAGTTCCCAAAAAAAAAAAAAAAAAGATAGTGTGCAAAGTTGGTTTTGTTGTATCCCGGCAAAGAAAAGAAAAAAAAAAAAAAAAAGGTCTATCATCACTCTTTCTAGATGCACATTCAGGTATTGTGTTGTGCCTTCTTTTTTATCCAAAGTTCTTGTGAAAAGCCAGAACCACGGAAAGCTTCCCAGAATATCTGAAGTTTCCTATCCAAAGCATGTTACAAATAGAATATGTTTTAGCAAGTCTTATGTATAGTGATTTGAAATGGTGGGACCTCTACAATGAAGATGTATGACCGACCTAATAAATGAATTGGAAGAAATGTAAGGTCCAGCATGATTTTGCATTATTGTTTGTGTTTCTAATGATTGTTTGCATTATATATAAGCATTCATGATTGTTTAGTAGACAAACATTTCGTCAACATGTATGTACCATAGTTTGCCATATCCTTTTCATGGCATTACGAGTATCTTTGACTTTTTTATTCATTCATTTTACTACATATCTAGACACATTATTTATCTAGATAGATACATATATAGCAGAATGGATGTGCCAAAAAAATTTAAAGTAACTAATAATTTAGAACAGAGAAGTATAATTTCTATACCGTGCTAGCCGTCCTCACACTAAACACACGAAAAAAATGCTATATTTGTTTTCGAATTAAACACACGACAAATTGCTCTGCCGGCTCCAATAGCGCAGAAAACGCTTTCAGTTATCTCACCAGTAAACTGATCTTTCATTGTCTGTAATAATTCTCAGCCGAAGAGGATAAAATTGTTGTACCTTTTTGGCGAGGACAGTGCACGATCGTGAAAGCTGTCAGCCTGTCACTGTCGATCTTACAGCACACCAACGGTGGTTGATATCCAATGGTATCTTTTGTCAAGCTTTTCATGACTCATGTGACTGGACTTTTTAGAGAATGCAATTCCTTTTTTTCCTCTAATTAAACTATCTAAAATTTCGTTAAATTTATAGAAAGATATTAATACTTGTAGCATCAAATAGGTATACTAAATTTAATCCTTAACGAGTTTGATGACATTTATTTGGTATGATAAATTATGTTTATATAAAATTAATTAAGTTTAAGATGGTTCTACTATGCTAGAACTGCATTCCTTTTAGTAGTCAGCACTCAGCAGCACTGCACAAAGCGTTAGCGATGGAAACGTAAAACTGGTCGAGGATAAGTCAAATCGAAACTCGGAGTGCATTATTTTTCTCAATAGTACCACTGCCGCAGACATGTTCTGTTTCTAGAACTAGGTGAATAACCCGTGTTGCTGTAGAGATTTCAGATAATTTAAAAAAATTAGACTATTTATATTATAGTAATATGAATGACATATCATTTTGAACAACTATCATAATTACTCCCTCTATTACTTTTTTAGGCGTGGAGCAGTAAACCAAATCTCTCGATACCAAGGAAAATATGGAGCCACGTGCACTTTTTTTAGTAATGCGCCGCACTGCTTAATACTAATGCGCCGCCGCCGCTGCATGCGCTGAATATAGCGTGCATATAGAAATTTGCTTAGCCAAAAGCGCGCGTGCATGGCGCTGCATATACTCCGGCCGCTGCATACCCATGCAAACTCTTTGAATTCTATGCGTTTGAGTAAATATAGGCATAGTATAGCACACCTGTTCACCTCCCGTGCCTTGATCTCGCTGCACCCGCCTTACAAAAAAAAAAACCAAAAACTCCACACGCCCTATAAATCGTAACGGAGGGAGTATATGTGTCGTGGATCAACGGAAACTATCATATTTACATGTGCTATTTGGCTATTAGCTATAATTGCAACTTCTATTGATTGTTGACGTGGATATCTCAATGTTGTGAGAAATCTCTAATAAGGTTTAGCTTTTACAGGAGTATATAGGATAAGAAAAAGGTATGTTACCATATCTTTGCTCTGATCATGGCGCCATGGGAACCAAGAATATTAGGCTGCCTACACAAATGGAATATATAGGATATAGCTTCCTTTATGTAAAAGTGTAATGAAATATGAAGATTTCTACAACATGCACACACAGGATTTGGAGCCCTAAAAAGCGTGCACACCCTAACCCAGGAGACTTGAGTAAAAAAAGCTCAAAGAACTATCTCCACCGACTCCGGCACTATCGCTCCGGCGGTGGCCACCACCCCTGGGCGCCCTCTTCCCCCCCCTACCCACCGCCACCATATTGTAAAGCTCCATTGAGCTTGTCACCGCCATCTTCTCCAGCTTCGGCGAGCCTCCATCGCCCAACCCCGCCCAAAACGCCCGCGGCCTCCAGTCTCCCAAAGTCGCTCGTTGACCTTAATTCCCCATCGCTGTCCAACCTACCTTCCCACGGCCGGGTTGTCCATTCTACATTCCACCAGAGTTGGAGATGAAAGGGAAGAGTTTGCCAGAACCCTAGCTCATAGGAGTTGAGTGAGGAGGAGGAGCTAGGAGGCCTACCTAGGTTGGATCCGCCGACGTTGTCGGATCCACCATTGCCGCCGCGTGGGCCGGGCGGTGGGGGCGAGGGGCAGGCGTGGGAGGCGGTGGGTGCGCGCGGTCGCCGATGGGGTGGTCGTCGCCTTATCGGTGAGTTGCTCGCCAAAGAGAAAGAGGGTGGATGGGAGGGGAGGTGTGCAGGAGGCGGGAATCGGGGACTCGAGGTGTGCGGGACTACGGGTGTTGGGTCATGGGGTGTGCGGGCTGAATCCTCCCGCTTTGCCGCATTCTTATTTTAGCATTTCTTGTAAAATATTAGCGGTAAAAAAACAAGAGCTTTCGCCTCTAGCAACACAGTAAATTTCTATCTTTGATTAAGGGTGCAAATTGGTGACAATTAGATGCACCTCCAAACCTCTTTAGTTCAAGTATTTATACTAATTGTCCAAATTTTTATGTAGTACAAATACTTGAACTAAAGAGGTATCTAGGTGCATCTAAAGGATACCCCTTTGCACCCTTATTTGATGTTAATGAGGTAGCAAAGTGTCACGCCCCCACTTTTAATGGGTCGTTAATCACACGTGTTTGCGCCAGATCACGCCACAAACACATCTATCAAGATAGATAATGATAAATGTAAATAATAGTAAATCGAAATGTTGAAATATAGGGTAGAAAGGGGCTTACAAAGGGCGACGAAGGGTCACCAAGTCGGGTTACAACATCCGAGAGTTGGCCAACCGAGAAGCGGTGGATTAACTATGACACCGCCTGCATACTCCACAAAGCGGAACTTGTGCATGGATGAAACGGGCTTCAACGCCCTTCTCCTAAGCAAACTCCTCTCGAACTCCTACGATACGCTATCCTCTACCTCGTCGTCGATCTTACCTTCACATGTGCCGATATCCGCCAAAAATAGAGGGGTGAGTACAAACGCGTTTTCAAAGAAGTCCCAACCAGGGGGTTGAAATTATCATGGGTTTGGGCCCTAGCAGAAGTCTCTAAAATCGCTTCTCGCTAGTTCCCTGTTATCACATATCATCACCGGCCATGGCACCACAAAGTCGGGTCATCATCAAAGTGTATCTAATCATAGATGTTCCGTCCTAGCACTTGCCCATTCCAAGGACGTGGCTATTCGAATAGATTCAATTAACTCGCAGAGGTGTACAAAATTCCCCACACGATAGGCACCTTCGCCCTTACCACCTCGACTTGGCTCAAACAGCCCAACGAGATTCCGTACCGCATGGATGCCTCCTAGGTATATTGGTATAATCCTCGCCCACGACTTTCGGGGGTTGGAAATGGGAAGATCACCTAGCATCCCATTAGCACACAAAGATTGCGGAAGATCACCTAGCATCCGCCAACTCATAAGTTTGTATACAATATCATCAACGCGCCAATTGTTTTACGTGGAGGATCACAAAGCAACCACGCCAACCCGACCTCGGAAGATCACTTAGCATCCGAGTCGCCTCCCGATAGATCGTTGCCTACGCCGGCCACCTTGGATCGAAATTATACCTCAACCCAACGGGTGTGGAATCAAGCCGCCCCATCTCGGCGTGTGGTCACGTATAATTGCACCATGTAGAAGGTCTATGAACCGGTCCTTAGGGAGGCGAGCATCTCTCCGGGATTCATCCCCGATTGTGATTAGTCCACCTCCATGTAGACTATCACCACTCACCTTTTGTTGGGAAGGTTCACATTATTACTTGTTAACGACAAAGCCTAGCGAAGCCTCACGCACATAGCCCATGAGTACTCCCGCACGGCTTGCCCCGGTTATACTTATCTTATTCATCTCATTAATTATTATAGTAATTAAGTCGTTAGGGTTAGGGGTAAGGACTTGCCTGGGGAGGTTCTTACGAATCGGCACGGCGTCGAACGTCTCTAGTTCTAATTGATTTGGAAGCTCCTAATCGGTCGTTGGAAACTACCTCGGGTACTTCGATAAACCTAGCTTGAACTATGGCATACAAAACAAACATAGAACATTATGGTGGCAATAGGTTAGATGCATAGGGCTAGATTTTAGATGAATTATGGAAGTCGCCTCACGCAAAACGGAGTTAATTTGCATGAGATATGTAATTTATAATATTAATCCCTAATTAAGTCATTAGGGTAATATTATAATATAATTTTATCATGTAATACTATTGAAACTAATTACATGATAAAATTCTATAAATTGAATAACGAATTTACAAATTTTTCGGGAATTTTTTCGATACGGGAAAGTATACTTTTAATATCCCGTGGTACAACTTCCGGGTAGCCCTAGCAATTAACTGCCGCATACGAAATGCCTATCTACGTGGGTGCCACGTGGGTCCACGTGGACGCCACGGTGGCTGCCACATCAGCGCCACGTGTAATACAGTGTTGCCCCTAACGGTTGTGACGGATGGAAACGGTAAAGGCGACGCGGTCGACTCCTCGCTGGTCCGTCTTGACGCCGTTATGTCGTGGAACGGCGACGCCGGACCGCTCCCCGTCCGTCGAGTCGGGGGCGGCGCATCGCCGGAATCCTCGCCGGATTTGCCGTTCTTTGCCGGAACCTCGCCGCGTGGGGCCTATTCGACCCTCCTCCGCCCCGGCTTGATGAGGCCGACACGTGGCGGGCGAGAGGTCTCGCCCCTCCACGACGGCGACGCACGGGCGGAGCTCGGTGGCGGCAGCGGGGCGGACTCGCCCGCACAACAGCACTACAACACACGATTTAAGGAAAAGGAAGAGGAGGAGTGGGTGATGCGTACCACACGACCAATTGACCGACGACGACTCCGGATCTGGCTGAGAGTTTCTGGTTCTCTCCGGGCGGTGGCGGGTCCCGATTTGGGGAAACGCGGATTCCGCGGGCGTGGAGGAGGGGAGGGTAACCGAGGTGAGCACAGTGCGTTCCGCCCGAGGCGGAGCTTGGGAACCGAGGGGCGAGGTCGATTGGCTCACGGAGGGGCTATTTATAGCAGTCACGGCGAGCTCGCCGGGAGATATTTTCCCCGATGCTCGTGATCTTTTCTCGACACCATCGCATGCCGCCTACCGAGCCCGGTGAGCTTGAGCTGTTCCTCGCGCGCCTCGCGCCACGGTGTGAGCGGCGGCCTCCGCGTCGCGTCGCTTCGTCTGGCCCGGCGGTGGTCACCCCGCCATGGCGGCAAGGCTTTGTGCGGTCCGCTGTACTCTTTGACTCGCCACGCCGGCGCGCGTGGGCGGGTATGGAGTGTGGCGCCGTGGCGGTCGCTGGCGTTCGGCCCCGCGCGGCGGTCGCGCGTCGTCTGTCCCGTCAAGCTCGCCGGGCGTGCTCGGCGGCTTCCCTTGATGGCGTCCCGCGGGCGCGGCTGTTCCCGTTGGCGGCGGGAAGGGGAAAGGGTAGCCGGCGACGCGGGCGCTCCCGGAGGAGGTCACCGTGTCCCTGTCGTCTCCTTTGATGGTACCCGTGCGGTAGGGAGCAGGCCGGGTCGCGACGCCTGTGTCGCGGTCGCCGCATCGGGTAGAGGATGGAGGTAGACGACGATGGGGGCCCAGCGCGTCGGTGAGAGGGGAAAGGAGTTGGGCCTCGCGGTGCTGGGTTCGCCTTTTCGGGCTCGAGCTAGCGAACCCGGCCGCCCCGCTTCGCTGGTAGGAGAGGAGGAAAGGAGGAGGAGGGCTCGGTGGGCGGGCCAGAAGGTGAGAAGGGGAGGAATGAGCCCGAGAGCACTTCTCTAATTCCTTTCTCTTTCCTATTTCTTTTCTCCTTCTTTCTTATTTTCTTTTCCCTAATGTTTTAGGTGTGTGGGTATATATATACACATGTATTACAATTATTTATACTAGTACATGTATATTCCCATGACTTTCATCATTGAGAATATTTATTTAGTTGTACTAATATAAATATGCATGTATATTTATATGTGCTCTTACTTTGTCCCCCAATTCTATTATTTCGTGTGTACTATATATTTTATAAATATTTATACAAGCACGCATATATTCTCGTGACTTTATTGTCGAGAATATTTATTTATTGTGCTCATAAAAATATTCATATATATTTTTAGTACACACGTGTTTCGGTATTTATTATTCCCAGAGAAAACTTGTAAATCATTTCTCATGCGATATTCTTCCGTAATTCAAATCTAGGTCTTACCTTGCATCCTAGGTCACCATAAAGCTCACAAGCAACAAACAGGGGTTCCTATTTTCTAGATGGTGGGAGTTTGAAATGCAGTGGTTTTCGAAAAGGGGGTTTTGGTTTGGCGAGAATTAAATCAAGTTTTAGTTGTAATTCGAAAAGTTCAAATTTTTAGTGAATTTTAAAATGATGCAAAAACACGGTGTTACACAAAGGTTTCTTTTTGCCTTTTGTAATTTGAATCTTAGTTTGTTTTAGAAATTATAGACTTTTCAAAAGGAATAAGACGAAGACAGAGTGATAGACTTTTATAGTATAAATTAGGAAATGCTTCTTTTAGAGTGTGCACAAGGAGAAGCCTCGTGTGTGCGTTGTGCTACCCGGCCATTCGATAGTTGGGGGCCGGAGAATCCAACGGCGAAGCTCCCAACCTTTTTTGTGCTCCTAGCCTTATCCCCTTGGAGCCCAAGTGATGCTTCTTACTTGCGTGTCATATGTCTCTTCTTGTGCTTCAATTTTCATGCACTCGAGTTCCAATTGTCAGCAAATATGGCATGGTGGGTCCTTCTCTCCTTCTCCCTCTCTCACCTAAAAATGTTCTATACCTGTTTATGATCATATATGTAGTTGGAATTTCTTTTATTTTTTGTTTCTATAGCTTTATTGCTCGTAGTTGCACTCAGTATTTATTTAAAATGGGTAAGATATAAATAACTCTAAGTATATAGTAGTAATGGGTAGATGGGTTCACAACAAGAATGACAAAGGCCATTGGTTGGGGATCCTAGGTCTTACACTTTATTCTGGATTTATTTTCAGGTTTTTTGGCGCTATGGATTAAGTGGTAGATGACGCCCCTTGGCGACAAATGGTGACTGAACTTCAAGATTTGCCGTGAACTTCAAGATTTGCCGGCTCAATCCCCTTGAAAGTGCTCATAATCTAAAAAAAACTAGGGATGAACAAATTTGTCTAGTTTTGTTTTTAGGATATGGTTCCGATTTCATAGTTACCTTTTAAGGTTGAAGCGTAAAATTACATGCAAGTTTATGAAAATAAACTTTACCTAGAATCTATATATTGTATAAAAAAAAACTAACCAGATGAACAAATTTGTCTAGTTTTGACGATGGAAGGATATGGTTCATCCGATTTCATAGTTACCTTTAAGGTTGAAAGTAAAATTACTGTGCAAGTTTAAGGGTGAAAATAAACTTTACCTAGATATTTTTTCTCTATATTGTATATTAGCAATGAAGTATATGTATATACTACTTAATTTTGTCTACCCGTCTGACACACGTAACACTCAAGAGAAAGATAGAGTACGTACCTCAACTAAAACTTAGTTATGTGTCAATTTTTTAATAAATGTGTACATGCTTATATATGTTCCAGATAACTGCTTCTCTTTTCACTTTTACTTCGGCTCCGCCCGCCACACTGATCAATATTGTGATTTGTGAGGACTAAGGAGTGACGCGTGGAGACTTTTCGTTGCCGAATGGACTCCACCGTGAATGGACCGCCACACTGTTATTTACTAGGACTGTATTAGACAATTGGTTATTGCACTAGGTGGCCATCATGCAGAAAATTAAGCCTCTGCAAACAGATTGTGACACTAGTACTACCAGACTGTGTTGTGACAAGTCGCCGAAAAGATTAACGTGTGGTGCCGCCGAGCCGTGATGAGCCCGTGATAGTTACGTTTGCACGGAACAGAAGTCCACAATTGGCCAGTCGGCGCAGGAGACAGCGGTGGTGGAATATACATGCAGCAACTGTGTGCAACTGATAAGGGGGGAGATGGGAGATGCATGAGCCGTGGTGAGGTCATGTGGTCGGCTAGAGGCAGCGTATGTATGCAGTGGCCAAAACAATATTACTGGCGATCGAGTGAATGGCTAGAAGTAGAACTGAACTTTTATGGTGGCCGACAAATAAATTTGATCTTCTGCTGCTGTTGCATACAATTGGTGCTTTACAGGGTTGTCAAAAACAAAAAGAAAAAACGGGTGCTTTAGAGGAAAATGGTTGGTCCACTAATTTCCATGGGAAGATGTAGCGAGTGATGTAAAATTGTCCTTGCTCAGCTACTCAGTGGTACCCAAAAATTAGGGTTCTGTGCTGGAATAAATTAGGGTTGAGAATAACATATACTTCGTACAAATTAGATAAGTATTCCTGCTTGGAATTATTCCTGGCCTCGGTGATACCCAAAAATCTCCGCCGCCGCCATCGCCATCCCTTACTACTCATCCCTACTCCCTTCATCGTTAGAGAGAGCCGATCGAAAAGCCCAACTGACTGCTAGGATGGTGGTGGAGGGGCTATCTCTCTCCCTGTGGTGTCTAGTTTGTGTGATTTGGCTTGAGGTTGATGGATGGTGTGCGCGGTGGTTGGTGATGGATAGGCTAGTTGCAGTCTTCAATGACCACTGCCACACGCCAATTGTTAAGCATGTGTAATAGTGCTAGCTTGGTAGACTAGCAGTCCTCGATGACTAATGCAACACATCAATGGTTAGGCAAGCTGCAATAGTGCTAGCTCTAGTCGCGGCAAAGCAATGGCTGGTCAAAGATGGCCTATCTAGGTAGGGTTCTTGTGGTAATCATGGCCATGATGGTTTGACTCTCTTGACAACAAAGTTGGTAACTCAATATGGCTATGGATTGCAAAGTGCCCTTATGCTTGGTTGGGCTAACTAGGTATAGTGGTGGTGACAACACGATTACTACCAACCTTGGAGTTTTATCTGACACATCTAGGTGCGGGATCCTATGCAAGTGGACGGGCTCCCTTCAAGGGCGATCGAGAATAAAGATGGCAACTACAGGGATGGCTGTGGTTTGTATGGATTGACATGGCGATGACTAGCCACACATGTTTGTGGTGGTCTTACTGCATTGTGACAAACAACATGAGGCAGCTCTTTGCAAATGGTGGCGTGTGGAGGGATGCTTGTCATTTGTCTTGAAGCTTGATGAACCGACATGTAGTGGTGATAGTGGCACTCCTTGTCTTGGTGCATACAAGGTGTGGCAATATGTAGTTGCTAGTGATAGGCTACAGGGAGGCAACCCATGTGGTTTGATGCGGCTACGATAGGACATGCATGCTTTTGATCCTATTGAGACAACAACAATCTCTTGACCATGGTGAGTTGTTGTGGTCATTTCTCGACGGCTTGTTTCGCAGAAGCGAAAGCAAGTTGGTGTTGCAATGGCGATCCACATATAGCTTTGGAGGTGTGAGTTTGGGAGGTGGGAGACTTTTGGGGAAAGGCCCTACGTGGCTACATGTTGAGGCCGACAATGGAGACATTTTCGTATCGCACTCCTTGTCAGAGGCATTGCTTTGAGGCCTCCTACCTCATGGGGTTTTGATTGAAAAACCTTGGGTCCCTTAGTGGAAGTTGGTGGCACGTGTGGATATCATTTTTCTCCTTGGAGGCATTGTCCCCATGAGCGCCCCACATCCCCAAAGTTCTTTGCTCGTTTGTTGCCGCTAGCAAGTTCGTTTGTTTGTCGGTGGTGGTTTGCTGGCGATGTTTAACGGTGGTGGTTCTTGTTGTACTTTCATTGTGAGGGTAGTCTTTTTATTGTGAGTGTCGTTATATGTTGCTTCTTCTCTATTTAATATCGTCAAACATTTTTTGCTCATGGCCTTTTGAAAAACAAACAATGAAACAAAAATTGGGTATTCGTGAACCTTGTGGATTTTCGGTTTCTCATTCGTAAGAATTTGATTCTTATATAATTTGGTAATTGGAACAAAGGAATGGCCATGTAGATTTTGATTGGTAGGATTTATTTTTAGAAGAAAAAAGATCATTGGAAAACTATGGAATGCGCCTTGTCAAATTCATATGAGAACCATATGGATTGCGCTTATCACCTTCCTATGAGCACCCCTTGGAATGGTTTGTTTTCTAGGAATAAATAAAAACCATAATAGACGTACCCGAATACAACAAGATTACATGATTGGCATTGTCTAGATTTTCAAACCTCCATGAGTTGGCACCGAAATGCATAAAAGTTTGAGTAAATCCTTTGGATATGGTCCTATGGATCACAGGAGTTGGGGCACATCATTGGGGCCGGCATGAATCAGGGAATTCGATCATCTCCCGTACTACATGTATTGTACGGCCGCTTACTCATCGTGTGCCTGATACTTGTGTACCACATCATTGCCTACGCGATTCCTAGTTCTGATCATGCTGGTGTTGATTGACGAGACGAGACGCTCTTCGCCCAATCATGCCAGAGCTTGCTTCGCGTACGCGTAACCAATGCAAACCCATGTTACGCTTTGATGGCTTACATCAAGCAGCAGCATGCGCGTCCACGTCAGTAGGTTAAGCCCAGTACAGTTACAGTACGCTCGCAAATGGAATCCAATTAGCAAAGACGGACAATGGAGACAACACTTCTATATGCCAACTAACCCAAGAACAAATGGTGCGTAGTGTAGCCTCGTGGCCACTGCACCGACCAACCAGTAGTGCACTGGACCAACTCATATCGCTTCACAATTTTCGACCCCAAAATACCCACGACACGAGCAGCAAAAAGTGGCAAAACTACCCCCACAGCTTGCCGCCGCGTAGCCGTGCAATACTACCAGTCTACTACCACTACCAGTCTACTATCCTCACTAGCTCACTGACCCCACGGGGCACAACAGCGGTCGGTTGCCGACTTGCCGTTGGCTACGCGAGCCGTGCCGTCGGGTCGCGGCCAATCACGGTCACGGGTGGGTTGGGCCTGGGCGAGGTAGGAGCGGCGAGCGGCGCCGCTGACAGCACTGTTTCTGTAGCAGCAGCAGCGACGGGCACTGGCCCGTCGCCGTCGTGGCCTGGCCGCTGCCGCCGAACCGGCCCAAAAGCGTTGCTGCCGCAGCCCGCCCCACGCCACGCGCGGTGTCCTCCTCCCTGGACCGACCCGTTCGTTGCTGCACCCTCCCTGTTTTGCCCAAACATTTCGTCTCGTCCCGTACTCATGCCCCGCAGCTTTCATCACGTGCACGATGCACGGCGCGCTTAAAAAAGCAACAAAGACATACTCCAAACGATCAGAAATGTCCAATACTACGTACTGGGGGCACCAGAACCACTCTGCAAACTTATTTAAAGTAAATTAAATCGAGTCCACAAACAAGATTCGATACGGAAATTGACGCTGCACCACTGTCAACAACGGATCTAGTGAGATTTCCTAAATAAACTAGAGTATAAAACTACTTTATTATTATGAAGAAATTGATAATTGCTGCCGCCAGCCAACATCTTGTACGTCTTCATTACTTGGTGCCAGGCTAAGCTGTGCCTGTGATGAGAGAAGCCGGTTTCGACCGTACGAGGAAGGACCCTGGGCCCCTGGCGGTGGGCCCGTGCGATGAGAGATGCGGTGGGGCCGTGCGGGCCCAGGCACGAGGCATCGCCCAATGGGCGTTCGACAGCGGCTGCACAGAAAACCATCCCGATTTCGCGATACCCCCTCCTCCCCCTCCGATCCGTCGGGGCAGCGCGCATCGCCGCTTTAAATCCGCCCCTTCCCGGCGCCTCCCTCCTCCCGGCCGGGGTCCCCTCACCTCCTCTCCACCGCCGCAGCTAGCTAGCTGTGACGTCATGCACTCGCCGGCGCCATAGAGCCTACCACCATCTACAATTAGCCAGCCAGCTAGCCGTAGGCTCACTTACCTCTAGCTAGCTATCCAGTCAATCAAGCCTCTCGTAAGGAGCAAGCAAGCAAGGTAGTTTTATAGCTGTCGTCGTCGTCGGCGTAGAATAGGCTTGCAGAGAGGGTCATCAGCTGACTAGGATTTTGGTTGATATCGATCAGGTGGGGAGAGGATCAGGAGGCGGCGGCGATGGGGCGCGGGAAGGTGCAGCTGAAGCGGATCGAGAACAAGATCAACCGCCAGGTGACCTTCTCCAAGCGCCGCTCGGGGCTGCTCAAGAAGGCGCAGGAGATCTCCGTGCTCTGCGATGCCGAGGTCGCGCTCATCATCTTCTCCACCAAGGGCAAGCTCTACGAGTACTCCACCGATGAATCGTACGCTCTCCTCTCTCTCTCTCGCCTCCGTTGCATGCTGCACCATTTCCAAGGTGTCTGCAACTATGAACTACCCGTGCTCCGTAGTTATCTGTTCGAATTTGCTGAGAATTTTCGGTGTTTATTTGGATTATTATTGGGTAGACTGACGTACGGCTCGGGTCATATTATGTATATATATATATATATAATCTATAGATGAAGACGCGTATGTATAGCGTGTGTGCCGCTCGTGCGAGCGAGCGCTATATACGAGGTAATTTTATGTTCCGCTTTCGCTGGGATGGCGTTCGTACTGCTCTGTTTGGGGAAATCTTTGCTGCCATGCTTGCATGTGCTAATTGCTTGACTCAGTTGACTCCTACTGCCGAACCACGATACTATATACTATGAATCTCACACCCAAATATTAGAATTTAGTAGTCATATCTTTGGCGAGCGGGGATTACATGGAGGACTATGATTTCTGTAATTTGGATTTTTTTTTCTCTTCAGGCCTGGCAGCATCAGTAATTATTTAATTAATTACGTTGCTGCTGGGTCACACCGGCCCATCACTTGCTGCTTGCACCCATTGTTTCTTCGCAATTCCTAAGCTGAATTTTGCGTGATTAGTTCTTTGTTTCCCCTTTTTTTTTTTTTTCTCTCTCTTGTACCCCTTTTCGATCTGATTGGCTCTACTTGTGGCCTCCCCCATGCATGTTATAGATGCATGGAGTCTTTTTTGTCCACTTCCATAAGCAACTATGCTAGATGCTGAACCTAAACTCCGGTAGGGCATGCTCATATCGCAAGCCTCGTGGAGCACACAAGTTTGTGCGTAGTCATTTGATATGTGGTAACATGACTACATATCACTGGTTAGGTTGACAGATTTTCTTGAAAATAAAGAACAGAGATAGGAGGCACACGTACGCCGATCCATCCTTTCTTCTTCAGTACTTTCATGCATATCACTGTGCTTCTATCTGATTTTTGAGTTTATATTCATCTAGTTGATGTGCATGGTTTCTGAATACATCAACAGCATTATATGTATTTTGTATAACCTGCGGTGGGCTTCTAATTTTCTCCTTTTGTCTAATCTTCCTTTCTTCCATGCTTTCTGTGAGAACTCTCCTCCGGACGTTCTAAGATAGATGATTTTATATGATTCAAATTTTGTCCAAATATTTGACCTTCTCACTTTTCAATGCACCTTTCTCTCTTTTTTTCTCAATGCATCTTTTCTTTTTCCCAGTACACTTCTATCCCTACTTCTCTATCTCTATCCTCATTTTCTGTGCACCACACTTTTTTCACTCATCTTTTCCCCTACCCAAACCTATAAGATCATTTATTTTAGGACGGATAGTACGCAAAAATACTCAGTCTGCATTTAATCAAACTGATAGGTTTTTGTCTTGAATAATGCTGACCGAACTCAAGATTTATGCATGGTAGTAAACACCTGCCATATTGCACATAAAAATAATCATATTCTCTCCCCGCTGTCCCCCTACCTTATCTTTGTAATCCACTTTGTACCACTGATCAATCAAACTTGGACGATTTAGTAACATGTAGCTCTTCCATAAATGAAATGAATAAGGATGTCAACACATTATTGAAAAAATAATAGTTCCAATGGCACATGGTGTCCTGTGTGTCCTCTAGAAGAACCATCCAGCACTCAGATGCCTTTTTTACGTGTTTTCTGCTCTGACGACTGTGGTCTAATTGAGTTGGAATTAATAATGCTAGATGTATTAGGGGGCATATGCAAGCACGTGTCATGTGATATGATATGACTGAAAAGGAAATGTTTTCAAATTCAAGTCACAGATTGAATGGAAATGTGCTCTGTTAGCTTGACCTAACTGTTCTTTCATCTTTATTAACTGAATTTTTTTTGAAAAAAAAAAAAACTTCAGAAAAGGAAGTATGTAGTAGGTGGCTTGGTGCCTTGTGCTGCAATGCTAATTATTGCTGATCAGAGTGAGAAGCAATAAGCAAATGTTTTGTTGAAGCATCCTGAGTTCTTACATGAGAAAACATGGTGGTGCTTGCATTGAACCTAAGACGACATGGTAGGGTACTTCATGAGCAGAAGGCTGAATAGGAAAGTAAATGCATTTAATTCATGCAAGTGTAGCACTCGCTCGTCTATTTCAGCTCTCTCAGACTCCTGTGTCTAACCTACAGTGACTGGGCATGCAGACATTCTGTAAAAACAAACCATATATATAAGACATAAAAATAATAACAACTTCATTAACCAACAGAATTTGAAATAGCGCCATGTGTTTCTGCTAAAATTTAAAAATCAAAGTGGATCAGCTTTCCATTAGACAAACTTGCATATGAGAAAGTGTTGCTTACTCAATATGCTGCATTCATCCTAGCACCTCTAGCTAGACAACTGAATAGTAGCACCTTCTCTACCAGAACATCTGCATGAAATTCAGTTTGTAAATATTTCTTATATGCCTATATTGATTCAGTTTTGTTTTCTTATCTATTTTGATCCCTTTTCACATATCTTGAAATTTTCAAATCTTCAAATGAAAATGTAACAAATAAATTCTGGATGCATGTGTATGCATCTCAATATCACATGTGCGATTTCATTTCTATTGATTGTCTTTTGTGTACCAATGTTTTCAAGTCGGCCGGTCGAACTGGTCGACTTGGGACCGACCAGGACGACTAATCGTGATTAATCATGATTAATCGCGATTAATCAGCGACCGGGGACATTCTAGTCGAACACATGGGACCGACTAGGACGACTAATCGCGATTAATCGGACGACCTGAAATAATTGTTGTGTACCTATTCATGTTTTATTGAAGGTAGAACATTCCACCATATAAATGCTCGTTATGTCAGTGCACCCCATTATTGTAGATTACATTATTGATCTGATTTTGTCAGTTGCATTTTTTCCTTATTGTTGTTTAATATGGTTTTATACTTCTACAAGTTCCGGCCCCCAAACTTCTCTTGCCGACTTTCTAAACTAGGTGGGGGAAAGACCGCCCCACGGTTTTTACATAAGAAACTTTCAGCTCCCCGACCGAGAAAACCCCGAACCCTCGGCCTGCCCCTACACTGGGGACAAGTCACCGTGGGGACCGTTACCAATGCTGTTCCTTTCATTTTAGCAGTTTTATCTGAAGCAGCCATTTTAGAACATTATTACTTGTGCACAACTGTGATGTCTCAGGTACAAAGTAGAAATTATTAAGTTTAGTAAATTACTGTAACTTTTTGTATAAAATGTAATGGCTTGTGCATGTATGCTTCACGATTTGACAATAAAATGGGTGCCAAGTTCTTACTGTAACTTGAGGAAAATGACCATATCTCCTGCTCTAGCCTTTTGTATCATTGTTATGCTCTTAGTGCACTAGGCTGGTTAGTATGTCTGGTCATCCGGTGTATGTTGGTATGAATGTGTAGACACTAGAGGGTGGTGGTATATATTTGGGTAGTCCTAGCTTTCATCTTTAGTGAAATGACATATAGCTCTCATACATGTTCGAGGAAAAAATCAAGAAACATGAACTTCAAGAACAGTAAAATGTGGCACATATTGCTTTATGAATTTATCTTTTTAATAAAAACAAATAATGGTCAAGGTGGGGAGCATCACGACCTGAATTTTTTTATGAATGTGTTCCAGCAAACAAAATGTTACTAAAATCACAAGTTCATATAAAGATAAGTTTATATAGTAATCCTTTTAAAAGATTTAAGGAGTTATAGTTTGTTCAGTTGTTATACAAATATGTTAACTGGCGTGTGAGATAAGAGAAACTTCCGTTGTATATCGTGGATGTCTTAAATGTTAATAAGCTTCTGAGATTTACTAGCTAATCATATAATCTTACAATTTAATATTAGTTCATGCATTGTTCCATGATAAATAAGTCAGTACAAAACAAAAGATGATAGTTTTGGAGCATAAATAAATTCTTCATTCAAAAACATAAAATAAATTATACAGGGATGTACACGTAGTAATTTATGTTGTTTGGAGAAATTTTAAATGTTAGATCAAGATTGCTTAACATGCTTCAGTTCTATACTTCCACTCTGGCTATATATATGTGTACTACTTACACGCACCGAACTGAGTGAGAGAGTTAGATACAACAATATTATAATGCGCCAAAGGATGCTAGTCCAGTTGGGCTAGACACTCCAGCGGCATCCCCAGGTCTGAGTTCGACTACTCGTAAGAGCGAATTTCAGGCTTACGGTTAAAATAAATCCCTTCGTCGCCCAGGTGCCAAAGCAGGTATGGTGATCATCCCATCTCACGGGTCACGCCTCCCTGTATTTGGATGGGGTGGGGGTTCGGGGTTTCCTCAAGGTGAGAAGGCGACTTCTTCTCATTTAAAAAGTCGCGGGCGGCAGTCTTAACCGCCCGTTATAATGCAGTTAGAAAGGTCCATAACTTTATTTTGGTTTGACTTATTTAATTTACTTTATATATATTGTCGTCTTCTGTCAGAATCGTTGTTCTTGAGGTTGCTGTGAATGCACCCAAAACAAATGTTGTATCCTACTTGATTTAAGTTAGTTGACCTGTTGAACCAAGTCTTTCACATCTATGGTATATATCGTGTATAAATATTACACTATGGTTTAAGTCCTATATTACAGGACATGAGGGCGGTTCTCTTGTAAATCTTACACTAATGAATAATCTAACCATTCTTTATCATACATTGTGCATATTGTTTAGTTATTCATGCTTATAATAATTTACTTCCAGTTTTAAATTGTCATATCCTCCTTTTCACAAAGATGGACAAAATTCTTGAACGGTATGAGCGCTATTCCTATGCAGAAAAGGTTCTCATTTCAGCAGAAGAAACTCAGGTAAATTCAATTTCCTTCAGCAAGATATGAAGCTGTTTCGTAACTTCTTTCAATATAATAGGCTTCTCTTTATTCATTACTATAGATTTTTAGCTTTTGTTCATCAGAAAATTTCTTCAGTTCCTATCAATTTGGATAAGTAGTGTGGTATTTTTTTATGATCAAATTGTACTGTACAAACATAGCTGTCTGGTCTTGATAGGATGATTTTTTTAGTGGAAGGGTTTTTGTTGGTCATGGTTGTTTCTGGAGTTAAAAGGCGTGAATTTAATTATCAGTATCTAGGGGTGTTGGTGTGGGTGTATTGCATGAGTTCTTTGCAATCCTTCTTAATATAAGAGATACGCTGTTCATTGTTTGTTTGTACAGTCGTGTGCCTTGTACAGCTTCTTATTTTTTTAATATAAAAGCTTACAGTGGAGGGAAAAAGAACTGCAATACCTCAAAAAAGTTGAGGACAGAATAGGTATTAAATAGAACAAATAACCAATCACTGATGGGAAAGGGAAAACATGAGCAATATGACATCGTAGGCGAAAGCTTAATCTAAGACCACTGAGACAGCTTCCTCCATGTCAATAATTGTGATTGACCACTGGCCAGTGTAAATTGGCATGCCCCAAAAAATATGGAAGGTTCAATGACATGAACTATTTCCACCATTTCATTCACTTTTCAAAACTTGTTTTCTCTTATATATCTGGTGGAAATGGCAATCACAAGACATAAGTACTGATACACCGTTAACAGTTAAAAGAAAATATGGGTGTAAACTGGAAGTTAAGACAAGATATTTATATATTAGAGTATTGTCATATTATTAAAAAGTCTATTATATTATATTTATTTATATTAACCTACATATTTATTCATTAACTGTTTTCATGTGCTTTTGTATGGTCATCAAGTCCCACCAATTGTTTTATTGAGGATATATGCATATATAGATCCTGAATACCAATAGTATGCAGTTGCGATATCAGTATGTATAGGAGTTTAGGACAGTTTCTGGAAGCACAGGAAACACTAAGGCCAAATGTATTATGTCTTCAACCGTTTTACACCATTTTATTATAACAATCCATGGAGCTTTGTCATGCTTTTTTACTAAATGTGGTGCTAGTCCTCGTTATCAGCAGTAATAAATTTGGATTTAAATTAGTACTCCATGCGTTCCAAATTTGAAGTTGTTTTGGTTTTCAAGATAGCTTTTGCTATACACCTAGATATGCATTATGTCGACATTGTAAAAACTATGTATCCGAAAGGTCAAAACAACTTACAATCTGGAACAGAGAGTGCAATGAATGTTATACTGCAGGGCAGTCCTTGGTTCACTTAACTATCCTCGGTTATTATGTTGAATGCCCCTTCAATTTTGATGTAATGAATCAGTAGCATTCCTTTTATAATGTTGGCCCATATCAAATAATGTAAATCTTGTTTGCTTTGTGTAGGGTAACTGGTGTCACGAATATAGAAAACTAAAGGCTAAGGTCGAGACAATACAGAAATGTCAAAAGTAATCTATAGTCATTAGTTGCTGAAAATACACTCTATGCCCTGTTGAAGATAAATATGACCAAGACTTGTGTATCCTGCAGGCACCTCATGGGAGAGGATCTTGAAACGTTGAATCACAAAGAGCTTCAGCAACTAGAGCAGCAGCTGGAGAGTTCACTGAAACATATCAGAACCAGGAAGGTAGTGTGACATACTCCTACATATATTACTCCTGTGCATTACTTATGTGGTGCCTACTACGCCACTGACAGCCATGCGCTCTGCATGTTGGAAAGCTAACAAGTAAATATTCATGGCATGTGCAGAGCCAGCTTTTGCTCGAGTCAATTTCAGAGCTACAACGGAAGGTAAATTGTTGAACTTGGTTAAAGTTAGCTGTTCGAACTTTCTTTTTAAGCATTGTATGATTTCTTTAGATGGCCATTAGATGTGCATGGTTTGTTGCAAGTATTGACTACTTTGGTTGCCTTGTTACATCCGCAAAATATTTCTGCTCTTGTGCTGTGCTGAGGTTGGCATGCGTTGTGTTACCGCAGGAGAAGTCACTGCAGGACGAGAAGAAGGTTCTGCAGAAGGAGGTAGGCAGAAGCTGCTGCTACTCAACACGTCGCCTCATCCATGCCCAGCTCGCCCTCTGTTCTCTCATGAAGTAAACTAGATTTACAGAAATCGTTACTTCTGCCTGCAGCTCGCGGAGAAGCAGAAATCCCAGCTGCAGCAGGTGCAATTGGAGCAAACTCAACAGCAGACCAGTTCGTCGTCCTCATCCTTCATGATAAGGGAAGCTGCCCCAACTACAAATATCAGGTAGATCACATTCACATCGCACAACAATCCTAGATAGTGAGGTGGCTTCATTTTCAGGTAAATATTTGAGTGAGCTTCTACTTAGCTGAACCCCACTTCAAAACCACACTTGTGTATTTTCAAAAATACTGAAAAATATTTTTTTTGTAGACCATGGGCAATGTTGACAGATACCACATGATGTCCTTGATTTTTTTCCCCCTTTATGAGCCCCAAAGGAAAATAAAAATTAATATTTTTTTCTTTGTGAAATGTTAATTGAAGGCATCTCGATGAAAAAAAAATTCTACAAATTTTCGTGTGTCAATATAATTAATCATCCATCTAGATCTAGATGTATGTATTTTTGATAAATTTTAGAAGTGCGGTTTTCACCTTGTAAATTTCCAAAACTGTAGCCTCACACCTATGATGCTCAATCAGGCCATACACCTACTCCATTTGTCATTTTAAAAAACTCGACCTACGGGGGACTAAGACTAGCCCATGGCATTTTCTTAAGAAGACCTTCTCACGCAGGTCGAGAAAACCCACCGAACCCCCCCCCACCCCCGACCTGGGGCAACCGTTACCTGTGAGAACCGCCCGGCCTCACAACCTTTGCTTTGGCCATGGGACGACGAGGAGGTTTTTTAACCACGTTTTAAAATCTTGAAAATTCGCTCCCATGGGGAGTCGAACCCGTGACTGTGGAGTGCCTTAGAGTGGCTCTAACCATTGGGCTAGAGGCGCTTTGGCTCCATTTGTCATTTTAAGTTTCTGTGTCATAAGTTTGACTCGATTCATAGAAATTGTGTGCCAGATTTAAAGATCTTTTCAATCATAAACATAGATATTAATATTTTTCTATATATTTAGTTAAAGTTAATTATAGAAAAGCAAAAAAGCGACAGTTATTTTGAGACGAGGGAGCACATCCATTTTCCTGCATACTTCCAGAAATAACCGTTTGTTTAGGTTCAAAATAAATGACCGTTGGTGCTCTGTTTTTGCAGCATCTTCCCTGTTGCATCAGGCGGGAGGGTGATGGAAGCGGCAGCAGTGCAGCCGCAGGCTCGCGTTGGACTGCCACCATGGATGCTTAGCCACCTGAGCAGCTGAAGGTTTCTTCTCACCGTAGCGGGTGTGCTAGCCCAAAATGTGGCAACTCTTCCCCGGGCTGGTACAGTGTCGCCGTGATCGCGACAAGCAACAGCAGCAGCAGTGGCCTACCGTAATTTTCACCACCATATATAAGTAGCAAATATGCAATGTGTATATTTTGTTCAACGTTTCCGCTGGGGCGGACGCACGAGTACTTTACGCATGTAATATATGTGCAGCATCAAACATTCCATTTTCATGATCATAACACGTGGCTGTTTGTGGTAGTTTCGAGTCTCACATAATACGTACACATAGGAAAATGAACACCTGAGATCCTTGCCTGGCACAGGATCTATGATCAGTTTACTATAGAGTACATCTTTGTTGGTCGTTTCAAAAGACATAGCTAGATTAGAGATGCAGCTGCTTATGTAACAACAATAGAGGAATGCAACCGATTTTAATTGCGATGTTTTGATGTCTCCAAGGCGCTTTTTTTACTACAAATGCAGATAACATCAGAGAGGACGACACGGTGGTATTCTGTCGGATAAATTAATAAAGATGGTCTTAAAAAGAATTATGATCTTTCTGCCATCAGTTCTGCACAAATCAGTCCTGCCTTGTGACGAATGGGCAAGCCCCAAATCCCCACCCCCAAACAAAAAGTCACATTCAACACAAGCTAGAGTCCTAGTTACTTCTAAGAAAAGCCAATAAACATCCTCTGAACTCTGTACCTTGACCCTACAGGTTAAAGGGAGGATGCGGCCAAGGCATGTGTAAAGAAGAGATTGAGTTGGGATGTCAATTAGGATAACCGAGGTAGCTTCTCCTTCAGTCAAAATGAACTTAAATGTCTCCTCTGCTTTTACTTGTTGATAAATATCATTCCTTGATACCCTGTCGGGATGAAATTTCAAAAGGGCTTGCTTGAAGGCTTTAACCTGAAAAAGGATAGGTACTCTCATCAAATTAACTAATATGTTACAAATATTAATATATTATCTCCTGGGAGCTTATATATTAGTCTCTGAAAAAAAAAAAAAGAGCTCCTTGAATCAGAACACAGGTTTATGGTAGCTACTGATCTTCACTTTAGTTATTGCCCTCGCTTAGTCTCACTCCCTCTGTTTGAAATTATATGTTTTTTGACTTTTCTAGATACATAGATTTTACTAGGCAAAACGTACACAATCAACAACACGAAAAAAAGAAGTTTAAAGCAGCAAATAATTTTTTAATAACCAACAAGTGATGGGTTGAGTGTATCCATAAGAACAGGGCATACCTCACCACCTTCAACAGAGATGCCTAGCGCCTGCAATATTGAAGTCATATCCCAATGTATCCTTTCCAAATTTTCCAGATCCTTTCTGACTACACCCGATAATGCTCCTTAAGCTGTATAGCTTCTTCATTCTACAGGAAGAAAGAAAAGGTAAGTCCCATATGATGGCAAAGAAATATGAAGAATTACAATGAATTCTGCTAGCATAACACTGGATTCTGGTAGAACAAGAGACCTGTCTCTGTGATTCACGGACTTCTTGCAATCTTTGCTTTTGTCTCTTCTCCATGTCAAGCAATCGTTGAGCTTCAGCTTTCTTTCTCTTCCCAATTTTTTGCTTCCTCAGCCTACACAATATTTTTCAACAAACAAATATCATGAGTAGTGACAGATCCAACGAATTAGTAGTCTTAAGTCTCATAGTGATTATCACTCCCTTCACCCAAAATAAACCAATTCCTAGAATCACCCTAAGTCAAACAACCTCAATTTGACCAACTTTACAGGAAAGGGTGATAATATCATTGACACCAGCAAATTCTGTAAATATAATTCATGTATCTAGCACTACTAATATGCTGTCATAAATATTGGAGATCTTTTTTTCCTATAAATTTGGTGAAACTTAAAATAGTTTGACATAGGACAACTCTAGTCTAGTTCATTTAATTTGAGATGGAGGGAGTATCTTTTTAATTTATTAAAAAAAGTATAAACTTCGCAGGGATTAGCCTGCCACAACTGAAATCACATTGAATACAGAATGCTTGATGTTATGTTCCCAAATTAGTTTAACATCAACTCAAAGTAGCAAAATACTGTACCTGTATTTGTAATTGCCGCTGTCTCGATGCCCACTCCTCCTCTTGTGCCAGCTTGTACTCAGCAGATTCTTTGTGTTTTTCACGTTCACCAATCACTGATACAACTCGCTCTAATTCCACAGGATCCTCAAGCAAATCCTTACCCCTGAGAGGACCATTATTTTGAGCAGAATAAATATTTGCATTATAGGAAGCTTCAGGTGGTGACTGGTCCTTTTGTGAATATACATCTTCAGGTATTTTCTCATTAACCTTTTCAGGAGTACTGACAGAAATTGGAGGACTTCCATCTTTCCTGTCGGTTGACGAGATCCCAGAAAGCCCCTATTTGCAGAGGCAAAGTTATAGGTACAGTTTTCATCCAGACGAGGTGATTGAATCCTTCTGAAGCTTTTTCAGAACCAGCCATCGAACAGTCATTGACATTCAGCACTGAAGACTGATCGTGGCCATCCTTTGACCTGCCGGTATTATTTTGCACATCTTCGCATTTGGCACAGAAGGGCCATTGACACCCTTTGCATTGCCAGCACTACTTTGAGCAAGCCCAGGGCCTTCCTTTGTGCTGCCACTACTATTTTGAGAGCAATACTTGCTTGCATTACGCAAAACCAAGACATATCCTCAACTGGATGGCATTCGCACCAAAAGATATCAGTAGCCCCATCATCCTCACACTCATAAGCACCATGAGGCGGCTTTTTCTTGAAGCAGCCATCTCCCACGTCTTACGGGCTAGATAAGGGTCATCAAGAATCTCACAATCAGAGCTGCCATCATCAGTGTCAAAGTCCCATCCTTGGTGAGGTCACTCTCCCAGTGGACATGGAATCCAACCCATATCTGTCCCCTGGAGAACCCTGACCTGGTGTCGTCGCTGCTGGAGACCCAGAAGCACGGGACATGCTAGGACCTGCTTTATCCCCTCCGGTACCATTTTTCTCACCTTCATCATCATCATCATCTATGTT
This sequence comes from Hyparrhenia diplandra, assembly GCA_015847255.1. Classification (NCBI taxonomy): domain Eukaryota; kingdom Viridiplantae; phylum Streptophyta; class Magnoliopsida; order Poales; family Poaceae; genus Hyparrhenia; species Hyparrhenia diplandra. The sequence goes on from JADLZK010003013.1 coordinate 107,423, forward strand.
GATCACGTTACTGGAAGAGCGGTTCCCTTTCCTGGCAGCAGAAGCTGATTCTCCTGCAGCTGCGCCATCGATTATGAGAACCTCTGCGTCGGAGGTATCATCACTATCATCGTCCTCATCGCTGAGCACCACGGTGCAGGACGCGGGCTTGCGCGGGGAAGGCCGGCGCCCACGGCGTCCGTGTGGGCCCCTTTTGTGAGGTGGGGAAGCGGGACCGCCCCACGACATGGCTAGTCCTAGACCTAGACCGCCCCACGACAACCTCAGGGTTCCACGGCGATCCTGCAGGGAAAACAGCAAGCTTGGTGTAGATTCAATCGAACGCGATGGGGAAATGCACAATCAGGAACCCTAGCTCGCAGGAATGGGCGTGGGACGGCGTTGAAAAAAGAGGGGACTTACCGTGATAGCGACGCCGGCGGTGAGATTCAGGAAGGGATTGAATCTGGGACCCCAAGAAACCGAGCCGGGCTCCCCGCCGCCTGCTCGATTTGGGAAAAAAAAAGAAGGGGAAGGAGTTGGTGGGAGCGTGGACGCGAGGCAGGCGAGGGAGACAAAGCGAGAGAGCGTGAGGATTAAGGCGAAGGCGGCGGCGGGGCCCTGGCGCGGCTACCGATGCGGGGAAGAGGTGAATCCCGGCGGCGGTGATGTGGGGCAGGGGGTGGGAGGGAGGCAGGCCGGCCGCGCGGCGCCCGTGTGGAAGAGGCCCGCGCGATTCCTCGGCACAGGAGGAGGTGGATCGGCGCCCGACGCGTCCGCGCGGGGATTGAGCCGCGGGATGGGAAATCCGCCCTCTGTTTTTTGATTTTGGGATTTTGGATTGGGATTTTTGGTAGCGAGAAATTTCGAAATTGATTGACCGGGGAGGATGGCGGAGACTGCGGTGGAGGGTAAAAGAAGAGGTTGCCCAAAGCCGCACCGGCGAAATCCAGAAGCGAAATCCAGCACGGATCCTCCGTTCCGCGCGTTGTCCCCCCACTTCGCACGAGCGCGCGCGCACTCTGGGCCGGCAGGCCGCCTGCCGAGTGGTGCGGACGTGTGGTGCTTCGAGGGCCGCTGGGCCGCGGAGCGCGGTCGACCTGTCAAGCCGTCGATGGGCATGCACGGCCTGGGCTCACGCTGGCAGCCACGCCCGTGTGGACGTTGTCCAATAGCGTATTTCAGAAGCGGATCCTGGGTTCACGCTCCATCGTTTCTGTCATATACCCAATATATAGACATGATTTCTTATTTATAAAAAACAATTTTCCTCATCTCTTCTTTTTAATTAGAGTGTCGCATCATAATTTTTCTTTTAATTGCATCATAATTAATGAAGATCTAAAACCATCATGTTTCAACGTTTGGGAGTGCCTATGTTAAGTGAAATTATTTTTATAAAAAGGCAAGTTATCGAATTTTGATTTAGTATAGGTGTAGATATAGATATAAATTTAGATTCGGTTTTGGAATAGATAGATAAATGGAAATATATTCGACCCAAAAACCAACCAAGTACACTAGCATGTGTTTAGACCTTTAGCGAGACAGATACCAATTCGATCCAATTCCAGGAGATCCTATGGAGATTTGTGCTGTTCTTGAGGGAGCTACGCTTCGCACGAAGCTGAGGCATAGCAACCCAACCGTTTGGTATTTGGACTTGTCATCCTATATTTTTGTCAAAAATTTTTGTGAATTGTCATGGCTTGGCAAATTAAATGGGATTTGACATTTGACGCGCCAGCCAAACCCGATATATATCCGCCAAGCATTTGCCAGCATAGAGAGGGGCGTAAAAGGGGAAACACAATTTTGTTTTCTCGCCTCGGGTTCCTGATGCATTTTTCTACAGTTTGCCAAGTGAATTTTGTCAAACCATTAGAGATGACTAGTTTTTTTTTCTTGACAAAACTTTGCGTAGTTGGCAAAATTTTTGCTAAGTGAATTTTGCCAAATCCTCAAAAGGAAAAAAAAATACTAGCAATGTTGTTGCACTACTCTGATTATTGTTTACGCTAACTTATATTTATCCACGTGCCGCGACAGTGACTACTCGGTACTCGATGATACCGTCACCTGATGAGAAAGATGGTATATATATATATAGAAGGTCGTGGTAGTTATCACCTAAATTCTTGTTTTTTGGAGAACAGAGTACGGTAGGAATTCCAACAAACAAAAAATGATGTGCTCTCTCATTGAGTGCGTAGTGTTAATTTTGCTCGTCAACATGGTCACTACGCACACACGATCGTATTGCAGTGTACGGTCATCACGGTCTCAAAACTTATCTTTGAGAAATTCACAGTTTCAGAACATAGCAGTACATGTTTCTTTGTTTACACTTAACTGGTTTTCCATTCTTCAAGCCAATCTGTACTACGTTACAAATACACACGTGGCCTTGACACGTAAGGTCCAACCAATACGTACCTTTCATCCAGCTGGACGTTCTTATATATGGCTGGGAGCCTGGGAGTACAGTATATATAATGCTTGGTCGTGATTTCGCTGACCATCACTATATAATCATCTACACAAATTCGTATATATATAGATAGTCAAACACACTATGCACGTGTGACATGTCGATCGTCCGCGGGATATCAATCGAACCCAGCAAGAGCAGCCGTTCGTGCATAGTATATCGCTTGCGTCTTCGATAGATATAGATATATGCAACAGTATCATGCGTACTGTATGCTGCGATGGTTATACGTTGGTGGACGCCATGGATCGTCGGCCTGGCTTAGACGGGGTAGGACGCCAGCTTGGCGAGGCCGCAGACGCCCCCCTCGCCGCGGACGCCGCGGCGGATGCGGACGTAGCCGCCCTCGCCCCACGACGACGCCCCACGAGTTCTTCATCAGCCAGTACTTGTTGCCGTCGGCCGCCGTGCCGTAGCCGACGGCGGTGATGGCGTGGTTGAGGTCCGTGCCGCACGCCCCGCTGAGCACGCCGCTGTCGTAGAACCGGAACGTGGAGTCCTCGCCGTTGATGGCCACGGACACGGGCTGGTTCGCCACGGCGGCGGCCAGCGTTCTCGTTGTTGCGGGGCACGTCCTCGTGGCCCCGGATGGACGCGGCGCGCGCGCCGGCGGCGGACGAGCGGCAGTAGCCGTCCTCGCCCTGGATACGGGTACCCCGACTCGGGAGGCCAGCCCGCCCCGGCGCACCATGAAGTCGAACGCGTCGTCCATGAGGCCGCCCTCGCAGCCCTGGTCCTCGCCGCTGACGTCGCAGTCCACCAGCTCCTGCTCCGACAGCGACACCAGACGCCCCGTCCGGATCTTGTTCAGCCTCTTTCCACCGCCGCCACCGCCGAGAACGCCCAGCAGCAACCTGCGTGCACATATGTCGCCGGACTGGACCAATTAAAAGTGCATTCTATCAGTAGCTCGCCCACTACCAGTGTCCGTTCTGCTATTTATTTACCTTTTCCGTTTCAAGTTTTGACCGCACGCGCTATGAAAAAAGGTACCGAGATGGAGACGTGTCCACGCATGCACGGCACTGGTATTATTTACCAACTACTTGTACTTGTCAGTAGATTTTCATTAACTATTTATTTTACTTATTTTAATAACCTAATAACGTTCATTTGATTTTTCATTTCAAATTAAATACCGAAAGATCAGTCACTAGTGTTAATTCAGTATGCATGCATCATGCATGTGTGCGCATAGGTGTTTGGTCTGTACCACACCTCCCTGGTCCTTGACGCCGGTGACGGCGCCCATGGCCCGCCAGTCCACGCTCTGCGCCGCGTCCGCCAGGCTGAAGTTCTCGTACCTGAACCGGCCGGCGCCGCGCCGCCGCCGCCACCGGGCGCGGACGGTACCCGGTCCTGGCCGCCCGGAACTCATCGTCGGTGAGGTCGGCGAACCTGTTGGCGGCCAGCCGGTGGCTGTGCTTCCCTGCAGCGTTAAACGAGTCAATGAACTCGGCGTTGGCGCGGAATATCCGCAGCCGCCGCGCCTTCTCCGCCTCGTCCTTGTACGTGCGCCCGTGCTCCGCCATCCATTTCGTGCCGCGACACCATCGCGGCGGAGACTGCGGCGGCGTCCCCGGCCAGCAGCTCGCGAGCCGCCAGCGCGCGGGGAGCGGCGGTGCACGACACGCCGCACACGACGAGAACGGCGAGGAGGAAACGTGACGCCGCCGACATGCTTGCAGTAATTTTTTTAACCCAAAAGTGGATGGCGGTCGGCGCAAGTGTGCAGCAATGCTAGTGTTTCTTTAGCTCAGGTGACCTGGCTGCTTATGCTTGGCCAAATCCTGCAATGCAGGCAGGGGTTTATATAGCAGTTCAGGAGCCGGCCCGGAAAGGACCACCTAGAAAAGGATATGTAGTTAGGCATATGGTTAACTGTTACTATATCATTAGTGCTAGCAGGTGATTTAGCCTATCAAATTTATATATATCCATGGAGGCATCATGATGACGTACTGGCACGAAGAAAAGAGGCGTGAAGTAAGTCCTACATGGCCGGACGAAGACGACCATTGTCAATCACTCACATATTCTCTTTCACTCCTTCTCTTGAAAGGATCCAAAATTCATAACCATGTAAGGACACGCGCGCAATTAATCTTGATGCAGCTAGCGGACATCAGTGCCTTAATTAGATAACGAACATGATGTAACCGGCCGTTTTATTTTCGACGAGTGAGACAGGCAACAACAGGGAGTCCACACGAGTTTACAAATATGCCTCGGGCACTTGCCGATTGCATTGTGCGCTACTGTTGGTTTGTTGGGGGTCCTGCTGGCCGGGCCGCCCAGGGCTGCCTGCCTCTGCTGGTGGGAACTTGGTTGGACTGGTGACGTGAGCCACCGGGTCTCCTTGATGGAGCCATGAGTGATTCCTGGGTCAAGACGTCAAGAAATAAAAGTGGTCGATGTGGATTCCTTAGTTTTCCTACGGTAGCCACGGAATCTCTTGGCTTTGCATGCAGTAGAGAGATCATTGGGTGTGTCTCTTATCCTCGGAGAGATTGGGATCGACCATATTTCGTGGATACAAATTAAAGTGCCTAGGTGTCGTTTGGGGTTTAGTAATTTATATCATTTTCTTTGAATTTATTTTGCTGTTTCTTTTTAACACAATGAGTTTACAAAAGAAATGAATTGCACTATATTGTGCAAAAGGTTTTGAGAGGCGATGGTTGAAACAGTTATCATGGGTGGTTTTAGACATCCTTATTGCGCCATGTAAAAAATCTAGTCTTTGTAGTGTCATGCTCCCAACCCTTATTGGAAACAGGTTTTCCAGGTTGTGCTCATGTTGTTGAGGCCTAGGTGCCCCCTAGGCAGGATGAGTTGAATGCTGGACTCACATATTGCCTACCATGGTGATGCCATTTCTGATGTGGCATCCCACATCCACCTCCGCTTCCTAGCGGTTCCTAAGCGTTCCTAACACCGACCATCTGCCTTCCTCCATGGGTACAATGCTGCCGATTCCCAACTTAGCGTGACAAATACAGGGTGGAAGAATTCAGCCCTTTTGTTTTGGATGGTGTCCCAATGACGATGCAGGAAGGTTGGTCGCGATCGACACTGGGAAGGACGTCAACGGTGAGTGCCTAAGTTGACAGGTATGCCATTCCTTGACAAAATCGGCCTCCGCGGCCACTTGTAGCCACGCGCGCAGTCGTTGATGGTAGTTGACAACCATTTTAAACCGTGAACTAAACATACAAAGGGTATAAATCAATCATTAACATAGATTTAGGGGGTTAAACTAACAGAGTTCCACAAGTTTTGGTGAATCTGTGTTCATAGAGGGATTAATCAGGAAAATAGCCAAGGACCCACACATCAAGTTAAATAGCATAACCCGCACGGGCACCAACTCTAAAAGGTTCCAGAGGACACTAGAGAGCCACCCTCGGAGTAGATATCGATGGGATGATAGGTGGCTGACCTTGGGCCCACTTTTTCGCCTCCTAGCTTCCCGGCGTGGTGGCGCTTTCACCGTCTCAAAGATTAAATCTCCACCGATTTTTGAGATCGGTTTGATCCAAGGGCTCGGGTTCATCTCTGTCCTATATAAAAGCCTTAGACCCCAATGGGCCAAACATCCATGAAACCCTAATTCACATCATCACAACCATGATGAATTGAGAGGTGTCCGTGAATGGATCTCTCAAGGGCTTGCACTCAAGAGAAGATTAGTCATCAAGAGGGATCTAGTCTGTAGAAATAGAGAGGTAGAGAGAGCGCAGAGTTTGGAGGAGATGGAGAGGTGTCGGTGCTCCATCTATGGCTTGTACCTTAGCGAAAAGTCAACCTACGTCTAGGATTTCTCTCGTAATCAACTTCTTATTTCAAGAAGCAACATTTTTTATATTGTTCTTCCGGTTTTTGAGTCTCTTTGAGTGCTTTAATCTACGACCATAGGTTAGAGTAATATTCATATATTGTTTAAGTGTGGTGCTTAGACTGTATCCCATAGATACAACTGCATTCTCGACATGTGGAAGCTAGCTCTCGAGGGTGACCTCTTTGCCTCGTTAGAGCCCCCCGCAGTCCATCTCCCTTTTGTCGGCCAAGTAGGACCTAGTTGCTAAGGAAAGTGCCCTACGCCGGATCCCACGAGCTTTCCGGAGGTTGCCGCCGACAAAGAAGACTCGGTGGTGGTGGTGCGGGTGGATCGGGCTCCAGCGGGCGCTGCATCATCGACGCAGCGGGAGTGATGGGCATGAGGAGGGTAGGGGGCGGGGGGCGGGCGTGGGCTCGGTGGCGGCAATGGCAACAGGTCCCACGCAGGTGGTGTGGGTGGATGGGATCGGCCCCTTGGTGGTGTTGCATTGCCGACTCACAAAGGGTACCAGTCGAGGAGTGGACGGGGAGAGGAGGGGAAGTGGAAGGGGGAGGAGGATGGGCGGGGCGGTGGTATGCCACGGCTTGGGCCTAGGGTTTGGTTGGTTTTCAAGATGTTTGTTCCCATTTTATGCGAGATGATAGCTAGTAGTAGTCAACAAACATAAGTTAGTTGGAGAAACTAGATATGGATACAACCGGGCGCTAGCTCTATCGATCCTTGCATTATTGATGTGATGTACATGTACATGTGTTCGATCACTATAATAACCTAGCTAGAACTAGAAGCCGAAGAGTACATGGGAAAGCTTGACGCTGCATCGAACATATCGCTAACAGATCCAACGCTTCAGGGGCTATATACGTCACCGAGTTCAGCAAATTGTTCCCATGCATGCATGATTCCACCCAATGGGGTTTCAGAGTTTAAATTCAATATAAAAGCTCAGTAGGGGTGCGCCCCTCCTGTTTTCCTCAAAAAAAAAATGGGGTTTCAGATTTCACAGCTAGCTGATAGGATCCACGCACGTCGGTGTTGCGGTATCTCCGTTTGTACACGCAAACGCAAGGGATGACCAGCTCCATCAACGGGAGCTAATAATACATTTTACAACTGAATCCGGGCGAGAATCGTCAACACATATGGGGCCTCCCCTGGTGTCCATTACCCACACTCCAAGATGAGATTCCGGTTGGGTTCCTGTCACTGCCTAGCTACTAGCTGTTGTGTGCCACTCATTCACTCTTCAACAGCCCCCACGATACCGACCCAACTCAGACTCAGAAACGATGCACTCTCTCACCCGTATGTGCTTCCGTTTAAGATAAGAAATCCTACCTGACATGTTTCCATCTTCTATATCATGATGAAATTAGTCAACTGTCAGTCCCAGTCTTATTATTGGACCTATACTTCCTATGCTAAAATATATATATAAAAAAAAATTTCTAAACTTTTTATGAGGCCTTGTTTAGATGCAGGCAAAATTCAAAATGTTAGACTAACTGGTCACCTGATGACTTCGGCAAAACTAGTGGAGAATTACTGTTATCACAGTTGATCAATGGTACTGATCTCACCGTATAAATGTGATGACCCGGTGAACTTCATGGTTGCATTGGCCCCGCTACTATTACCTATAAATTTAGTTAAACTTAGAAAAATTTAACTCGAACAAACTTACGATAGTAGGTTTACCGATATCACGAGTATGACCGATTCACGAAAAAACAGTTGATAACAACAAGATGAGATAACAAGGTCCTGTAGGAGAAAAAAATGTAGTGCTGCAGCAAAAGTTTGCACTACTACATGTTTCCCCGTGTAAAAGTTTGACCACAGTAAAGTGACGTAAAAACGTGAAAAACAACGTCGCATCCTCCTCCTAGTGCTGTCCTCGCCGGTCGCGAACAGTCTCCTTGGGTCATCGGTCCCGGAGCAGCCGCACCGCATCGCACGAACTCCGTCAGCGTCAGCGCACGGGCGCATGCATCCAGAACAGGTCCTCTGTCAGCTAGATAGCGTGCCCGTGCCCGTGCGCCTGCCGCACTTCTTGATCGGCTGGTCATCGGTGCCTCGGTCGGGCTGCTGGCTACTCCATTCATTGGCTGGTTCTCGCGGCTGTGTTTCAGCCGCCGTCTGGTCTGTGTGTGTGCAGGACATTCCGACGTCACAGAGGTCACATCAATCGTAGTCGCGTGGAGCTTTCTGCGTCGTGCCATCCATCGATGAAAGCAGTTTCCATTTGCGTCGTTGAACGACGGCCGCAAAGCTTTACCGCTGGAAGCAACGGCGCAAAATGGAGAGAAAAAGAAGTGGACGAGGACGAGGACGAGGTCGCCCGGTCCCGGGGAATATGGCGGATGAGGGGACGAGAGCACTCCCACCGGCGATCATGGTGAGCCGAGCAGGGCTTGAGATTGAGAGTGGCAATGGCGATGGTTGGTTTTGGCACGAGGCCAAGAACCGAGCTCGACGGCTTCGGCGGTATTGCTATGCTGGCACCTCTAGAGAGTGATGTGTTCCAGACTTGAGAGGAAGATACTGTTGGCATGGTCCGGCAGGAAAATAACGGTGCTTTTGTTTTCTTCTATGCTAATAAATACTGTTGTTTTGTAATACCACAGTATGTTTCTCTCTTCTTTTATACTCCATATATATGATGTACCTAGAGCTTGTTTGATGTAATATAGTGATAAGTTTTAGCCTAATTTAGTTTTAGCCCGTCTAATAAACAGGGGACTAAGATCTAATTTGTTAGCCATGTCTACAGTTTACTCCCCTTGTCTTAGGTTTGGACATTTTTATCTCTAAGTAAGTTTTTTTTATAAGAAAATATATTCAAGGATTTATCTAATGATACTAATTATGTTTTTATATATATTTAGCCAAAGTTAAGAATATTTGTTTTTTCGAGAAGTGAGAATGGCACTCTTGGTAGGATGGAGAGGGCAGTTGTTAGCCGATTAGCTGGTTAACCCAAATTAATTTAAACTAATTTTTAGCCTTAGTAGCTAGCTCTAGCTAATCCAGATAAACTTCTAGTCACCACCACTAGAGCTCCCGAATCTCGGCATCCCCAGCATCCGTCAGCCCTACTATTTTTTTTTCTTCGTGCTTATGATTAGCCTTTTTGCCTTGAGATGGGTTCTCAACCCTTTATTTTTTTTTTTGTTTAAGCCACCTTGATATCGATGTGTGCAACCCGTAAGGTTGATTTTTTACCACTTAAAGCAACTCAACCAAGAGCCCTCAAATCATGGTTTTTTTTTAATCCCTTTACTTGCGAAGGATTGGTTATTTTGCATCTACTCCAACAAGTACCCTCGAACTATTACAATATGTACTGACATAAGGTACCCACTTTGTCATTCCTTATTATTTTTTTCTTCCTTGCTCTTGTCTGAGCTATGCACCCCGCGAGAGGGAAGAGGCGACACTAACAGGGGAGAAGGCCTAGCGCTAGATCCAGTTAGGGGAGAAGGTCGGTCATCGGATCCGAATAGAGGAGGAGTCGAGCAATGTCTCTCATCGAGTTGAGCAATGTCTCTCATCCGGGGAGAAGGTCGGATGCTAGCGTACGAGGATGGGAGCCGCCGTGAAGAGGCCGCATCTACTTAGGTAACGAGGCCGATCACGTGGAAGAGGTTGGATAGAGGCATCGAGGAGGAGGATGGATAGAGGCAGAGCCCCAAGGGGAGTGCTGGTTGGCGGGGCATCGAGTAGCGGCTTGGAAAGCCTAGGTGAGCGTGGCTTCTAGACGAGGCGGGGGGATCAACCACAAAACTGAAAAGTAGGGGCCTTCTTCAAGTTCACAAAAATGAACATCTGAGTGGAGAATTTGAGGACCTCCTACTTTTGGGGGTGTGAGTAGAGAGCCATGTTGGGCCTATGTTTTTTTCCATGTTCCTTCATTTTTTTAAGGCATCATTCAGGGCTCTGCTAGAGTTGTTAGAACCTTATTTTCATACTACACAAATACCCTCGTTATATATCCTTGACTTAATTTTGGATCATCGATGCTACTTAGTTGGTAAAACCTCACTAACTTAAGAATCCATATGAGGGGTCGAGATGGAGGGACTACCTTGAGTCATAAAAAAATTATTCTTTTATTAGTTAAGACTAGGAAATTTACATCGCAGCATTTGCAACGGGGTGAAATATTGTTCTCTTTTATAGTTGACACATTGTCTATGGTATACACATAATTATGTCAGTTGAGTAAGGTATTATCTAAACTTGTCGACATTTTGAAGATCATTCAAAATTTCTTGTTATGATATTCCATTAAGCACTCCCTCCATTCGAAAATAAATAAACAACTTATTAGAAAGGATGCCCAATGCTACAATGGAAAGAAGAGGGGAGAGATTAGACTTGAGCATTTTGGAGGCCGGTCCAAAAAAATTTTGGTTATTTTGGGTCGAAATAATCTACAACTCAGGTCACCTGGACAACTTGGGTCTCATTTTTTAGTCGACTCGGGCCTAGGTGAGCCGCCCACCTAACGTAAAGTGTAAAATAGCTAGAAATAGCATTTCAAAGGCTAGGCTTGGGCCAACAATTTTTTTACTAGGTAGCAGGATCTGTGCAAGGCATTATCCAGTAAGGTTCATGGGTGAGGCAAAACCGCCGGTCAAGGCGAGGCGAGCTCAATTTGCTTAGGTATAGGAGAGATAATTTTGTGTGTAGCTTGTTTTGATGCATTAGTAACCTCGATCTACCTGTGTTATTAAAGTGGATTAAGGTAAATGTTAGTTTAATTTTCATCCTACTACATTGTGTGCACGTAAAAATTGAGTTGATATAGCCAAATAAACTCATATGTTTCATTATTAGAGGGCCGATGAGCCGACAGATAAAACAAATTAGATAAATGTTCAAAAGGTTTAGTAAAAAGCAAGCATATGTGAGGTGTCCAAAAAATAAAAAAAAAAGAGTGTTTGATACAAGATCTAATTGGTAGCCAATTTAAAATTAGCTAACAGTGTTGGTGCATCAAAACATGACAACTAATAGGTAGGCTATTTTTTTTTACCTAAGTCTTTAACAAGATTTTAACCAACAAGCTAGATTCACTGGGGAGCAAGCTCCACTGTTTTCTTATAAAAACAACAACTAGCCGGATAACATTAACTAATTTAAACACATTATTATCCTAACTAACAAGTAGCTCTAGCTTATCCAAGACCTAAGTGTTGCATACTCGTAGCTGAGAAACTGATCGAGCCACCAATGCGAGGCCACGAGTCAAGGTCGTGTATACGTGTCTGTTCTTCGTCCTAGCTCTGAGACTGAGAGTCAACGGAACGGACCTACGCAGCTTCTCACCAGCAGGTTCTTCCGTCTCCTCCGGACGAGGATCAGAACCGAAGGAGCAGTCGGCGAAAAAGGTCCGCGACCTGGACCCCTGGCCTTGGCGCCTTTGGCAGTTCATCTCCGTTAAAACAGCACGCGGAGCGCACGTCGGCGTCGATCTTCTCAGCCCAGCTCCAGTTGACAAACGCACAAAAAGGCGGACACCGGAGAGGGGAGAGTCCGAGAGTCGTCGGAGGGGCTGAGCGATTGCTCGCGCGAAGAACTTCCCTTGCCGGCGGGATCCAGTCCGCTCACCGGATCTGACTTTCCCAGAGGTAAGAAGCTCCACGAGTCGCTCGCAGTCACTTGATGCCAAATATATCCATATCTGTGATTGTAGCGAGAAATATTTTTTTCCCTTTTCTGGATTGGATAGGGAATTAGCTGGTCTCGACTCTCGAGTGAATACTGAACCGCAATGCCTATGCTCCTTCTGTTCTTTATTATCATCCAAAGTTGGTTCAATAGTTGAAATCCATCCCACCCCACTGTTTCCATGTTCATCTCAAAGCAATTGTTGCTCCATCAGTGGACTTTTCATCCTCCAAGTAGAGTAGCAGAGTCCAGAGATCCGATCTCAACGAATCAGGATAGTGACTGCCCCATGGAAATTTGACCGAGAAAGAAAGGGACAGGTAGAGATAACCGGATAGGTTGCCCTTCCGGGTGCCAAACAAAATGTCATACCAAGTCAGGCTGCCAGGCTTTGCCTATGAATTGGCCTTCGCACAGTCCCTTCTGTTTTGCCTCACCTTACACTGTTGATGAGGTGGAAAACGGTGTAATAATATTTCATCATGCTTTGTTGCTGCTGTTCAATTTGGGTTCATAGTATCTCAGTTTCAAATAAGCTTGGTCATCTGACAACCTATTGATATGTTGTAGAATATGTCTTGCTAATAATCTGCATATCCCCAAATACTATTCCTTATGAATTACCTGTCATTCTATATGTCAGTGTGCATTCACTTCTCTGAATTGCAAGTGGTTGAACGTGATTGCATCATTGCAGTGCATATCCAGGTTAAGCTGATGGCTGATAACAGCATTCAGCAAGCATTGATAGAGGATACTCCCAGTGTGCTGAAAATGAAGCCGTCAGAAGGAGCTAAACGGTTTCGACGATGCAGGTCAACTCCCTCAGATCCCGCTGATCAGAAACCTGCAGAAAATAGATCGGCGCTTAAAGCCAAGGAGTTATTCAAGGAGATAAGGCCGAGCTTCAAGCTTGTAGGCCTCCTCCTTTTGCCTACCTGCTAGTGGGTGTCATCATCTTTTACCTATTTATGGATCAGCTATCTGGGAAGACAACTGATAGAGTGCTTGACGCCTTGTACTTTGTTATTGTCACAATGACCTCAGTTGGCTATGGGGATCTTTTCCCAAACAGTGACACGACAAAGCTGCTTGCTTGCGCTTTTGTCTTCACAGGAATGGCGATCATTGCTCTCTTCATCAGCAAAGCGGCAGATTACCTTGTTGAGAAACAGGAGGTCTTGTTCTTCAAAGCACTGCACATGAATATGAAGGGCAGTGAGGCCAAAATGCTCAAAGCAATGGAAACAAATAGGATAAAGTACAAATTCTACACTGTCGCTCTACTTCTTGCGATGGTTATTGTTTCTGGGACTGTATTTCTGTGGAAGGTTGAGAAGCTCAGCCTTGTTGATTCCTTTTACTGTGTCTGTGCCACGATCACTACCCTGGGTTATGGGGATAAAAGCTTCTCATCCAAATTGGGGCGCGTTTTTGCAGTATTTTGGATAACCACGAGTACTATCATCATGGCTCAATTTTTCATGTATCTTGCTGAGATCTACACCGAGCGACGGCAGAAAATGCTGGCCAAATGGGTGCTCACCAGGAGGATAACAACCATGGATCTTGAGGCAGCTGATCTAGATGGCAACCAACGAGTTGTGTAAGTGCATAAACTCATCTCAGCACCCATCTTCCATATTAGTCATTTTTTTCTCTGAAGTGTTGATATCAATGATGCTGATATCTGGAAGTTGATGTGTACAGTGCTGCTGAATTTGTACTTTACAAGCTAAAAGAGCTGGGCAAGATCAGCCAAGAGGAGATATCTTGTTTTCTCGAGGAGTTCAACCAGCTTGATGTTGACCAGTCTGGCACACTCTCAACTTATGACCTTAATCTGGCACAAACCAGCCAATGACTGATGGTGCATGTGATCTTGCTGATTGAATGGTTTTGATTGATGTTGTAGCATTTCTATTGTCCATATGTAACTCTGTAATCTTGTAAAAATGCAAATGAGATTGATCCCACTTTTTGTCCAAAGCAACTTGAATCAAGGCTGTAAGGAACAAATACTTGCTGGAAGTTTATCTGAGCTTGCACACAGAGACAGCATACCTAAACATTAATGAAGTTGGTTTAGCTCTGCCCCTCTCATTGCCGTGTTTACAGCATAGGATGCAAAAATGGTTATGTAGCTGTAATTGTGGTGGATACTTTTAAAATCTGATGCCCAGAGATCATTCAAGAAATAAGGAATAGATGCAGAAATTAGCTCAGATCCCATGGGATACAGCACATTTAGTTGCAGAACATGAAGCAAGATTGCCATCACAAGGCTGACTTTTTCTGAGAAAATGTACACACTTCTATTCAAATAGTTGTATCTCAACTCTTACAGCGATTTAATTTCCAAAACACAAAATACAACCAAAAAGATACATCTGTTCAGATGACCAGCCATGAAACTGCTATATTAAAACTAAACTAAACTCAGGCGCCATAAGGACGTAACTCTAGTCAAACAAAAGACGATCCTATTGAGACACATCCTGGACGGGTACAAGTACAATCTTATAAATGCATGCCTTGTTTGATCTTCTGGGGAATGTATTCATCCGATAAAAAGGAAATGGAATTTGCAGATAGTGCCTCAATCTCAAACTTGACACCCTTTTGCAACATTGCTTCCAACTCTGACCTGTCAAATGAGAGAATACATATGAAGTTCAGAAAGGAAAAACTAAGAGAAAACGTACAAAATAACTCAAACTTCTTGATATGTAAATGAAGCATTTAATAATAATATCTTAAAAGTATGAAGTGCTTATAATTATTTTGCCTTTACTGGTAAAAACAGGAAGCTATACAGTTATTGAAGCTAAAAATCTGGTGCTGAAGAAACTTAAACTCCAGACATACGTTATTTAAGCTAAATATCTGGTGCTGAAGAAACTTAACTCCAGACACGAAATCATAAGAATGATGACTGTACAAATCGGATTTCATGAAAACTCTAGCCTAACCAATACTGAGATTGAGATCCCTAACCAAAAGACAGTCATATTATTGAGGATATATACTTGTAATACACCTAGTAAAACTCCAAAGCTAGTTCATTACTTCATTACCTCCATTCTGGGGCTTCCCTGTGTAAATAGCACCTAGCAAGAATACCTTCAGCTTTCCTCCTATCTGTGCAGCAGAAAACATGATTCACAGGTTGGCATTTGACATACAACAAGAAAGTAAGGAACACCCCCCCACCCCCACGCCCCCCCCCCCACCCACACAAAAAAAAAAAAAGGAATATGTATGGCACTTGAATCACAAAAGTTTATTCACCTTCAGGTGACAAATGAAGTAGGCAGCAGTCTGGAAGGCAATATTCTTCAAAATCAGATGTGAAGACTCCAATCCATCGTATATCAGGCACACGCAACAAGTTTGCATCATGTGCCAATTGCTTGAAGAATGAAATTGTGCAAGGAAGAGCAGAGGTTGGTAAGTTAACACAAATAAATATGCTGTGTTTCAAAGAGCAAAAATAAATATTAAAGCTCATGGTTGACAATAAAAATAGGAAAAAATTCGTGAATAAGATGAGCAAAATGGGCATAATCATTTTTTTAGAAAAACAGGAACCGTTCTAATACACAGCCTCACTACTAACGGGACTTCATAAAGTAATAGAACTTTCAAGTGCAAAGAGGCCAGGCAAGCTGGTGAATTAGGATGAAAGGTGCAGTATATGATCATGTCCAGGAATTCGTTTACTGCAATTTTAACCTGTGAATCTGCTAAGAAAGTTAAGTTTATAAGAGCAATAGATGAGCATAGCAGCATTAGATAAATTAGGCCTACCAAGGAACCAAATTTATAGGTAGCCAGAATGTCAAAACCATAAGGATCTGAGTCCACTAGGCAATAAACAGGCAGATGCAGCTGTTCAACAAGGTACCCGCAGGAATCTGGATGGAAAAAAAAAAAATGTAAAATTGGGATAGAGGTTGAGAAATATGCAAGAGGAATTTAATGAATAAAGAGCACATACCTTCTTGTTGGAATATCTGGGTAGCCTCTTCCCTGAGTTGACAATGCAATATCGTGAAACTTAGAAAGAAACATTATGAGAATTGATAACACTAGGTGAGAGTTGCAACTTACTGTAATAACAATGCAGCGATTTCTTTCACAAAACTTGTCATTGGCCAGACGCTGGAACACTGCAAAGGGAATACTGAGGCAAATTGTACAAAGAGCAGAAAGTATTAAGTGCAAACAGAAAATTTTAAATACCTGTCTCCTTCTCAACGACAAGTATGTAGTGAGCAACACTAACAACATCTGCAAGAGGAAAAGAAAGAATAAGACAACTTCAGCTCACATCAATGAAATTCAGGGTATCAAGGATTCAAGGTAGGACATCAAAGTTTGCATAACATGAAAGGAAGCCTGTGCATATTTACGGGGAGTACTAGGAGACTGAAAGGTCATATGCATCAAGACCAAACATGACATAAAGTGTTTTTTTGCTGTAGAGTTGTAGGCATGTCTAAATCCGACTTGCTAAACAACCATATGGTAACTCAATTACATAATTTAACTGGAAATAAATTGCAGAAATATAAAAGGTACTCCTGCCGTTTCAAACTATTTTTCACTTTATCTTTGTCCTCAAACTTCTCTAAGTTTGATCAAGTTTTTAGAAAAAAATATATTATCATCTACAAGTTCAAAAAATGCAAAATACAAATGGAATATTTAATGGAAAATTTTCTAGATGTTGGTGCATTTTTTCTATAAACTTTATCAAAGTTACAAAGCGTTGACTTGGGACAAAACTAAAGTGAAGTAGCAAACTATAACTAAGAACAGAGAGTAGCTAGTTAATCCAGAATGTACGAATCTGAATTTCTTCTAAAAAAAGAAACATTAAATTGAAGATCTATGGTGGGCAAATTGATCAGAGTGACTTTTCCCAATGTGCTTTAAAAAATCATGGAAAGAGTTAATGTTTCAGTATCCCCTCCCACACATTTCACAATAGCACAATTGGAGTTGTGTTCTTAAAGTTGCTGGAAAAACCTTTGATTGCCTCAATATCAACAGGGACGGAGAAAGCCTGAAACAGAAGGTAAAAGCAGACCAATTAAATGGAATCTTATAAATAAAACACTTAGCAAAATTATGGGCGAAGAACATAAATGCTTACAGCATTGACATTTGTCATACAATACACTTTCTTTTCGCCCTCCACAAATCTTATCCAGCCCATCACCAAACTAGGATAATGAAGGGTATAGACATGTGCACACAGGTAAAAAATGAATAAAAATAAACAAATAATTCTATGAAGATAACATTGCAAACCTAGTAAAAACTGTGTGAGTAACAGCAAAAGTGTAATAGGAAACTCATATAATTTCCAAGTTCCTATCGTGAATTGTGAATACTTCTAATGGGTGCGCTTTCGAAAAAAAATACTTCTGCTACTGCTACATGGAAGGGTTTTTCTTATTCAGCTAAATCAAAGACAACTTCTGCTTCTGTTACTGCTACATGGAAGTTTTTTTTTTATTCAGCTAAATCAAAGACAACTGTTCATGAATCCAGACATGTCCCATGTCATAAAATATTTCAAATTTGTGAACTGACACTAGGAAGAACAACAGATCCATCGTGGCTTCATTTCTTCCCCCTCTTCATATGCATGAACCTAGACAACTAAGACTACATTGAAAGAACGGTATCCCAGGTTCCCAACCCCACTAGTTCATCAAACACATCCAGATCATCTTTCTTTAAGTAATGGAGAGAAAGCACACAGGATGATTAAGGGGCAAAAGAAAAACTGATCAGTTTAAGTTATAAAAAATGATGCGTGGTAAAATAATACTCCTGATCAGTTTTTCATGGTGTTGCATAAAATAATACGCGTGTCTAAGGGGAAAAACCAAACATATCTTCAAAGTTTAAACTCTATGGCAGAGTTCATACCCTTTCACCACAGGAACCTGCAGTGAACCAAGGGAGCACAATATCAGTCAGCTAAGGGCAATGAAATTAAGACATCATACATCATGTAATAGTCATGGTGCTGCATATTAGTGAAGGACCAAATATCGTCAATGGCACTAGTCCTTTCTACAATACACAATGGAAGCTTCTGGAAAGACAGCAAATTAATGGCACCTACGGACCTACCACATTGAGATTGTGCCGGCTGCACTTGAAGAGTATGCAGATATCGTTGATGGCACGATCAACAACTGCCACTTCTGCAGCGAGCCAATATATGTGCAAATTCTAGTGATCACTTATAATGGAAAGAGGAGCAAACATTGCAGCTAGTGACCACAGACCTACGAAGATGGAAGGGTACATGTAGTAGATATCCCTCTTGGAGCAGTGCTTGTTCTGCTGCAGGAGTTGCTGCACCACGAGCAGCACCCTCAGGAGCACATCTACGCATGAATAACGCATCAGAAAGTAATTAGTGTGATCACATATATAATAAACGTAATAGAGATTTAGATGTATTCATATCATACTGAGGCGGGAGGTGTCGACGACCCAGCGCACAAGCCCTCTGGTAGTCCTTATGGAGCAGGGAGAGGACGTCCGTGCCCACGGGGACGTCGTAGCTGCAGTCACTGCAATCACGGACGAGCACGCGTCCAGGGATGTGTCACATTTGGGTGAACAACTGAACATTGCTCGAGAGATGTGAAAATGTGATGGTGATGAAGGAGATGGTCTCGTGAGCGGGGCGGTAGCCAAACCATTGGGACGGAGACGCAGAGTCGGCGGAGGAGCAGTAGTTCCGGTACCGGTGGAGTGCTATGGACGGGGAGCGGCCGGCGGCAACCTCCTCGACGACCCAGCGCACAAGCCCTGCGCCGTGCCCCGATAGCGCGTCAGCTCCGGACGCTACAGGGGAGAGGGAAGGTTTAAGGGCAGGCGATCGAGGAGATGGGTAACGGAACCTTTGATCCTGCGGAGGAGGAGCGCCGCCTCCTCCTGCCTCCGCCGCAACTGCTGCTCGTCGCCCTCGAGCGGCGCCGCTCGCCGCCTCTTGTCCCCCCGCCATAGCGCTAGCCGCTAGTGAGAGTCTAGCGAAGGAACAGAAATAGGCTTTGGCTCCGTTGGTGGACTGCTTGGGCCTTCAAAACCCAACACCGAAGCCACCCTTCAAGACTCAAGAGGCGTTGGAGTTTGGCTTGGATTTTTTTTTTTTTTTTTTTTTTTTGTGGGGTGGGCGGCGGTTTACTTGTGAAAATGGACGTCCGGAAATCTAATCGTTATTTAGCATGTAATAACACGGGTATCAGTTAATATGGATGTATCTATATTTTATTTTCTACTAATTTTCTCTATTTAATTCTAGATAAGTATTGGAAAAATACATGGACATTCGATGCATTTGGTAACACTAGTATGTGGCTGTGTAGGTTTACAGGCAGTGGCGGAACCAGAAAAAAAAAACTAGGAGGGGCAGACGAACGTAAGGCATGAGCATGAACAACAACTCCACTTGAAGATACGCCGAGAATGCAGTAAAAAATTCAGGGTATACGTATGTTACTATGCACACCACAAATGAAAGCTCTTTCAGAAGAGCAATAGAGAACACAAATGAAGCTCTTATTCATCCTCACTGCTCATCCTTCACATACAGTTATCGGCCGAAGTTGCGCTACACCTTAGCCAGCTAGGTTATATATCTTCAAAGCCAAACAACCAAATCTACTCGCGTTACATAGGAGCTAGATACCAGAACCGACCAACCGATGTTTGAGGCTAGCACAGTTACTTGGCCAGCTACACCCGAGAATTTGACTGGCCGAACTCTCACTGCAGTTCCAGGAGCATGAGTGTCAGAATTTACTTGTGGAAGGCTTGGACCGCTTGCAGCTGAGCTGGGCGACCGGGAACTCTATCAGGATGATGAACGACGAGGTGTCGGCTTCTCGTAGGTACTGTACCGTGCCGCTCATTGTTTTCACCAGCTTCTGGCATATGTACAGGCCAAGGCCCTCCCTGGACACCGCTGGGTTGTGCCGGAACATCTCCTGTATCAGGGCCTCTGGGACGCCTGGAACTGGATGGACAATCCTGCACATTGAGTCAATCAGTTACACAGCTTCCATTACCACCATTACTTACATTCACCACACTGCACTGTATATAGGGTGGTAGGGACAGCATCAATTTACACAGGGATCATTTCCACTGTTTCAAACTGCAAAGTGTAGCTATATGCCTAGGTGACATATATCACTGCATCTTTGGCTGGTGCAGTGACAGGAACAACAGGATACACAACTATCAGGAGTTAAGATGTTCAGAAGTGAATTTGCTAGCATTAGGTCTTTTTTTCGGCAACATTTTTCATGGATTACAACTAACACAATTTGGAGCAGTGCCAAAGTTATTATTTAGAAGAGATAACTGTTGGAGTTGTGCTGGATTAATAGAAACTAGATGTACAATAATGGTTCACGGGTTTGGTGGTTTTTATTTGTGAAATCTCCTTTCAGTTCAAGAACAACTATTGAAAGACCAAGATGAGGTGTATTACCTGAACTCCAAATGAGCAATCTGCATGCCAGACCCAATGTTTTCCTTCTTGGGAATGACCTGGAGCACGATAGGTCCTTCAGCTGGTTGTGTGAATTGAAGGGCGCATACCAGATAGTCTGCTAGGACCTGCTGAAGCCTTAAATTGTCCCCGTAAAGGTACATGCGTGATACTTCCACAGGCCAATCACGTTCAATAGAAATCCGTTTTTCCTTGCCCAAAGGAATGCCTTGCATTAAGACCGTATTCAGAGCTTCCTCAAGGTTGAACTCTACTGTGTTCATCTCCATATAGCTGTGATGGCAAGAATTTGTTTATCAATAGTAAAAAAAATCTTCATGCAGGTATAGCTGAACTGGCCAGCCTTGTTGTATGCATACATCTTTAGCACTGCAAAGCATTAGTACAATGAACAAAAAAAAAAAAATCATGTCTGAGCAATTCTAAGACTAATCATCATGTGAATATGAAAGCAGGTATATCTTTTATGTTATAGTGTATGATGTTTCATAGATCCCTTCTAGAATTGCCACAAAAACAGTGCAAATAAACAAATCAACATTACAACAGATGATTTGGACAATACAGAACTTACTGTTGGACAGGTAAGCATCACAATTGGGGAATTGGGAATTTGTTTTAGATTGCAGAGATAACACTGGCTGCTTGTAGTTCCATATAGGCAATAGCAGCACTTGATACAGCAAAAGCATAACAAACCCAACAACTAAAGGGCATATTCTAACCACTAAAGTTCCTAGAAGATAAGATGCTGGAATCAGCGTTAACAAAGTAAAGATAACTAGAGAGAAGCACATAGGCTTATACTCTCACTTACCACTGTTCAATGCTTTCAAGATCAGTGTCATGTAAAATCTTTTTCAGCTGGTCCTGACAGAGAATATTAGATGAAAGAAGTTGCCTCTGTTCCTCTGTCAATTCGGAAGGCTCCAATAAGTTGCAAGTAAATTGCATGCCATTGAGTGGGTTCCTTAATTCTTGATGAATGTAAGTTAATTCCTTAAAGCTGTTTGTTGCAGCTTGTTCAGACCTTTTCTGCACCTGGAGAGCATGCTGAAGCTCTGGGCTGGCCACATGCAGAAAGCAAATAGCGCCAGTGATCTTACCCTCAGCATTTGTCCTCTTGTTCACCGTCAGCAAGGATTCAATATACTTCCCATCTGTGTCGAAGAATCCAAAAAAGAGCTCCTCAGGATCCTGACCAGAAATCACTGCATTCATCAGTATGCTAAGTTTCGTTAGAGTAGCATGATCTTTCACCCTACAGCCATAATCATGAAGGGTGAAGACCTCCCCAATTAACAACTTATCTATCGCATCTTCTCTCTGTATACCGGTAATCTTCTGCATAGCTTTATTCCACTCTAAGCAAGAACCAAGATCATTGATCATAAATATGGGAGGAATGAGCTCACTGGGGTTCTTTACTATGGCAACATAGTCTCCTTGTATCCTAGTATATTTATCCATAATCATCTTCTGCCTCGTCAAATCTTGTGCTACAAAGCAAACTCCGATGACTTTCTCTGAGAGGTCCCGACTACAGCAGGAATTAACCATCAAGATTACGGACCATTGCATTCCTGTTCATGGAATGCTTTAAGCTTGATTTCCAGATTTTGCTCTTCAATTCCTGAAACAAGGAGAAGGCATTAAGATGTCGAAAAAAAAAAAAAAAAAAATGGATGCATTCAGACTAAGCTGAGGACCACAAAAAGATCGACTGAAAGCATAGTGACAAACCTTGTAAAGCTGAGTCCAAAATCTGCTTAACCACTTCAATAGAATCAGCATCAACAAGATCTATCAGAGGCCTCCCTATGGCTTCCATTACAGGTAACCCTGTTAGTTCTGCAGCTTTATTGTTCCATCCGTTTATGTTACCGGCAATGTCAACAGCTAAGACAGGGGCAGTTGCTGTCTCAATTAAAAGCGGACCATCTCGTTTGTAACTGTTCTTAGTTCAAGTAGTCCCTGTATCTTCTTCATATCATCAGATGGAGCTTTTTACAATGGACCTTACATTGTTTCTGTTGGCGTCTTCATCTTGCAGGGAGCCTCGTAATATTAACTGCAAAGAATGGATAGCATCCATTTCAACATCCTCCCAAGGAACACTTCTCCATTTAACCACCTCCAAGAAGGCCTTGAATGAAGATCGTGGATGCATCTTCCTGCCATTGTCATCTGCGTCAACCGGCTCATGCTTCGCCCCACCCCACCTGATCTCCTTTGTTGTGTGCGATCGAACCAGAAGATAAAACCATTGGAAGAGATCTTTATAGCCGCCATGCCACACACAACTTCACGAAGTGCAGCAGCACCAGGATAGCCTGCTTCCACTAAGCTGTCAGTACTCAGCCCAGTTGAACCATCATGGTTCTCCTGCAGCCATGTGGCAATGCTCTTTATCTCTGACTCGGAGGGTGTTGTTCCGAGCACCAAAAAGCTGGTTCTGGTAATACAATGCAGCTCCATCGCACTTTACTAGATCCATCACATTAGGCGACTGGGTAAATATCCCAACAGGAGCATCCGCAGGAGCATATCACAAAGAAGGGTTTGCGTTCTGAGGATGTGTCTCTCCTTTGCCTGAGCAGCCAGTTCTACCTCCTTGTTGAGCTGTATGCCAAATACTTGCAAGAGAAACTCGCAAGCGTACCTTAGTGGGAAAGGGACGAACCTCGGGCTTGTATGATGGCAGACGACCAGCCCCCACAGCTTCCTGCCTTTGGGTTGTTGGTCACTCCCGGTATCCCCATCTTCCTCCTCATCCTCGTTTATAGTGACTGACATGACAAGCGATGCAACAGACCCCATGTTTGCCATGTACTGTGCATGGCAACCATGGGAAGCCCTGAGGGTGGAACCACAGAGGCTGAGAGGCTGTTCTAGGCTATCGTCCTGAATGATCTTGACTGGAGTGGCAGAGCAATCACATATCATCCGCACTTTGTTCTTCATAAACAAGAACCTGGACGCCTGCGGGATGTCGGTGGCAGGGTAGTGCAGGCCAAGATATGGCTCCAGATCGGCCCTCTTGCACTCGGAAATGACCTCACCATGCTCATCCTCGTGGAACTTGTAGGCCATGACCCGGTCATAGCCCGTGAGCTCGCTCACCTCACGGACAAGCACATCGCACAGCAACGACAGGTTCCCGCTGGGCAGCGACTGCAGCCTGGAGATGGCCTTGGCGGCGAGCTTGTACGACTTGAGCGCGCCCGCGGCGGTGACTGGCACGTCGGCTGGGTTGACCGGCTCAAGGTCGATGACAAGGCCGACGTCGATCCGGTGCAGTATGGCGTAGAACGGCTTCCCCGTCGTCCTGGCGTGCACGAGGATGGGGTTGAGCAGGTTGACCTCCCCGAAGTTGGCGGCCTTGTGGAGCGCGACGGAGCTCTGGGAGCGGAAGAGCGTGCGCACGTCGGCGCCGACGGCGAGCGCGTCCCGCTGGTCGATGGTGGGGACCGCGTGTGGCGTGAGGTCGAGCATCTCGGGCGCGTTCTCGCTGTAGGCGAGCAGCGCGAAGGTGTCCGGGTGGACGGCGAGCAGGCAGCCGAAGGGCTGGATGTAGCGGCCCCGCTGCATGTTCTGGAGGTAGGTTGAGACGGTGCTGGTGCTCGCCGACGGTCGGTTGGCGGCGCCCACCGACGAGGAGTAGTCGAAGTGGCGCTGGGAGCCCTCGAACTCGGCGTGCAGCTGCGCGTCCACGGGCGTCTGCGCCACCACCCGCGCGCTGTGCCTGGATCACGCAGAGCTGCTCCGGGAGCACGTCCCCCGGTTGTTGGACGGCGACGACATCTCCGCTTCGCCCCCTCCAAGATCCCTCCTCCTCCCCTCCTTCCCCCACCACCCGGACTAGCCGCAGCACTGCAGCAGCAAGGGTTGCTGGACCGCGCCGGTAGAGGAATAGGCAGGAATCATGCGCGCGGCAGCGGGGGCATACGCCAAAAAGCGAGCGATCTTTGCCTGGGAGAAGGACGTGATGAGATGAGGGGGAGGGAGGATTGGGTTCCGCCGCGGATAAGCACAGCACAGGGGGAACCTTCGACTGGGACAGCGAACGGCCTGCGCGGGGCAGCGATAATATCTCTTGGACGTTGCCCTGCTCCAAGGGGGGCACGAAAGGAACCGGCCGGAGGGGAGCAACAGCGATGCGCCGTGCGCGACGACTACTCCGGTGAGAGGACGCCGGCGGCGAGGTG
The DNA here is from genome assembly GCA_015847255.1 of Hyparrhenia diplandra. Lineage (NCBI taxonomy): Eukaryota > Viridiplantae > Streptophyta > Magnoliopsida > Poales > Poaceae > Hyparrhenia > Hyparrhenia diplandra. Next base: position 132,169 of record JADLZK010003013.1, read on the forward strand.
CGCGCGGAAGGATGGGTGGTGGGCGGCGAAAGTTGGGGGATTCGCGGGGCTAGACCCGCCGCTGCTGTTGGGGACGAAGTCCGGCGCTCCGAGGTGGTAAGCTGTTTGGCGTCATCTGGGGCGCTCGTTTAGTTGCGAAAATCATCTTCGATATTAAAAAGGGCTTGCAGCGTTTGTTTGTTTGTGGATGCCATGATATACATCTAAACTGTGTAATTAGCCTACATTTCATACTTCAAATATATGTCTTTTGATGTATTTAATATGATGTGACGAAGGTGGAAAAAGAGTTAGAAATTTTAGCCATCTAAACAAGTCGTCTTCTCCGCGCAGAAATCGCCGTTTCCATCTTGGGGCCTCGTTTGGTTGGCTAAAGTTTCTAACATTTTTTCCCCTCTGTTTGGTATGCGGAATGAAATGTAGGTCACTAATTGGGTCGTCTTCCGCGCAGAAATCGCCGCCATTTCGACGAGTTCAGCGGTGCTTTTTGCAAATTTTTCAACCAACTAAACGAGGCCGGGTAACGATGGATCCTTTCCAATAGATTAAATTAGATTAGATAACTGAATTATATTATTGCAGTATCAGATTACTGTATGTGGTTGTCATCACTTGATTAGTTTTACTCCCACTTGTTAGCCTGGTAGTACCTGAATTGTGAACCCCTCTACTCAGGGTTCGGCAGCAATCGCTAGAAACTGCACAGGTTGTTGGATCCGTTACACTGAGCATTTCCCAGATCAACCGTGCAAGAAGGCCAGATGAAAATTCAGGATTTGTTGCCACCCCATTCTTCATCATTCCGGAAACAAACAAGTCTACTTTTCCTCCCAACTTTTAAATCGGGTAAACTATCTCCCTTAACTTTTCAAACCGTTCCTCTTATCTTCTTGAAACAATTTTAAGAATTTAAGAAATGTTTGTTTTTCCTCCCACAACTCTAAAAAACCGCTTAAACCACCTCCTCAACTTTTAAACCGTACATTTCATCTCCTTTCAATGGTTTTAAAAATGGTTTTGCTACGTTAAAAATGGTTTTCTACAATAATTGCGGTTTTTTTTTATTTTTATTTATTTTGAGTAAATTTTAAAACTTATAGTAATCATAAAATAGAGCATTCAATTTTGTTGGACTCCACGTGAATAGATCACACATTTTTATTAAGGCTTACGTTACGCAAAAGTGTAAACCACGGTGGCAATCCATTGCTCAATGAGAAGCTCGAGCTTATATCCTCCGATTCATTGGTAGCTTGCTTGTTGATTCCCCTCTCACATAACGGATGGGCATGATTGGAATTGGATCGAGTGCTCATGATACGACATGAGATCGAGTGCTCATGATCTGACATAACGCCACCAATCGGCGGGCCAAGGGCACTGGCAGGGGCCATAGCCCCTAACATCATGTCAAATTTGTTTTATGTAATATATAATTTAATAATCTTCATTGTAAATATATAATTAATGCTTTTATCATATATCTTTTTCATGACTTTTACTACAATCACATAAATTTATAAATTTTCTTTGGGCAAATTTTCATGTATTTTTTTTTATTTTGCCCGGCCGTGGGTCAGTAATACTCAAAAAATAACAACGTGATGGTTAAATGCTAAATATTGAATAAATTTGAAAAATAAGTGCTCTACCCCTAGTGCAAAAAATCCAAGTAACTAAAATTAAGCACTTTTCTTATATGGTTGAAACTTTTCGATCGCCCCCTTATGCATAATTTAGAAGCCGCCAGCCCACCCGCATTTGCACACGATCGGGGGACTATAATCTGGTCGAGAAAGGAACTGTAGCAGATCGAATCCCTTGTGCTGTGCACCACAAGATTTTCTTACGGTGACACGACAATAATTTCGAAGCACGTCAACGACATGCACAAGAGTGAGCAGTAGTGGTACAGCACTGCATCAGCAAGTGGTGACCAGCTTGGGTGTCGTCCTGCTTTGTCCAACCTCGACCGCTTCCCTTATACTTTGGGTGTCGATGATATCGTAATGTTTCACAACAGAGCACAATGCGGTAAATACCTCAACATGTGATGGCCCCCAAACAAAAACCTACTAATTTTGGCTTTTTGGCAAATATAATCAAATTTAAGTCATTCTTTAAGAACTTTTATTAATAAAAGAAAGCCTTACCAAGAAAAGTTAAAACGATATTTTGCATAAATTTTTGAATTATACCGGATAGTCAAACTTGTTGTCAATAAAAAGTCAAACGACTTAAAATTTAGGGATGGAGGAAGTAGTTGTTAGCAATTATGTAGTGGATTAGTGTCCACATTTAACGACATATAGTGTAACGATAACTTCCATCCACAAACATCACTTGAACCATACACTTGGTGTGTTTGGTCGTGTGGAATCAACCCATGCTTCGTGAGACGATGCATTATGAGTTTATTCCATGAATTTTTGGTCGAATCAACTCATTCCTCGTGCATATATTGTGCACTGTGTCATTGTGTTATTAGTCGTGTCAAGTTCTGTCAACATGACATCGCTACGATCAGTGGTACCAACGGCGGAGCCAAGGGCCAGCCACCCTGGGCCGGCGTCCGGACTCACCTGGTTACTGGGGTGAACAGGTCTTATTGATTCTCTAAATTTGCTTTTATGTACAATGCTCTACATTATGTTAGATCCTAATTAGTAGGGCTCTAGCTCCAGGTCATCTCGGCTCCTCGCAAGAAGTTAAGCTAAATGGGCTCTTAATTGCTTCGAGCCCAAAGGAGCTAGAGCCATTTTTTTTACATAGAAGCAGTAGAAACATGGTTTCTCTCGAATCCCTCCCCTCACAATTCTAACAAAAAAATTATTACAAAATTTATCAAAAAAAAAATACTACAAAATTATCACTAACGCTATTTTTGCCAAACATTTTTCGAAACAGATTTAGCTCAAAAAAAATCTACTCCGTAAGATTTATGCATTGACTAAACGAAGAAGAAGAAGGAAAAGCCCCCAGACACGGGCACCGACCAGGTTAGTTTGCAAAGGATTTCAGGATTCAGACATTTGAGCTTTTGGCCCCTTCTTCCCCTCTCGTAGAAACTAGCTCCTTTGGGCCAGATGTTGTGTGGCGGACAAAAAGTTCGAGTAAAGGGAGAAAAGAATCAGTAAAAAAAAAGAAGAAGGATGGGGCACAGAAAGGAAGATGATTTGATATTCGCACCGTGAGATTCTGAAACCAGGCCGGAAAATCTATCGACGGATAGATCCCCAGACCGAACCCAAACACCTCGACTGTTCACTGAAATCTCCAACGCCCGCGGGCTCGTGGCGCTGTTCTGGGCGCCGGAACGCGCGTAGGGGTCACAGTTCCTCCACGCCTGTGCTGTGCTGTCGGCACCGCAGGCCGCCAAAACGTGAGTCGCTAGGCATGTGCCGAACAGGAATGGGTGATGGATCGGAGGAACAGGCAAACTATGCACTCACTCTGTGAGGCGATGCGGATCGCATGCTAGCTGATCTGTCTGTCAGGCTAAGACAAAACAGCAAACAGCATGGGATTGGGAGGTCTGTCAGGCTCAGGCAAAACAGCATGGGATTGGGAGGAGCCGTCGTCCTGCTGCACCCAATCAAACCATGTCCAGCTTTGTTTTTTGGTCAGGGACACACGGCCCACGGCCCACGGGCTATGCGGCACGTCGACACTCACCACGGAAGGGGGCCGTGGGCTCCAAACCTGAATTGGTTCAGAGAGCTTCAGCTGCTGCTACCACAGGGCCATATGATTTGATGGTGGCACGGACCAGGACCATCGTGAATCCCCTCCTCCCTCCTGAGTCCTAAGTCCTGGAGCTGAGCATATATATCCAATTGAAAATTCAATAAAAGTAGGCAGGATCCTTTTCTCACTTTTTCAGAGGAGTAGTTGGTGGGGAAAGTTAGTTGTCTTTACCTGAATTAATCCTCCCTCCTGAGCATATCCAATTGAAAATTCAAAGCAAAAAAGCAGGAAGGGGTCCAGGGAGAGCAATAAACAAACCGTTGGAATTATGCATGATTGCATAGGTCAGGATCAGATCAGAGGGCTACATACAACTCTGCACGAACACACGGAGCAAAAGGACGAAGGATATGTATGATCTTGGACTTCCATGAGAGGCTTCTGGACGGACCATGGAGCCAGCAGCCAGGGAGGGCCAGACCGGACCGGAGTGCTCCACACGTAAGCACCGGGGGGAGCAGGCCCTCGCTGATAGAAACGGCTCGAACAACCAATCGTTGGGATGGTTAACGATCGAGGGTCTTTGCTGCAGGACAGACATGTGACGATTACAATACGGCAAACTGCTTGGTTGGTTTCTCGCAGTCGCTTCCTTGTAGTTGTAGTTGTACGATGTCGCTGAATATATTAATCGTATGGTCTGAAATAGCATTGCGTTTTGTAATGCAAAAGAGTTGGTGTTTGAAAAGGATGTTGTTTGGTCGTCATCTCAAGCTTAGAGCGTGATTTAAGCAAAAGAAATGTAGAAGAAAAAAGAGACATCTTTTTGAGACTTGGAGCATGCTACTTGCTTGATCCTAGACAAAAGACAGTAAACACTGGCACTGTTGCCATGTGACCTCAATCGTGAGGCGGCCCATGATGGGATGGGGAAGACAAGAGCAGGGTCCAGACGCAAGTCCAAACCCAGGCAGGCCCACGAGGCGAGAACAAAGCGAGGCGAGCGCCACCGGTAGTGCAGCCGGTAACCGCAGGTGGCCCGTCCAAATCAGACGCGGACGGGAGGCGAACAGCACGACGGACGCCGGCTCGGCTCTCTCCTCACTCATCGCCCCGCCTCCTCCGCACCGCACTCCCGTGCCTCGGCCCCGCCGGTGGGCGAGGCCGCGATCGCGAGTGACCCTGACCCAACCGGGCATCGGCGTCGGCATCGGCGCATGGAAGACAAGGGCCAAAACCCCCATTGCCCCAGCCCAAATACACGAGGAGGCGAGGAGCATCCCGGGCGGTCCCTGCTGCCGGCGCGGGGCGGATCCGCCGTGCCGAGTTCCCGTCCACACTGGACACCCGACCCCGCTCGCCGTGTCCGGTCGCGCTCGCGCTAGCTACGATGTGACTACGTCCGTATGGCTCCCTTCCGCCGCTGGAGGCCAATGGCCATACCCTGAGGCATACGCGACGCGCCCAGCTTTCGCTGCCCATCTCGCTCGCTTTTCACGCCTCCACTTCGCTGTGCTTGTTCGCATCGATCATCTGACGCCGATCCTTCACAGCCTCACACTAGTCCAACGTTTTACGCGTACGTGTCCTTCTCACTTTTCCCCCTACACTACACTACAATCGGTGTCCACAGACCACCACAGTGACACTCTACTGCCACATCCCGGGTTGTTAGCGTAGCAACAACGTGCTAGTCGCGCGCCTTCAACATCATCGTTCTATCTTCTTTATTATTTACAAGATATATATATATATATATATACAAACTGAAAATAGGCCAAAACATGCCACGTTGCATCGATCGCTTCCGGTGACAAACGGAAGCAAAGCAAGATGACGAAAGTGAAGATCGAAAGCGTTGATAAAAAAGGAACCTTTTTTTTTTCCCTCTTGGTGCAACTGCAACATAAAAAGAAAGCGAGGCTGGTGTGAAAGAAAGACATTTCTGCTGCCATCAACAGAGAATTCTCAACAGACGAACTCTCTATCACCTTACCTTTTTTCTTTACACAAAAACAACAACAACAAGAAAATTGCTCATTTTATTTTTTCACTTTGACCTAACATATATACTATAGTATTTAAATGTTGAAGCACAACACAATACACAAAAAGCTAAGGAGATACAGTATACATGTTGCTATATATATGTATGTATAGTATAGAGAAACGTTGAAGCACAACGTTTTAAAACGGTAATTATATATTAAAATATATAAATATTTGTGTTAAGTTTAATTAGTATCATCAAAAAGATCTTTAAGTCTAGTTTTTAATAAATTTATTGGAGATATATATACATGCACGAATTTTCTACAAACCTACCAAAATATATGCTCCAAGACGCATCCCCATAAAAGACATCTAAAAAGCGGATAGAGAGTATATATATTGATGAATCTTTATTGATTATACAGGATGCACGGCATGATGAGATGACGACGACACTGGTGGGGGTATAATGGTAATCAAGGGCATGCTAATCAGTGACACGACACGCGCTCATCACATGATGGCAGGCGTAGGAGGGTCCTCCTCGCAGATGATCCGGTAGCCGCCGCCGCAGGGGTTGCAGGGGTACGGCTGGGGTATGTACTGCGGGTAGTACTGCGGCGGGGGAGGGCGCCGGCGCCGGTGCCGGGGGCAGGCTCGGGGGCCTTGCCGCAGGAGCAGCAGTGGCACCCGCCGTGGCCGTGGTGGCAGCAGCAGTCGGACGGGCCACGCCGGGTACGGGTACGGGTACGGCCACGGTAAGGGACTCTCCACCACCTTGGGCGGCGGCGGCGCGGGCTGCTCCTGCGGCGGGGCTCCTGCGGTTCTCCGCTTCCCCTTTTTGGGTGGCTCAACTTTCGCCACCGGCAGGAGCGGGCTCCTCTTCCTTTTTCGGCGGCGGCGGAGCCGGTACTCTTTCTTGGGCTCGGGCGGCGGCGGCTCGACGATCTCGATCTGCTTGATGATCTTGCACGCCTTGCAGCAGAGCTTGTCGGCGAGCTTCTCCGGGTCGAAGGGCCCCGTGACTTTGACCTTGTTGTTCTTCTCGTCGAAGTCGATGTCATCGATGCAGAACTCGCCCTTCTGCACGGTGCACCCAGCAACAAATTTATCAGTTGCGATCAACCAACCATCTCAACCCACAGAGAGGGAGAGGAGTTGCAGCAGGCACAAACTGACTTTGGATCCTGTTGAGCACCTTTCTGGATCTTGGCACGGCAGCGGCCACATTCCAGGTCCACTGAGATGATGATGGTCGGCATCTGCAATCGCACAGCTCCCTGGTCACAACGAAATCCTTCTCTAGTCTAGCTAAACAGAGAGACGCACACAGACAGATGCATCAACAATTTCAAGCGCGCACACACACAGAGAGACGACGAGCACAGCCACCTGTGTGGATGTCAACTGATTTCTGGCGCGTACCAGCACGAATTAAAGACAAGAAAAGGATCAAGGAGAGCAGAGATGAAGCAAGGGGCCCGTCTGAAGCGTGGAAACACACTCCACTCCCACTCCACTCCAGAATAAATAAACAAACTCATTAACAGGGGATAGGATAGGACAGCCGCTCTTGCCATCAAAGAGGTTTGGCTAAAGATCAAAATCAGTACGTAAGCTTTTAAACATTAATAAACCCCACGCCACGAATTCTCATCTCATCAAAGGGTGATTAAAGAGCGAGCAAGGACAGGGAGTGATCAGAGCAGAGCACCTTTGATTCAGCCGGCCGGCCGGCCGACGCCAGCAATGGCAGGCCGGGGAGGAGGAGAAGACCTCCTGTGCTGTGATGAAGAGAAAAGAGGAAGGACGAGGGGAGGGATGCTGTGGCGTGAACACGCAGCTATATAAGCAAGCAGCACCAACGCCTGACTGCCTCCCCCACGTCATCTGACCCATCTTGGAGGAGGAGCCGTGGCGGTGACAAAAAGCAGAGGGAGAAGGAGAAGTGGAAGAACTAGCCGCTAGCCACGCCACGGCAGGAGAGGAGAAGAAAGATGGAAGCAACTAGAGAAGGAATCGGTAGAAAGGCCCTTTGGAAGGCAGCTGCAACCGGCGGCAGCAGCAATCACTCGGTGCCGGGGCTACGGCTACCTTCCCCTCCCGGCACTGCACCACGTACTAAGTCTACGCCACCACCACGAGCACCTCATCCTCTCCCGGCACTGCACCACGTACTAGTCTACGCCACCACCACGAGCACCAGCATCCGCACCGCACCCGAAAGAAAAAAGCTCGGCCGCCACGGCGTCGCCCGTCGCGGCTGTTATTTGGCCTGTTCCCCTCTCCATCCAGGACCAGGATGGATGATTACCGCACGGCTAGGCTAGCTACGCCCCCTGAAAAAAGCTCGCTCGAACGTTTCAAATCAGAAAAAAGCTCGCTCACGTTGCTTTTGTGACGATGGTGAAGTGAAAAATCCGGTATTGCACCACTCGGTCAGGTGCTTTCACGACAGGTGAGTGAGGTGAGGGATGGATGGATGGCACACGGTTCGTTTCTGTGACGCTGATGGTGTGGTGCCGAGCGTGCGTGCGTGAGTAGGCGTTGTTCTGGATCCTTCTTCTCATAAATAAAGGCACGAGAATTTTCAACCTTTGTTTTGTTTTCGCCCGGAAAGGTCGTGTTCTAGAGTGCCAGATAGATACGTACCCAGGTGAAGAACTGGTGTGTAATGAGCTCCGTCCAGGATTCCAGCCTGGTGGCAGATGGTGTGCACCGAGCAGTTGTTTTCAGAAGATGGTTTCACGAGCCACGATTACAGACAGGGCGGACCATGACCATGCATGGTCGATTGGTACTCACTAATCACCATCCACAGCAGTCCACTCAGATCAGATGCCTTCGGCTCGGTTCAGTTCAGCGGCGTGCCACAGGCTGAGACGACGACAAGATGGGAAGCCTGCCAGGCTGGTCCACCCGACCCATGCACAACGCTCGCATTGGCCGGCTCCTGGCGCCGTGCCATGCCCACACGGAGGCGGCAGGCCACTAAACACCATCTGTTTAGTCGTTTGCGAGTGGCGGCACATTGCGATGGAATGAGAATTAGTGTGTCCGTCCGTTCGGGTCCACAGCAACGTCCGGCGTTCAATGAGACGATCGGATAACAGTTAACAGGAAACCCCACAGCGATCGCATATCGGCAACCAATCCACCAAGCCACCAACTGCTGGATGCGGTTGCATTTGATAGTACAGCAGAAACAAACGGCAGAACCCAGCAGCCAGCCTCCGTCACAAAAACAAACTGCTCCTGGATGCTACTGAAAGCCTGCGTGTAATTTAACTCCTCCTAACCTTGTGCAGCATCTGCGTGCCGTCGATCCAAAGGATTGGAGGACCTATTACCCACCTTTGTGAGGCAAGAAAGGGATGGATTCTCTGCCTTTTCTATGGGATAGACAAAGTGCCATATCTTGCTCCTTACCCTACATTCTGATCCGAAAGGCGGCGCGTGAGGTCAACAAACCAGCAAAACAAATAGCGCCGTACTAGTACTACCCTAAGCCAGCCAGCCCCCACAGCCTCGAAAAAGAACGCTGTGGTTTCTTTCTAGGCCCAGAGACGTGCACGCTAGTACACGGAAAGTAGAAGGCGCACGGACGCAAAAAGCCGTGGGCGGCAAGGGCATCAACTTCAAAATACGGCCCCATCAAAGTCCGCCCGTCCCACCGAATGACCCATGGGATAGACAATAATATCCAAAGGGTAGGGAGTAACCAAACACCCCCTTTCCGGCGACGGCCAAACGCTTGGCGCTTTCCCGTCTTTTCCTCGGTGATTCCGCAAACAGAAGGTGGTGGCGTCCATAGGCCGCCCTCTCTCAGCAACAACCGAGCCGCTCATCCGACCGGGCGACCGATCGGCTGGCCGATCGCGTCGCGTCGCGTCGAGTCGTTTTGCCCACGTCGGCCTGAGTCCCTCCCACCCCAGTCCCGTCACGCCGGGCCTCGCGCGCGCTGCCGCTATCCTTGGTCTCCAGACTCCCACTCGGCACCCGCCAGCCTAGTTGGCGAGCCAGCGACGCGCGCCCTGTCCTGCCGCGACTGCCGCTCGCCCCCATCGGCCATGTCGCGCTGTGCCCGTGCTCGGTGCCCCGGCGGAACAGAAGAACGATCCCATCATTGCTGCCGCCGTGGGCCGTGGCCGCTACTTTCCCTTCCCCTTGCCCGGCCGGTCGCCGTCGATGGCCTCGTCAGGCACGCATCAGTTGGGCGTCCGCGCGCACCACCCAGCATTTCACGAGGCGAGGCCGCGGGTGTCGGTGGTCGTTGCTCTGCTACTTACCACTGCAGATCCAATGAACAATCCTACACTACGAATTATGTATGATTCACCTGCTGCAGCCTTTCAGGTCAGTCGGCGTGACCGCGTGAGCATAGTATATATATATGTCCGTGGGCACTGACACGTGGACGACGGCAACGTGGGGAAGAGTGGATGACGCCGAAAGTGATTCCCTTCCCATTTTGAGTGAGATTAGGAGCCAAGGAAGATGCTGTAGCTGGTGAGTGAGTGAGTGGTGAGACATCGTCCGGTGCAGTGCGTGCCCAGTTCGCTCGCCGGTTTCGTCAAAAGCGCCTTTGTTTCGATTCCAGGAGTAGCCGATCCATCCAACTGTTTCATTTGTTCTCTGCCTTTCGCACCTTTTCTTTCTAAAAACAGGTTCGTTAGATCTGCTCCTCCTCCATTGGTGTGCATATACCAGACTACCAGGCACTCAAAGGCAAATATGCTGTAGTAGTGTGTTCCTGCGCCCGGTCTGTGCGTCTCGTCTCGGTGGAAAAAATCTGGCGAAGTACGACGACGCCACCGACCTTCCACATCGAGAGAGAATAGCACAGATCTCACAGAGAAGGAATAATGGATTTCGGCTTGGTTAGCAGATGATGAAACCAACTGGCGGCAGAATAGGCTAGGCAGCTAGCAGTTGCCGGTGACAAAGAACAGGAGAGGTCTTGTCAAAAAAAAAAAAAAAAAAAAAAAAAAGAAGAGGAGAGGAGGTGACGAAAGGGCCAGGTCGGTCGACACACACACAGTGATGTTAGGCAACTGTTGGGGGTGGTTGCGATCTCAAAGAATCCAAGTAGGACGGATGGCTGGATTGGATCGATCGATTTGGGTGCGTTTAACACCCAAAATTTGGTGCAAAATTTTGGGCCATGCATATCACATCGCGTTAATCGTAAAGACGTTTCGCTTGTTAGTGGTAAATATTATCCTACCATGGTAAACTAGGCTCAAAAGAATCGCCCTCTCAACGTACATCTAAACCGTGGTAATTAGTTCATTTTTTACCTATTTCGGTTGGCGTCTTGCACGCAAGATTTGATGGAGATTTCGGCTTTTTTGTAGTGGAATTTTGGGGACTAATTTGGGCTCTAAACAGGAGGAGTAGGTTAGGTGCCCCGGCAACAGCAACTCCCAACATTTGAAAAGATGGGTCACCCATAACAGCAACTCCCAACATTTGAAAATGCTGTCGTAGGATCCGGTTTCTTTTATGGCTTGGCTACGTGAAGATATCAGATGTACCCCTCCGTTCCTAAAAAACAAGCAATTATGGGAAAGGGTGTCGGTCGAAACGTTTTCAACAAAGAAGCTTTATAAAGAAAAATGTATTAGAAATTATGTCTTTAAAATAAATTTATTATGAAAATATGTTTTCATAACTAATCTAACAACTTAATTTGTCAACATAATTCTTAGTATTTTATAAATAATTTTACCAAAAGTTTGTAAAGTTTGAAATTTCCCAATGGTAATCGCTTATTTCCGAACGGAGGGAGTACTATCTGTGTGCTCACGAAGATGGGGACGTCGTCTCCAATGAAGAGTCTACGGATTTGCATTGGTGCTAAGATGGGACCTATAGCTGACGATGTCACATGTTATATTATTAGCCTCAAACGTCTAGGACCACTTATAAAAGAAAAAAACCCCGTCATTTCTAACCCAATTCACTACTAGACTAGTAGTATTAATAATATGTCTTTGTTGAATACAATCTGACTCTCGCCGCGGTCGCCTGGGCGCCGGTGACCACCGCTCGGCCACCCCACCGCCGCTCTTTTTTAGTCGCCATATAGTTTTTACTGGGATTCACTTAACTTCCCAATCGCGGGTTACCGGTGATTTAGTGTGCCCACACCAAGGCTAAGCCTCCGCAGCGCCAACCTCAAGCAGCAGGATAGATGTAAACTTAAATTCCTTTTCCTCTTAACGCAGTAACGGGCTAAAGTGCCCTGGTTTTAGGAAAAAAAAAAGAAAGAATACAATCTGACTCCATGGATGGACATGCTCTATATGGAATCAAGTCCACAATGTAAAGAACTGACTTGGTTTTATATTTGCATATAGTAATATATATGTATAGGACTAGCCAATTAAAACCACACGTTGGAGAGAGACGCGATGCCCATGTGCTCCTACTACATGATTAGAAAAACACGACAAGTGCTGACCAAACGGCGTAATGAATGAATAGAACCAGCGCACCTATCTATGATATTGCATGCAAAAAATGAGCCAGAATAATAAAAAATTTGTGCCAAGAAAAAAAAAAAAAGGCAAATAACCAGCCCTCCGGATGCTGGTCCTGCTGGATGCAGCTGATTCAACAAACTCCGCCATACCATACTGCTGCTTCATCATCAGGCTTTAGCTGTAAAGTGGATGCGTGCGAGTCTACTACCTTCCGTTCGTGCACGGACTAGATTGCTGCGTTTTCCTCGACCACCACCGGTCAGCACTGTGTTGTGTATATCCGGCGGGTCGCCTTCGTGGCGCGTCAGCCGGCGACGCGCGCTTTTCGGCCGCCAGGCTGCGAATCAAGAGGACGGGCGGGAGAGTTGAGGACCACGTGTGCACACACACACCCGTCTTCTCCGGCTCATAAATTTTGCGAGACTTCGGCTCGCAATGGACTATAATTTTTAGCCCCATCCTAGCAGTACTTTTGAAAATTCTAGACGCGTGCACGAACGGTACGACTATCTGAAGCGCCTCATCATTGGATTTAAGGGAGAAGAGAACATATAGGATTCATCCAGCAAGCTACAACTAATCATATCATGGAAAATCCTAGCCGGATGAGCTAATTAATTAATCAATCTAGTGAACTCTGAACAGCATTTTCCCTTTTCTTTCCGGATACTATAGAACCTAAGACTAAGATAAGATATCCCTAGATTAGAATTAACTATGGAAAAGGAGTCGATTGTACCCCTGAGGGTGGTACACTGGTACTGTATAAAGAAACATCTGTCCATTCATAACCTAAGATAAGATATCCTTTGGTTAGAAATAATAACTATGGAAAGGAGGGGTTTGATCATACTCCTGAAGGGTGGTTGCTATATGCTCCATTCCGTCCCAAAACAAATATGCTCCATTCCGTCCTATCAAAATATTTATTAAAAAATTATGTATGACAAATCAACATTTCAAAACTCAACAACTTAAAAAGCTTATTTCATTTATAAATTTTCCAAAACATACTTATTAAGGACGCTGAGAAGGATATCTCTTCGATTCTATTTGCATACACTGTGATTAGCGTCCATTAGGAGACAATGTTGTAGAGTTTTATTTATCCTAGGAAAAAAATTGAACTTTGGAAGATTATTTATTTTGGGATCGAGGGAATAATAATAAATAAACATCTGTCCATTCATAACCTAATAAAGAACCCGTTGCGATCGGGGAAGGAAAATGAGTCGTCTACCACCTGATCTGCTAGAACCTGACTCAATCGTAAGTTACAGAGCCCACAGTGTTCATCCTCCTCCACTTTTATCTTTGGACTTTTCGTGACAGGATTATAGATCAGGCTGGGAGAACCTGCAGCCGTTCCGATCACTATGGACTATACAGCCTACAGTCACGACTCCGACGCTGCTCAGTGGTCACGAGGGTAACGGGACCTGATCGAATTGAAATTACATGTGGTCTACGACTACGTGCAAACTCAAGCAACAGATGGTGCACGAGGCTCAGCTTCGTCTGCATACATTGAATGGAATATAAGGACTGATGAATTGAGTAACTTCACTTATCATTATCATCCATACAACTCCACCGGCCAACAACAGTATCAATCAACACAACTGGGTCATGAATGAAACAATGATTGTCTCGGCCAGGATCCAGCTTCGCCCTCCTGGTTTCTTTCCAGGTCGGGGAGCTGCCCTTAAACCCCAACAAATGCCGCCATGGTCCTCCAATGCCATCTTACACAAGTTGGCCAACAAGGTATTAAATTTACTTGGGGTCTGAACTTCCGTCTTGGTAGCCTTGAAGAATTGTGTTGCAAGTATTCATGGCGCGGGCATCAAGAAGGCTGTGGTTCCAGAGTTTAATCATGAAAAATCGCCAGCCCCTGTTCATCAAGCGAAAAAAATTGCAATAAGATACTCCGTATGTAAACATGCATAGTGGAGGAAGGCTTTCAATTTATATATTTCTAAAGCAGACACTCACCACAGCAGGGCAGGGTTTTGTACAAGCTGTTGTCCATGGCATCTGGAGAATGCCTCGCAGGCCCAAGGTATATGACCATCAGCTAGCACCCTGCAATTTCGCTTTTTCAGTAGCTAATAAGGAATAAAACAAACAAAAACAATGAACTGAATACTGTCTGTGAATGGAACAGCCAAGAAGTTAAACTAATCATGGCAGCAACCATGGGCAGATATATGGATCAATGAAGGTGCAAGACTACTACACCAGTGGAGGTGATAAGGGAGAGATCAAGTGGAGTAGAGGTGATAACTGAGATCAAGTGGAGTAGAAGTGATAACGAGGAGATCAAGAAGAATTGTTAGTTGAGGACGTTAATTGTGGCCTTGTTTTCGCATGCATTGGCGTGACAGAAAACAGGAAAATATAATTTTTAGGTGGAGATGAAAAAAAAGTTAGGAATGAAAACAATTGCCGGTTGGTCAGAAATTTCTCAGATTTCAAAGTTTAACTATTCAATGGTGACTACAATAGGGTACCTAAATAAATTATAAAATCCAAATTTTTTATAGTCGTGAACAGAAACAAGCCTCCGTGCACGGATTTTTGGTTATGGTTTCCGTCACTGATTTAAGGCCCGCTTGGATGATAAAAGGACTAGGGTCAATGTAGTAAGTATGTATAACTAAAATAAAAATTTGACCTAAATTCTTGCTTTTTTTTATAGTAGCTAACAAAAGTGTTTTTTCACCTAAGATTGTACAGACTACAAACCTTTCATATAACTATGCAAATGCAAATCATATGTATTTCTAAAAACAAGGCAACAGTCATTCCATACAGAAAAAAACATTACCATGAAGTATATATATATATTTTTTTTGAAACAGGTCTTCAAAAACATCCTTTCTATCGTGATAGTTAGAATAGCGAAGGACATAGTGGGGACATATGACTGACCTTTGTTTTCGAACAAATGAATTCCACATATGCATAATAAGCTTCTCATCTTTTGTAACATCAACAAAATCATCAAGCATCTGCATTTCAGCCAAGTTAAAATAGCAATGATTAAAAAAGACAAATATTTTATGTTTCCAAAGAGAACAACAGTCTCATCTTACCCTTCTATCCTCAAAAGTCGGGCAATATCATCATCAACCTCGTCTTCACTATCATGATCTGAGAAGACTTGTTCCAATGGCATTGGCTACAACGGTGCATTAATGTGATCAAACTAGACTTCAAATGAAGGCATTAATGCACACAGAGTCCAAGTTGTAATAACAAGGATAGCGAAGGGGCCTTAGCCTAGTTGATGAAGTGACCTTAGCATCCCAGGTCCTGAGCTTGAATCCCAGTGGGAGCGCGAATTTCAGACTGGGTAAAAAAGGTAACTCGCTGATTTCCCTGATCGGCATGGGTGAACAACCATGGTGGATGGGCCCTCATGTAAGGCTGGTAGTGGGTTGGGCCTCAAAGCACAGGTTAAGGCCCACACCATAGGGGCCGTATCCCCATGTGTGTGTGTGCGTTGGGGGTGGGGGGGGGGGGGTGTTTGTGCCAGCGACCTATCTCAGCCCAGCTCCAGTTGAGCTCTTGGCTTAAGTAAAAATACCATGTGTGGTCTTTCCCCCCACCCGGCCGAGCTTTTTTTAATAAAAAGAATATGCAGAGCCAAAAACCACAACAAAGAGGGACCCAAACTATCACAGAAGCAAACTAACATGAACATATGCATTCAGTGATTTCATTGGTATGGAATCAGAAAGGTAGGCAAAAAGTAATATAATAACAATAATTGAAAACACACAAAATGTGCATGGATGCACGAAAGTTACATGCAGAGGTGATTGGTTTTTACTAACCTGTGCCCTGTGTGAATGGAAGAACTGACGCTTTTGCAGCAGTTGTCGACTGCCAAAAATAATATATAAACACAGGCAAACAGTTAAGCATGTTCCAATAGATGCACATCAAATAAAAAAAAAAATACTTGGTCCAACAAAAAACATTACTTCCTGGGGTCAGATCGGCTCAGCAGATAGCTTCCTCGACTTCCCCAAACTGTAGCACTGTTGGTGGTGAAAGATTGCTCCCCATGTACAGGCTGACTAGGGTCAACTGAAGCGTCTGCTACAGAAAGCGCTTGAAAAGTTTTTACCATCAGAGGAAAAAGTAGGGAACATAACAGATGCAGAAAATGCTAGAGCGGCAGGAAGCAACAATGCAGGTTTTTCTCAAGACAAGAGAGTAATATAATAATAAAAATGGAAATAACTAATTGAACAGACAGTAGCTCATCAGTCATTTTCGCCTAGAAAAGTGAAGGTTCAACTTTCACTGCTCCTATAAAAGGTTTTTGACGTAACAGCTTTAAGAAATTTCAGCAACTGGCTAACTGCTTTTCTTTATCTTTTAGATCTAAGTTGCAAATACAAGAAACTATTGTGTTTCAAATTATACATAAAAGTGTAGAGAAGAAAGAGGCAGCTGTATAGCATGATTCATTTGAACCTAGTTTGATTTGAAAAATGAACTATTGACCACGATATTTGAAAACCAAATTAGTAGCTAGCTCAGTTTTTCCTTATCATATTTATTGGTGGCACTTGTTGGGTTTCATCTCTACTACCCTACTTGGGATTAAAAAACTTTGTTGCTACTGTTGCTCTTGACTAACTTTTATGCGTCAGCTTAAAAAGTGCAGTAGTGAGCACAAATACAAAATATCCCTAAGAGATCACAAGATGCAAATGTACCGTTCTCCCTTTGCACATAGTCGCCTTCAGACCCTGCCTGGGCATCTTCATGTGGTCCTGATTCCATAATATGTGGGTGAACATGCCTGATTTTTTCTTAGCTGTGCCTTCCAACCTTCTAAACGCTTCTTAAACCTCGAGCTGATTGAACACAATCAGGCAACTAAGACATATAAAGCAACATCATGTGTGTGTGTGGGTGGGTGGGGGACAAGCTTACCAGTAGGAAAATGTTTGATGCCTTGGATCAACTCCCTCTGCCACAAACTGGATATAACTAGCCCATTAGTTAATAATAAATACAAAGTTCTCCAGATTAAAGAAATACACAGTATCCACCGTGCATGACTATCCTAATGACAAGCATGTAGAACCTTATTCCACAGAAAATCCAGTAAGGCATACAATATATTATTGAAGACATTTTAGGGAAATGTAGTTAATTTTCTAATGTGAAGTACTAATCGATTGTTCATGTGCCATTTGATTCTGCAGTCAGCAGAAAGAACACAAAGCTAACAGCACAGCTATAGTAAAGATACCGACAGAAAAACACTAAGGGGTATCTTGAACACATTCAAAGTAAAATTAAGTTCATCAATTATGTCTTTAATGTATATCAATATGTTTCACAGTAACAGTTCAATATCATATCACCAATTTACCCTCAGTTTTCCAGGCATCAGCCTTCAGACTAACATTCACAGCCTGGCACTCTTCAGATATCTGTGTACGACAATAAAAAAATATATTAAATTACAAAAGATCAAAGAAGATTTTGCAATGGGTATTCCAGAAGTTTACATACCCAGAACTCAAAGTGGAACAGGTCATGTGTTGAGTTCAAATGCCATCCCAGGCCCTAGAAGCACCATAGTAATGATATTAGATACAACTTGATAGAAAGGCAAAGTGAATGTAAGAACAAGCCAATTATGAGGTGTTAAATAACATTAGGACATGTGCTTTATCATAAAGCGTAGCAGGTGAGAATCTGACATGATTGACTACATATAGGCATATAGCAGCACTAAGTGACATAAAAAGGGAACTCTGCTTTAGCTTTTACCTTGAAGCTTCCGCATCGTACCAAGCAAAAACGGGCATGAAAAAAATCTTCAGTAACTGGTAAGAACAACATATCAATGGGATGTATAAGAAAAAAGTGAAACATAAAGCAACAAAGAAGATATAATAAGAAAACTTGTCCACCGATAGATGTCCTAAGCATTAAGCATTTTTTTGTCCGTGTGTTCGCACATCCTTAGAACTGTGAATGAATAGTAAAGTAAGCTACTTCTCTCTGTGATTCTTAGCACACTGGTTTGTAGCCTGGCAACAACTAAAGTGGATGCAATCGAGGCAGACGGGGAAGGGGAGAGAAATAACCTTCAGTCTTTTGCATTGTATTATTGTAGTACTTGTAAATAAAAGAGTACATTTCCAGCTCTCAACCTGCTAAACACAGAATTACTTAATAAAGCATTGACTTAAAGGAAGCACCAAATACTAAGACACTAGGTGATGTTAAGGTATCATCTATGTAGTCATGGCAATACAATGCAGCACAAGTTATTAGCTGTCATGTTCTTTAACAAGAACAAGCAATTTAAAGCTGCACGTACAATCACTACTGGTTGGGTGACCAAACTAAACCTGGTTTGCAAAATATGTGTAGAGAAATTGAAGGATGCAGCAAGAATAAGAACAGAGAAGTTACTAAATTCTAGAATACATGCATTATAGTTACCTTATGATTTCTGGTAATAACTTGAAGGTGGGACATTATTATATGAGTAATTACAATAATAAGGAGACAAAAGTAATTCTCTTGCACCAGCCTCTTCTCGGATATGGATACTTGTAATTGGTATGTACCCTGCAACAACAGAGCTTAGTAATCTCAGCAAAACTGAAAGTGTCGCATCCTACAGACAAAATTTACTAAAATTCATCAGTTACAACAATTACAACTGACAACAGGCTTCAGTTCCCTACATGTGTAACCGAACAGTGATTTGCAAAATCTTTATTTCAACATTTAAAGTTCATTAACTTTTAAATTTTTGCCCTCTTAGAAGTTGAAATTTTACCAAAATTATGGAGTCTTTTTATTTGAAAGAAGTAAATTGAGCTAAAAGATTGGTGGGGCAGGGCAAGTTCCTCTAAATTTGATGATACTTTTTAGATTACACATGGAAAGAAGAAACAGGAAGGACCTTACCGTAGCATCAACCTTATGAGAGCAAAATGTCAAGCATCTGTCTTGTTCCAGAAATTTTGGCTGTATGCATTAAAAAAAATATGTGACTTTCAACAAAAAGCAGAGAAAATAGCAGTCTCTGAAACATTAGAAACAAAAACAGGGAGGAAAGTAAAGCAGAATCAATGGAATGTTTCCTGCTACGCAGATTCTAACCTGTACCATCAAATTCAATTGATTTATCACATGGATTGCTAAGTTGAAGAGTTAGTTTGTATAGATTTAAGATGTGAAATCTGTAACCTGTATCATTGGAACAGTAGGTCCTAAATAGTAAAAATACCATAACACATCTTGATTATACAAAAATACCCTCTTCAGTGAACAAAGAGAGAAATTTTTCTCTGCTATTTGCTCTGTGATACTATATTTAAAAGAACAAGAAGCAAAAAACTTACATGAAATGCGGAAGCACAAACAGTTTAATTTAACATACCTCAAAGAAGCTTGGGTTCATTGTCACTGTACAAGCTAAATCCACAGCATCTCCTGTACTTAAAGTCACACATTGCTCCAAAGAGGACTTTAAAGCGCATTAGTTGGTATTTTACCCCAGGAACATTTCCCTTCAAGCTCTGTTTAATGCATAGCAAAAATGACCGTTAGTCAATTCAATAAGAATACACATCTACAGTTGGTTTACATTCAACAACCTATATTCTTAATAATTGTTTTAAGATACTATTGTAATGAATTAATTATGGTAAATGAATTAATTATGGTAAAAAATAGTAAAACAACAATGAGGATCCGCTTGACAGGAAGAAAGGTCAATCCGATTATGAATAAAAGAGGACTTATCAACATGCTATCCTGGCTAGACAGGTGATCAGATAATGTCAGAATATTCTGTTCATCTCATCATTTCAACTACAGCACAGCTGAGCAACATAGGAGACCTTTGCTAAAATAACAGAGCAAAAAAGATTCTGTAAATGGACTTAACTCTCAAAATTTCCAGTTTTGAGTAACAAATTTATAACAGATTGATTTCTTCCACAAATCCACATCCACATGAACAAGAATGCTTTGCACACAGCTATGGTTTACAGATGCTTTAGGTAACTTCTGCTCTCAAGAGCTGAGCTGGATGCCTGATACTCCCTCCATTCCAAATTATAAGTTGTTTTGGCTTTTCTAGGTATATTGTTTTTTTTTCTTCACAAAAAAAGGTGCATTGTTTTTGCCATGTATCTATACATAATATACATCTAGGTGCATAGCAAGACCTATGTACCTAGGAAAGCAAAAGCGCTTATAATTTGAAAAAAAGGGGAGTAATATGAAGTATGAATTGGATTAAGAACATATTGAGCCAGTTTAGTCCAATCAGTTAAGAAGATGAAAGCAGACCCAGAAGCCTCAGGTGTTAGACTATCCACACTCTTGTTCCTTTAAATGCATCCTTTATCCGGCCCTAGTCATCAACATTCTCTCTTTTATACCACTTTCTCCCACACTCATCCATCCTTCATATCTCTACTCTATACCAACTACCATCAGTAGGGCCTACTTGTAATTTTATCTAAATATATCCATGTGAGATCTTGTTTTGAAGGATTTATTGAAACAAATTTAATGGCATAACCGAATTTAATTTGGTTTTTTACTTTTGACTTTTGAGTTATAACATTTTTTAGTTAGTTCAAAGAGTGCTTTGCTTTCCTGCCTCCCGCGCAAGGGCTGCTCGTCCGACGCCTCACAAGATGGGCTTCTGGTCCGACATGGCGCTGTACCATAGTCCCGCTACTCCTGGTAACTTCCCCGGATGGGAGCGTGGTACAGGAAGGTCCTGCATGCCGCTGCAGCAGATTTCTACGCTATCAGGCACTCCCGGATGGGGTACCGACCCCCAGTGCGGGTAGTCTTAGACTGAAAGAAGCTTCCCTACCCACCTCTTAGGTATAGGTGGTGTGAGAGCTAGGTATTTAAGACAATTAGACCTCCAGCAATATAAACAAACAATGCACAAATGGCTAATTCAAAACAGAGTGGAAAACATATCTCTGACATTAAAGGCAGAGGTTCAAGTAACCACTAACTAAATGTGAATAGGTTTCTTTGAAATTTTTCTTGCGATTTAACTTGTGTTTTGTTGATAGCAGCCGTCGGTCAACAATGCACAAATATTTTTTTATACAATGTGCCATTTTGTAAATAATAATAATAAATTAATAATAAAGTAATTTATTGTGGTACATGCTGATCATCAGCCATCAATGTCAACAAGAACTTACTTTCGAGGGAAGATCCTTCCACATCATTCCCAGAGCAGCTATCTTCACCGATAATTTGTCCTTCTTGCCCTATTCAAATAGAGAAGAATTTGATGACCAGCAAATGAGTGAAAAGGACAAATAACCACATAAGATGCACAACTTACCATAGCTAATAAATATAATGCTAAGGTTGCAAGCACGGAGGTTGACAAATTCTTCACATCAGGTATGATGAATGTGGCTTCAGTTTTGCCTCTATTTCCAAATTCGCTAAAATTAGTAAGCACACAAACCCTACTGAATCGATATATCGGAGAATGCTGGAAAAAATGAATCATGCATCAGAAATAAGATCCAATAGTAGGGAAACTTAAAAAATTCATTACTCATTTTCACAAACTAAAGAGAGTTACACTTACCCCTTCAAGTGAAATATTACTGGTAGGTCTAGCTAAAAGTACATAAAGGGGAAGATATTCTGTGCTTGTGTATTTGTACTTGCAGAAAGTGATACAGTTATCTGAATCCTGCATTGGTATAGATAAACTGTCAAACGCGGACCAATAACGCAACAAACAAGGTTCTTGTTTGATCAGTGCAGGTGGTTCATCAAAAGATAACACCTGAGTAATTATTTACTATGCATAAAAAAATATGAATCCATCTAGTTAAGATGCCTACTAAAAGTTGAAAACTTGGAAGTACAAAAATAGAAGCATATCAGTGTGTGGATTGTTTGTTATTGTTGTTTCTTCTCTTCTCCAGACCTCATTGACATTTATGAAATGCTTTAATCTTATTAATGAAAAATGTGACTAATTTCAGAGCAATTCCCTTATTTAGCTGCTGGGCATTCGAGCAATAAAAGACTCCAGATTTCCCACACAAACAATATGACTGTAACTCCAGTCATTTGACACAAAAAAGAATAGATTAATCCAACAATCTTTGGAACTGTAGCTAAGTAAAAACAGAATCATGAGAAGACACCAACAATTAAATATTATTTATTTTATGCACATAGTTCCTAAGGAATAGTAAAGGAAACTGGAAGAGAAACTCCAATAAGCCTCAAACGATCTTACAATGGCGGCAGCTAAAAAAAAAAAAGTAACTAACAAAAGAAACTATAATCCTAATCCTAAATTGGTAATCAGTATTGCTGGTGCTGAGCACTTTTTGGTTGTGCCCATGCCATGACATTAAACACAAGGGACATAGGCACCATATTGATCCTCACTTATCAAGCTGTTGAATTGAACATGGAACGGTGCGGTGAGGTGCAAATGTTCAAAGTATTTGACAGATCATTTAAGGACCGAACCTTTTTTTCTCCTTGCCTGTATCTTATATAGAAGGGATCTTTGAATAAAAAGGGGCTGCCAAATATAGAGAATAATTATTATTGGTATCTCATAGCATGCACAGGTAACAATTACTGGTAAGAAACAATATGTGAACAATGTTATAACAGGATTGCACTTGTAAGATGAAATTTACATTTTAACGGCTCAGCCTCTGGATAATATTGTACAGCTCAATTGGCTTGCAATACAAGGCAAAACTTTTTTCTGCAGCTAGTTGCTCATCTGGAGACAATCGAGCCCTAGAGTGTTGAAGGCACATCTCCACTATTCCTTCACAGAAACACAATGCACATCAACTAACATAAGTACAGAACCCCTCTCTCAAATCACTTAAGGAACAGCAAAGGCAATAATATCATGGTTACAGATCTCTAAAGCAGCGGTATACAAAACAAGCTGCCTAGTTTCCAGAATCAACCATTAGGTACCACATAAATTTCCAGTGAACAGCTATTTAAACTCCCAAAAAAGTATCTGCAATGGAGCTTCTCGCTACCTGCCCAAACCTAAACATTCCAAGCTAAGCAGGATTCCAAAAGCGTCACTAAGCGCTAAGCAGACAGGTAACGCTTCGCTTTGGGGCATAAGCGCTCCCAAAACGGCGCAGCGGCTGCTGGCTCCAGCCTTGGCGAGAGTGCAAGGCGGCTGGCGAGAGGGAGAGGGGGTAACCGCTGATGCTGCCGCCGAGCCCAGGACTGACCCGCCGTCGCTACCGACAAATATCCGCAAAACGCGCTGAGAGCTGCGAGAGATGGAGGAGCTGAAACGAAGTAGATCTTACCGGCTCCTTCTCCCTTCTCACACGGGATGGACGCCGCTGCCCCTGAATCCACGCGCTGTGGCTCCTCCTCCCTCCTCACGCGCGTAGCCGGCGACGGAGAAGAAGCCCGGCGGCCAGGAACGACGGAGGGAGGTCGGGCGGCGATGAGAGGCGAGACGGCGCGGGAGGCAGGGCGGGAGGGGCGGAGCGGGGAGGCGGGTGCGCGCCGTCGCTCGGCGTCGCGACCGGAGGTGTGGGGCGGTGGCGTTAGCCCGAGCGGACGAGGTAACCGGTAGGGCGGCTGAGAGAAAGAAAGTTGGGGCTTTTATCATAATCTGCGTACCATTACGATAAAAGGTCGTGACCACAATGTCTCAAATTTGAAATCTTTTGGACGCACCTGTCCATCGCAGTCCCTAACTTTGTCTCTGTCTCACTTCAGATGCATTTTTTGCACACTAACACCGTTAAACAGCTTTGGAGAAAAAACAAATCTTACCCCCCGGGCCATAGTAGGGCCGCATTAATCGCACCATTGTCCCCTATACCACTCACTGGTGTTATCTTTGCATATGGTTGTACACTTGTCAAAAATTCTAGAAAAAAAGTGCAGCACGTATGCATATATGTGCACTTGTTTTGAGGTACAGTAAAGTTAGGGTTAGGGATTTGGGAGAAAGCTAACGAAAATGCAAGGAAAAATCGGGGATGAGTTCTCACCGTGGGGATTGGAGCGGTCTGGCCAGAGGGAGGGAAATCGCGGGCCTAACTAGCCTCCCGGCGCGAGGGCGGCGGCGCGGAGCCTCATGGCCGCCACACTTGGCCGGGCGCCGCTTCTCCCCGGCGCTGCGGGGTCAATGGGCGGGCGCTCTGCGGGGATGGGACCGGGAAGGGCCGCGGTCTTAGGCCGAGGCCGCGACGAGCGCAGTGACGCTCCTCCTCTTCCTCTTCGCGGTCGGGCGCGGGGCGCCTCCCGCTGGCGGACGAAAGACCCGGCGTCGGGTGTCGAAATGACGGACGAGAAAGAGGAGCGTCGGGTGGCGCTCGAGTTTGTTTTTTAACTCAAAAAGGGTAGGATGAACACGCTAATGTTGGGACCATGCCGGGTTAGAGAAAACGTTGGGAATCGAACATGCACATGAAAGTAGAAAGTGTACAGGGGACAAGATTAGACTTGGGCGATGGTATACTGAGCACGCCAAAAGATTTTAGTGGTTGGATGTGTGTCACGCACCTTTTATCATAATGGTACACGGGTAAAAGCCTCAAAGAAGTTCGCGGGTTGATGGATGTAGGTTTCCCCAAAGCGCATTGCGGGAAGAACAAAAATACGTAATAAAAAAATATTATAGATATTTCAATCTTTTCTTTTTAGCGGTCTTGTTTGTTTAAGTAATCGCACTTTTATTGTAGTCCATGACTTATAGAAAAGTTTCCTAATTTTAGGGACTTTACAAAAAAAAAAAAAAAAAAAAGACTAAAAAAATCTCTCATACATCCACTTCAACCGGTAAGGGAGCGTAAATTATGTATAAGGAGATGGTCTAATAGTTTCAACCATATAAGAAACCGAAGTTTAGCTTATTTGGTTGGATTTTTACATCGGGCAAGGTTCCTTTTTTTTTGAATTCATCAAATATTTGAAGATTTAACTATGCACGTTGTTTTTCGGTGATAGATGATTTGTGTTCGTAGATAGAGGAGCAAGAAATTATTCATAAAGAGCCCGCCTAAAGATAAAAGGGGTTTTGTTATATTTTGAAGGCCTAAAATATAACTTATATTCAGCAACATCTAGCAGCCACTACTAGATTGACATCCATTGTCAACAATCTATTGATAGAAAACACGGATTTCAAGCGTCTTGCTCTATAGATGCAACGCTTCTGAAGCAAACATAGATTTCGGACGCTTGCTCTATATAAAAGTAAAGATAAAATATGAATTTGTGTGATTTTGTTCGCGTGAAATCATCAAAAACATATAAAAAGCATTTTATTATATACTTCTAAAATATATTATTAAATTATATGTCAAATAAAAAATTATGTAACGTTAGGGGGCCATGGCCTACCAGCCCCCCTGGCCCCGCCAGTGGCTTCAACCATGCAAACATACATAGATCTAAATCTATGAGCCACATGCACCTTGGAGATAACATCTCTAATAAGCTCGGCCAGATAGCAAATCCATAATCCATGATCAATATTCGATTACAACACAGAAGATTGTGAGTTGCTCCTTCAATGGTAAGTTGTGATTGCTTTCCTTCAATGGTTTCGTCTTTGCTACAAGTACACAAAAGTTGTGAGAGTTGCTCTCCTTGATGGTTTTTAGGTGTCGGTCGGCTGGGTGGGTGAGATTGACACCCCCGATTGCGATCGTTGGAGGGAAGGAGGAGGGTGGCCGGCGGCGCTGGGGCGGCGGCGGCTGGCAGGTGCCCGGTGGCGGCGTCGGCGCGAGATCGGCATGCCTTGGTATGGGGGGAGGGGCGGCGGAGCGGCGCGGGTCACCGGCAGTGATGGCGGCGACGGCGGCGTGGTCGACGACGGCGACGCGGTGCGTGAGAGAGAGAGGCCCCGGAGATAATTTGTTTAGGGAGCTACCCTTGCAATTTTACGCAAGATCAAACGATTACATGCCTTGTGTTATAATTCAGGGGCTTCTTTAGGCCCAGAAATATCTAGGAGGTTTCCTTTTAGATTGGAATCTCTCTTACGAGCAACCTATTTATTCCCTTTATTTTGTTCTATATTTATTCCCTAAATATTTATTACTTAATAACGTAAGGCGATGACGATGGAGCGGAAAAGCGGCGGCCGAACTAGTTAGCTGTGGCCGTGTACGCATCCCAAGATGGGGCCTTGTGTGCCATGTCACCATGGCCCATGGGCCCCACCTCAAATTGGGTCATGATGGTTTCGTCTTGCTACAAGTTTGGCATGCCATACGTGCGAATATATGTGGAAGACACATCATTTCTCGAGTGCAAAATTGTGGCATAGTTCCTCCAATGGTGTTTTGAGAACTTAGACCAAACATACCTAATTGTTTTAGACTTTAATCATACAATCTTTCTAAGATTTTTTCTCGTCTCAAGTTTTCTATTATAACACAAGAAAGCATTATTAGTTATTATATATAAAAACACATGTGTCCATAAAAAAGTAATGGCGATTACTAAATAAATATTTTTTAGTACTTATAAGAACTTCATGGCACAATAAAATGGGTCGTCAACAGTGTTAGGTCCCATATCATTTATCAACAGAAAGATTATCATGTGAGTTGTCTATAAACAACTATGAGTAATGAAATTTTTAGGCCCTCGATAATTTATATATAGAGAAACTATTAGATTTGAGAGTTGCCTGTCGCCCATAAAATAATAGACGCCATCAGTCTCCAATAAATCCCCTTCGGCATTATAAAGATGGATAAGATATACGTCGTCCACGTGTTCTTACAATTACAAACTCGAGAATAAGAAAAGAAAAAAATGTGCATCGTTACACAACCATTAGAGTTTAGGTTTTGTCCTCAAACTCTAGAATCGACAAATTACCTCCATCCTTAGTTAGAAGTGGGCTTCAAGATCATTTCATGAATTTTCTATTGAAAAACCTAGTAAATGCTTGATAAGGTTTTTAAACTAGGAAAACCATCTCTAAATTTATAAAAAGAAAAACCAAGCAAAAATCTTATAAAACGATTGGGTAACGAGTACCCCAAACAAAACATTATCTCATGGAAAGACGTAGGATCTTCTTGAAATTAGATTTTGAGTTCAAAAGACAGGGTCTACGGTCGAACTACCAAAATGTCTAGAAATGTCGAGCTTAAAGTATAAATGCTTTTTGTATGGAAAAACTATGAAGTCATAGTATTAGTTAGTATAAACCTAATTCATTAAAATTATGTCCTGTATAACAGAAGAATTATAAATTTCTAAAAATTATAGACAGGAATATCATACGAAATAGAAAATTTACAAAACATTTTAATCAATGTACAAACATATATTTGAATTTTTACATATAAAATATATGATATGCAACCAACATGAATGCGACATAAATCAATGTTGGATGCATTCGTGAGAGTTCATATCGTGTTTTTGTTGTGCAAAGTTTTTAAAATGCAATTGTACATTAGTTAGTGTGTTTTTGGATAATTTTTTCCATTTGCAAAGAGATGTATCTAATTGTTGGAATCTTCTCCGGGTATTTTATTTAGTCTTTCCTTGCTCTAACTTGTCTCTAGTTCCCCAACCCCCCAAATAACCCCCGCAATAATTTATAATATATCATTTTTGTGGTTTTGAAACATTATCAAAGATTATTTTTAGAGTCCATTATATCTAGTTTTAGAGCTCGTGGAGGAAACATAAACGCTGGCAATAAGTTAGGGAAACAAACACAAAAAAATTTTCTTGCATAAATGAACCAGATTAAATTAGCATATTACTGGGCCGAATCTATTCTACGGGGCAATATCGTTTCCCTTAGGCCCATCTATCATCATCAAGTCCACCACAACTGACGCTGAGCCCAGTCCACGTGACTTCTTCCGCTGGCCCAATTCCCCGGCGTGGAGACGTACTGGAGACCGAAGACATCACCGGCTGCGCGCGCGGCCGTCGTTCGCAAGTGCCAGAGACTGCAACTGCGAGCAATGGCATTTGCCCGATAGGCGCCAAGCGCCGCCCAGCACAACATCGATCAACGCCCGTGACGCCGACGCGCGGGCATGCGCGAGAAGGACAGTGGGGTAAACCAGGCGGCAAGGTGACGGCGGTGGACTGGCGTGAGAGGCCGGCCTGCTGCGAGCTGACGGCGACGTGAGCATCATCATCTATCTATCCCCCCAGGCGACGGCTCACGGGTGGCCGTGCAGCATGCTCGAATGGAGTGGATTTGGTTTGACGAATCTGATCAACGGATCCCGCCCGCCCGTCGTCTTCCTTGCGTTGCAGTTGCACCGGCCGGTGGCCCCAGCAGCGGCCATCGAGCTAGGGGTCCTGCACGGGACCGCGACCCAGCACACAAAAAGCCGAAAGCTAGGGTGCAAAAGTGTCCAGGACCCGGGCGGGCGGGGGTCAACGTTGCTGTTCTGCCTGTACGCTGTGGAGCAGGAGAGCACTGTACATGGAGAGTGGACGGTGGCCTGGGCCGCCCTGGCTCACTTTACGCTACGCGCTAGATGCCCCCGTAGGCCGTAGGCTCCCTACCTTACCTGCACCCACAGCCACAGGACTTGATCACGGAAAGTGCGCGCGTGATGCCGCTGCACGTCGATGGGCTACGCGCGCGGCACGTTCGTCACTAGAACGTTTTCCGTCAATTCTCCTCCGCGAAACTTTTTCTTCTCTCCAGTAATCGCCCAAGCACGGCCGCGCGCGAGCTGGACCGCCTCCTCCCGGCTGGCTCCTCGTCGGCGCTCGCGGGGACCCGGTGGCAGGCCAGGGCCGGACGGGCGCGTGGCGCCTCGCGGCGCGCACATGGCGCACGCATTTGCCGCGCGCGCTCGCGGCCACGATGTATGCAGGGTGCATGCGCACCATGGTCATCATGGGCGTATCTGTGGCCGGCCTGGTCGCCCCGTCTCGCTTTCGGCCTTTCGCCGGTGCGCACTGGCACTGGCACAGGGCTACAGCTCTACTACACAGGAGGCGGCATAACGGAAAGCGAGAAACTGGCTGGTCCAGGCCATCAAGAATGAGAGCACACACTATTCAGCGGCTGTTGGAAAGGGCCAGCTGCCGAGCTCTGACTTGTGTGCTGCTCGCTTCCGCTACAAAGTGGCTGCTGTCCGCGTGCGTGATCGGGCTGCGACGACGGACGTGTGCGGCCGGTGTAAGCCCAGGCACGTTTGATGGTCCTGTTAACGTGTGCCTGGGCTGTTGAGCTCCACTCAGCGCTGCACCGATTGTAAAGATGATGGGTTTGCAGAAACGGGTAAGGTGCCATCCCCATCCAAGCTGCTAATTTGGATCCACACACTTCCACCCCTGAGCTGAACACGAGCATCAGTGCTTCGTTTGTTGGCTATGGTTGCTACTAGGCACGAATCAAATGATTCCAGGTCAATTGGCTTCCAAATGGGTGCTTGTAGGTTCCTATCCCCTAATACACATGCATGTATCTCCCGGAATTGTTTGTGACGAAGCCCCCTTAGGTGTTTAGTTGAAGAACATTGGTTCTCGGGTGGCTAGCAAGAGATGGGATGAATGGGTGAGGGGTAGCATGCTCTACAGGACGTTATAGGGGACATCTGGAGCTCTCAGGCGGTGGCGAGATTGAGCTCTCGAGCTCTGCAAGGTGGACGCGCGCGGTGCACGCTCTTGATACTTAGGCGAAGTGGGGAATGAGCTGCGCGCGTTCAGCCATGGCGAGGCTGTTCTCGGATATGGGGTGGAGTTTGAACTTGTCTAGCTTGACGAAGCCAACGTAGTGTGCGGCAGAGGTTGAGCACCTCACTATGGAGGTTTGATGCAGCACACAACTAAGAATAAGATGTGCGGCCACATGGAGTTCTTACTCGAGCCATTCCCATTATCCAGTAATTATGGGCAGCTGGATTTGGTAATTTCGGGGAAAGGTACAGAGTGGGCATCATCTACTTGGGATTTGGGTGTGTGGAGAAGCGCGGCGCGGGTGTGCCCATACCCTCCCAACGACATGCATCGATGCTGTTGGAACCACACTTAGGTTCTCCGTTTATAAAAACAAAAAATAAAAAAAGTTTTCTTCTTAATAAAACATTTCGACACTTACACTCTGCTTAAAAGGCCAAGGGGTCCTGGCACAATGGTTAGGATACTCGGCGGCACCTTCCACGCGAGTTCGAGGTCAATGGGAGGCGAATTTTGTTGTGGTTAAAAAATTCCCACATCGATTACCGTGTCTTAAAAGCTTACCAGTTAAGAGCTTCGCCAGTCTCGTATGGATCGTACGTGGGCTCTGGTGGTATCGCCCGGGGGTTACGATTAATGGGTCGAGGGGCTGCGGTTGGTATCTGCGGCTCATGGGTTCGGTGTAATTCGGCCTCGGTCTTCTCGGATGGATTGAGGATGCGTAGTTCCCATGGGCTAGAAGCTCCTAGTATCAGGGGCGGGGGCGGGGTTGGGGGATTTTACCGGCGGAAAGGCCGAGGTTTCTTCTCAAGAACAATCTTGGGTGGGGCGGTCTTTCGCCCGACCAGGAGTTTTTACACTACGCCCAAAAGGAAACAAATGTTAAGATTTCTTTCATAACGAAATATCTCACTTGGCGTCGTGGGCTCCGGACCATGCTTTCCTCATTGATCGGCCGTCCATTGGCACCGGCGGATGGCGAGTCGGAGGAACGTTTTTACGCGCAAAGGGCCCCGGATCTCCCAAACCCGATGTCGCCGGGAATCCCGGATGACAGTGGGGTGAAGTGCACAGTAGCCAGGAATGGGCCAGATAATTTCTTGCGGATTGCCATCTCCACATATGCCTATCAATGTCTTCAGATTAATTTGGGCGTTCACGGCGGCATGCCACACCGAAGGTCGATTCGTCTTTGTTGGCTGGGGCACCGACAATGGTCGAGTGGCTAACGCCGCGAGGGGAGGAACAAACCGGATTAGGGTGGGTGCCATGGTGGTGATGGTGACCCTGACTGCAGATCTGACTATCCGTTCATAAGTGTGTGTGGTGCGACCATTTTTTTCGGCGATCTTTGTGCGTGGATGCGCGGAAGAATGCCTTCTGGCTTCACCGGTCATCTTAAGTGGGGCGGCGCCCGGGCCCTCGTGGAGGTCCACTTTACGTGGCTAGAACCATTTGACCTCGAGGCCATGGTTACGAGTTTGAGATCGTGGATCCCAAGGTGATCAATCTCTTTTGGCCGCTTGTAAAGTCTTCCACGCCACCAAACAATTCCCCAACATCTCCTTCCTTGCCAACCCAAAGGAATTTCCTACATATGTTGTCGATTTCACACCTAGCCCAAGGTGGCAATTTGTCGGGTGATCATGCAATATATGGAGCGGCGCAAAGACAGCCCCGGATCCATACTAGCCTACCACTTCGCCATGAGAGCGCCATGACAAAGGTTAGTTATCGCGCGGTGACGACCTGCGGTGCGACGAACTTGAGCCTTAGATGCGTTAATGCGTTTTAACAACAGTCCCACATAGTAGATGGGAACTGGGCGATCCTGGCGGCCCAACACTTAACCGACCTGCTCAAGCATGTCCTGGCACCGAAAATATTTGTGGATCGGGCATCTCTATATCATGTGAATTCAACGACTTGGCGTGTAAGTGCACAAACCGGTCACGACGTGACACATAGGCAAATTTTGGTGTTATGTGAAATTCCCATTCCCATCTTGCGTTTAGTAATTACGTGCGGTTGTCCCTTTTGGTATGTGTAAATAAAAAATGCATGTGAATAATAATGAACACCGCTTTTTATTGGCCACATGCTCCGTAGTACTATCATACACAAGATCTAAAACAATCTAATCTATCTAGATCATGAACGCTAAAAAAAATCTCTCAAAGCGGTCAAAGATTGTCATTCCCTCGTAATCGGCGCATGATATTTTTTTTTTTGTCGACGTGTTGTAACCACAAGCAATTGCGCACCCAAGCCCAAGTTTTTTGAAAAGATAAAAAAGCTTCCGGCCATGGTCGTAATTAACTGCTTCGTGGTCACAACCCTAAACCCATAG
Source organism: Hyparrhenia diplandra (assembly GCA_015847255.1). NCBI lineage: Eukaryota > Viridiplantae > Streptophyta > Magnoliopsida > Poales > Poaceae > Hyparrhenia > Hyparrhenia diplandra. The sequence continues at coordinate 164,386 of JADLZK010003013.1, forward strand.
TTTCACAAAAAAAAACCCTAAACCCATAAGCCAAGTTATTGAACTCATATATATATTTAATATTTAACGTGCCAAGTTTACATACTATTTGCACATTTTACTCACAAAAAATATGCAAACAAACAAAAGAACTCCGGAGCGTACACCGCACATTCCGAAAGTTACGTGCTCGCTGCTCCGGTAGTGCTGAACTCAAGCTCTGATGAATTTGGCCTCAGCAGAAAACTGACATGCTCCTCACTCGTCACTCTACGACTCCACGTGCTCGGCCAGGAGTGTCACAAAAAGCTGCCACCCTTTAATCGATTCCCCATGTCAATGAAAAGGCCAAAAAAAGTGATTGGTAGCACTGCGCGCCGCCGGGCACGCATGGCAGTCTGACACACTGCCGGCGGCACTAGTCCTGTCGGCTGTACCCCCGGCGGCAGTCAGTCAGTCGTCAGGCTCCGGCAGCACGACGCACGGCGACCACCCATGTGTCATCGCAGAACCGGATGCCCTTCCCTTCTTCTCCGCATCACCCACTTCGGCGGGGCTCTCCATTGTCCATGCGCGCATCGCCGCCACTTGCTCGTTTTCAGCGCTCCAGTACCTTTCCCAGCCGGTGACATCGTCGCACGCATATGTGCGTGACAAAGGAGATTTGCTCTCTGCGCCTTACTACTTTTAAGAAAACGCCGGATGAGGAATATATGAGCAAATCAGCCCGGCACTCGACACCGTGACGACGGCACCAGATCCTCTCGTCTCATGTCCAAGGTTCCATCTCCGGTTTTCTATTCAACCACCAACAAACCATTGCCTGATGTCGTGCATCCTATAGTTCCTAGAGTGTACTGATGATGCTCAACAACTCACAAAGAGGGGACAAGCAAGCTAAACAACTCACAAAGCTAGCAAGCACTAGTCCAAAGAATCGCCGTACCCATGCAATGCATGGCGGCACATATAACGATCCAGTACCTGGCTGCAAGGAAACCACACGCACAAATTCCTGCAATGCAATGCAGTAGTACTGCACAGGGGGGGGCTTTGGGGCTCTTTCGATCTGGGTGGTGAAATCAGCTTTGCACATTGCAGGAGAGGATTAAAGGAGCACGGCGGCAGCAGCCTGCCGAGCAGAGACAGTGAGGTAGGCTACTTTCCAAAGCAAGCACGATCGATTTGGCGCCAATCACCGGGTAAAGCGGGATTAGACTAAAACTCGTGTGCCCCGGCGCGCCGCGCGCGTGCCTCCGCGCGCCGGGGGTGAAGCCGGCGCGTGCCCGCGGGGTGCGTGGTGCCCAGGTGGCCGCTGTCCCGCCCGTCCGATCCCACCCGTGGACGGCCACGATCGATGCGGTCCTCCCCAAACCCTCCCTCCTAGTCCTCGGCACGCACGTCGCCCGGCGGAGTTCCACCGGGCCCGTACGAGGTGGAGGAGGGAGCACCGCACCGGGACGGCCAGCCAAGAGGCAACGGAATATAAATAGGGCCGAGCAGGGGTCAAGCGCTACCATCCAGGAGCCGAGAATCTCTAAAAAGGCGCCGCTCCCGTCCACGCCGCGGCGAGCAGCAGCGAAGCGTCGGCTTCACCGGCCGGTCGTCATCGAGAGCCAGCCAGTGGTGGAGCGAGGAGGCTAGGTATACAGCTAGCGAGATAGGATCCAGTGGGCGGGAGATGGCGTCGCGGAAGTTGCCGGTGGCGGCGGAGGAGCGGGCTGGGATGGAGGAAGGGAAATTGGAGCGGTGCGCGGTGGAGGAGGTGGCGCTGGTGGTGCCGGAGACGGACGACCCGTCGCTGCCGGTGATGACATTCCGGGCGTGGACGCTGGGGCTGGGCTCCTGCGTCGTCCTCATCTTCCTCAACACCTTCTTCACGTACCGCACCCAGCCGCTCACCATCTCGGGCATCCTCGCCCAGATCCTCGTGCTCCCCGCGGGGCGCTTCATGGCCGCCGTGCTGCCGACCGCGAGGTCAGGCTCCTCGGTGGCAGGCTTGGAACCTTCAACCTCAACCCGGGGCCATTCAACGTCAAGGAGCACGTCATCATCACCATCTTCGCCAACTGCGGCGTCTCCTACGGCGGCGGCGACGCCTACTCCATCGGCGCCATCACCGTCATGAAGGCCTACTACAAGCAGACGCTCAGCTTTGCTTGCGCCCTCCTCATCGTCCTCACGACACAGGTACCTCCTTCCTACCACTACTAACCCTGCCAAACCTACCTACGGAGACTACGGGTAGCTGTCAGCTTCAGCACGAAGCGGGTAGCAAAGTTTTTTTTTTTTTTTTTTTTTTTTTTTTTTTTAATAACGGAGGTAAACTGTAGCAGATTAACACGTAAGTACTAGCTAGTGCTTAGAATGACCAGGGATATTAGCTAAGTAGCGCTTAAAGAATTGACTAGTTTCTAATTTTCTCTGTCAATTCATCTTGACATCTTTGGCACGCGAATGTAACGTAACGTGCACACTTGGTCTAGAAGACTAGATCGAACCAAAAGTGCAGGCGTGCAGCTGATAAGTATATGTCAAGATGCGCAAAACCAACCAGTCTATATCGTATTTGTTCTCTGGTTACCACACCAATCATGGCCCCGGGGAAGAAAGCGGAAAAAGAGGTCTGAAAAATCTTGTGCAGATGTCACCATGAGACCATGCATGTGTAGTACTAAGGGTGGCCTACAAATAATTGGCAGGAATTTGTTTGTTTGCACACATGCGTCTTCAACATGTGATAGTGGGGTGGGGGAGCTTCAGAAATCAGAATCCCTTTTGGTTGCTGGTTGTAGCTGAGAAAACATTTTTTAGTGGAGAAATATAGTTGAAACAAAACATTCTTTGTGGAGGAATGTACTTGAAAAAACAAGTTGGAAAACATGGGTATCTGTCAATTTGATAAAACACTTGTAGCTGCCTCAGGTTAGGATTAAGCGGAAGCACAAATTATTTTTTTTTTATATGGGTCAAATTATTAATTAGTACTCTCTGTCCTCAGTTAAGCACTTACTGTATATATAATAATCCAATAGAAAAAAGAGTTCTGCATCCATCTGGATAAACTAGAAGGGCAGGAGATTTGCTGACGCAGTGCTTCAGAGCTTCAGAGTAAGCTGACGTTTTGACAATTTGACTGGTGGTGAAATCCTAACGACTTTGCCGTTGCCCACTGCAGATACTGGGGTACGGCTGGGCTGGGATGCTGAGGAGGTACCTGGTCGACCCTGCCGAGATGTGGTGGCCTTCTAATCTTGCCCAGGTCTCACTCTTCAGGTAATACTTACTGGTCACTAATTTCTCAATTACCTGTGTGACCGAGACGAGTGGGTGGTAATAATGGTAAGAACTGCATGTGCACTACAGGGCGCTGCACGAGAAAGAAGAGGAGGGCGGCGGCAAGTCCCGTGGCCCGTCGCGGATGCGCTTCTTCCTGATCGTCTTCTTCGCGAGCTTCGCCTACTACGCGCTGCCGGGCTACCTGCTGCCGATCCTGACCTTCTTCTCGTGGGCGTGCTGGGTGTGGCCGCACAGCATCACGGCGCAGCAGGTCGGGTCCGGGTACCACGGCCTCGGCGTGGGCGCCTTCACGCTCGACTGGGCGGGCATCTCGGCGTACCACGGCAGCCCGCTGGTGGCGCCGTGGGCGTCCATCGCCAACACCGCCGTCGGCTTCGTCATGTTCATCTACGTCATCGTGCCGCTCTGCTACTGGCAGTTCAACACGTTCGACGCCCGCCGGTTCCCCATCTTCTCCAACCAGCTCTTCACGGCGTCGGGGCAGAAGTACGACACCACCAAGGTGCTCACCAAGGACTTCGACCTCAACGTCGCCGCCTACGACAGCTACGGCAAGCTCTACCTCAGCCCGCTCTTCGCCATCTCCATCGGATCCGGGTTCCTGCGGTTCACGGCCACCATCGTCCACGTCCTGCTCTTCCACGGCAGCGACATGTGGAGGCAGAGCAAGTCGGCCATGAACGCCGTGAAGATGGACGTGCACGCCAAGCTGATGCAGAGGTACAAGCAGGTGCCGCAGTGGTGGTTCCTCATGCTGCTGCTGGGCAGCGTGGTGGTGTCGCTGCTCATGTCCTTTGTGTGGAAGGAGGAGGTGCAGCTGCCGTGGTGGGGGATGCTCTTCGCCTTCGCGCTCGCCTTCGTCGTCACGCTCCCCATCGGCGTCATCCAGGCCACCACCAACCAGGCATATCCCCTGTGCTTTCGATCCATCTATTGCTGTCATGCATCGTCCGATCCATGCTCTCGTCTGAACCTGCTGTTTGTCCTTGCAGCAACCGGGGTACGACATCATCGCGCAGTTCATGATCGGCTACGCGCTGCCCGGAAAGCCCATCGCCAACCTGCTCTTCAAGATTTACGGCCGGATCAGCACCGTGCACGCGCTGTCGTTCCTCGCCGACCTCAAGCTCGGCCACTACATGCATGAAGATCCCCCACGGTGCATGTACACGGCCCAGGTACGTAGTGACGATCCTTCTTCTCTTCGTCTTCAGCTGACATTTCCCGACTGATCCCTAACATGGAGCTCGCCGCAGCTGATCGGGACGGTGGTCGCCGGCGTGGTGAACCTGGCGGTGGCGTGGTGGATGCTGGACAACATCGAGAACATCTGCGACGTGGAGGCGCTGCACCCGGACAGCCCGTGGACGTGCCCCAAGTACCGCGTCACGTTCGACGCGTCCGTGATCTGGGGCCTGATCGGCCCCGGGCGGCTCTTCGGCCAGCACGGTCTCTACCGCAACCTGGTGTGGCTGTTCCTGGTCGGCGCGGTGCTCCCGTGCCGGTGTGGCTGCTGAGCAGGGCGTTCCCTGAGAAGAAGTGGATCGCGCTCATCAACGTGCCCGTCATCTCGTACGGCTTCGCCGGGATGCCGCCGGCCACGCCCACCAACATCGCCACCTGGCTGGTGACGGGCACCATCTTCAACTTCTTCGTCTTCAGGTACCGCAAGGGGTGGTGGCAGAAGTACAACTACGTGCTCTCGGCGGCGCTCGACGCCGGCACCGCCTTCATGGGGTGCTCATCTTCTTCGCGCTCCAGAACGCACACCACGAGCTCAAGTGGTGGGGCACGGAGGTGGATCACTGCCCGCTCGCCTCCTGCCCCACCGCGCCGGGCATCGCCGTCAAGGGATGCCCGGTGTTCTGAATCTTCCATTTCCAAGCTGAGCGTAGTAAGCAGTGTGTGTGTGTAACAGTGTAAGGAAATGTTTGCTACGGGAGCCATGGATTCAGCCAAGCATCGATTAACCGATGCAGTGCTTTACCACTCGTGAATGTAACAAAATCTTTCACCGCAAAGACACACCACAGCAGTGGTGCATTCAGAGGTAGAAAAACAGAGGCGAGGCATCCTATGGAGCAACAGGCCAGTGTCTTTGAAACACCAGAATTTGAGTCATCTGGAACCCACGGCTAAGGTTTATTGCAACCATTGCACTGAAAGTCTGCACAGGTTGAAGCTCGCGTGCCAAGAAGCATAATGTGGGGAATGGGAAGTGCCTGAGTGGTGAACTTATTCAGTCCTTCATAAACAACACATTTTTCATCGAAACGAAAATAAATAGTCATACAGGCTCCTAACTGGAAATGATTTAAATGTGAGAAAAGACGGTGAACTTATTCAAAGCCCTTTCTAAACAGAATATAATCTGCCTTCTTCTAAATGGTCTATTTTACCTCTCTCGACCTCAACTGTTGATGTTGTCTGATTTTCTTCCTGAAATACAAAACCAAATATCCTACACCATAAATTTCTTACACACAACAAATCACACCCCTAGATGGTCTTGATGGTGGTTTTGTAGTCTACTAAAAAATTATGAAAAAAAAATTCTAAAAAAAAAATCATCAAAATATTTTTTTCTATCCTAAAACTGCTTTTAGTCTTATAATTTATTTTAGCTCAGCGAAACATGGAACATATTTTTTTCTAATAAAATCACACTGTAACCCCAATATATATTTTCTACACATGAGAATGAACAAACATATTATCATATTATGTGATATGATGAATCGGTATATGATGACACAGTTTTTGCTTCATGTCATAGCTTCATGAATCCACAAAACACACAGAAACATACGGAATGATAAAAGCAGGAGTATGATCGAGTCGAGTGATCTCATGTGGTGAAAGTTGGATAATAAAATCTTCCCAAAAAAAAAAAAAGAAAGTAGGATAATAAAAGTTGCTCTACGAGCACCTGGTTCTGGAGTACCATCATCCATCCTCATCCTCACACTAATCACCTGAAAGGCTGAAAGAAAAAGGTCCTTGCATGGCTTTGTTGAACTCTGGACCGCCAGGCCTCTGAATGCTCAAAGTGGCAGCTCGAAGATTTCCTCTTCCCTTGCTGCGATGTGCTTCCTGCAGATCCATGCAATGTGGCCGTCATCTCTGTATCGAACACGCCACAGGCCAAATCTCTGTGCTATGTCCATCCCGGTCAAAACACCTTGCCCTTTCAAGAAATCCACAAGCCATTGCCTGGCTGTTTTCATATCCTCTCCCATGTCGCTTGTGCCACCTTGGCTGCCACCATTCCTTGACCTTCCATACAGTGCTGCTGCACCCAGAGCCCCACAGATGTGGCAGATGCAGCTGCGCCGTACATGGCCGAGGAGTCCAGCAGGTGCACCACCTCCTGCTCAGGTCAGGTATCATCTCTCCCATTCCAACGATGAAATGCGCGCCAATCTTCAGAGCAAAGGTCACCAGCTTCATGAACTTGCTCATGTAAGGTAGCAAGGATTTCACTGTCTGGTTGTCCACTTGAATCAGGTCACAGCCGAGCTGATCTTCTACTACATGCATCTCTCTACGGAACTCGCATAGCATGTGCACTCGTAAGGACCGCATCCCAGGTAGTATTCTTGTGACCAGCTGTTTGGACTGGTTGTCTAGGCTAACAAGATAGAACATCTGTGGCACTTTCCTTTCCTCCAACTGGATGTTGTAATTCATCATGTAGTCCATTTTCCTGTGAAGTTCAGTCACAAGGTGATACTCATAATACCTCAAGCTTGCGATTTCCTCCTTGAGGTCTCTTATTCCTTGTTCCACTCTCTCTTCAATCTTTGGAGAACCATCTCAACACCTTTTGCAATGCCTAATATGGAAGGATCAACCACATCTGTTTCAGGGATGATTTCAGGTTGCTGCTGATTGTCTGGGCTGACAGCAAGTTCAGTTCTGCGAGGTGCTGTAGATCATAGTACCTACGGTGAAGGACTTCATGGAAGTCATCATCTGATAGCAAGTCTCTGGCATGATCTGATCCTGATTGTAAGATGATCCTTTTATTGCTTTCAATTACACTCCATGTATGCTCGTAATCATACATGCTTTTCTGCAGGCAATGACAAAAGAATTTGCTTTATTCTCTTCAGAGGCAGCAGCTGCGTTTGGAGGAACCTATGTGGTATTAGATATTTTACACAGTCTGGCCTGATAATGTTTTCCTCAAACATCAAACTTGAAGACAGGTTTATTATGGTCGGGATTATTAACTTGTGGAATATCCTCACCATGTCAGTAACACTTTTGCTGGAGCATGCAAGCACATCAATGGATGAGTCTAATGTCCCTCCCAGCTCCACTCTAACATGGAAACCATTGACCACTGTATAAATAAGATTTTTCTCCAAGATGTACACTGCACCCCTGTTGCTGTCCCATGCACATGATCTTGTTGTGCAAACGAACCTGGAAAAAAGATATTGTTTCAGAAAGCCAAAAACATGTACACAAAGTAATTCTGGTGTTGTCGGTACACATTTCCAAATAGCATGCATATCACTTTTGGCATCTATGCTAGTTAAGAGGAAAAAGAATGTTTTACCTGAAGCCTTGGAAAGAAATCGCTTGTCAAAAACATGTGTATATCTTTGCATTTAAGGCGCCTTCAACATATCTGCAGTCAGGCATGGTTAAGTGCCACTTTTGAGTCCTTCTTTGCTTTCCTCAAGAATAGATGGCACTAGAAGTAATGTATCTGGGTTTCCAGGATCCAGTTCATAACACAATTCAAGCTTCAACAGCAAATTTATGACATCATTGCCCTGGAAAGATGCACCAGCTCCAGTTTGATCCTTGAATTTGGTTGCACAGCTTCTCTTGCAGAATCTTCTCCAGCTCTTGTTTTGCGGACAAAGCCACTTCTTTCTGTCTTGATTGATTTCAGTGTAGCTAGTTGGTTAAGGACATCTCGACAGAACCAATCGCCATCCAAGATCAGTACTCAAGCTCCTCAAAAAATATTATTTCACCCAAGTTATGCAGTGATTTTGCAACAGTACGTCTTCTTGTGTCCACTTTCTCTACATTATCACGCCTTGATCTCAATCTTGGCGCTGGAATGTTGAGTTGACATATCTCACGGAACTCAGACCATTTGATTACAGATTTGTTATTCTTCAACTTCCAGTCATGCAAAACTCTAACCAAATCATTGCATACTTCATAAAACTTGAGGTACTTGCTGGAGGATTGTCTTAATTGTCATCCGCAAAGTGATGGGTGAATCTACTTACTGAAACCAATGATCTTGCATCCACGCAAAAAAACAGTGGGGTAAATTTCTGCATATGAATGGAATTCTTCTCTGAGCCTTTGTACAAGTGCAGCAGCAATTGGCTGTAGCCCTTCTGGTAGATGAGCTACCTTGTCATAATGGGTGAGAACTATAGTTACACTGGGAAGAAATAATTGTGAGACTCTCTTAGCATTTGAAACCAAAAACTTAAGCCAATATATCAGTTCCAGTTCAATCTGATCTATGCTTTTGGGATACCTATTAGCAGGCTTCTGAACCAAGCTAGATACAATCATGAAAAAGCATGGACCGCCATGCACCAGAAACATAAAATCCTGTAAGGGAAAACTCTCCCTCTTGTCCACCAAGATTACACATTGTCAATTTTGTGTTGCCATCAAAGAAAGCACTAGTTTTATTCTCGTTGGTGTACTCCATTTGCACAACTGGATTCATCAAAGTACTTGTTACATCCGCGAGGCGACTTCAATGGGTTCATGCACTGATTTATGGGGTTATGTAGTGTGCTTTTACCTGCATGGCCACAACAAATTGGGCATCAGTTGCAGCGAAAAGTGAAAATACAGTTTTTTTTTTCTCTCGTTTTTGCATGTCGAGGTATTAATAAAACCTATGTGTTAATTGGTGGTCAGTATATGAAGTGAATGTGATCAAGATTCTAGGAAAAATAAGGTTTTACATTGTTTATTAGCAATTCTCCAAGTTAAAGAGCAAACATGTTACCAATCTAACTACTTCATTTCTGCTTACGGGCTTACAGCCCTATTACAAAGGGCAATAATGGGCAATGCTGAATTGCTGATCATACCTGCTGATTCCTGGCCACATAGAAAAACACGGCAGCAAGTAGGGCACTAAGTGGTAAATCAAGAAAATCATTTGGCAGAACAAGACTCCCCATTTTGACAGAGCTTCTCATAAATTTGGTCTGTTTTTCCCAGCAACATGCAAAGGTGTGCCATGAAGGTCAATTTCTTCAATCAAGGGTTGACTTCTAAAGTGCCCATGATGGTCTGCAGGATTTGCCTCCCCCTCAACTCCTTGCAGCCTCTCAAAGACAAGCTCGAAGAGTGGCATTCCTCTCTAAACTAGTAAAAGATTTTGGCAACATCATTTGGCTTCAAACTTGCATCATTGCATATTGCCAGTTGAATTAGGCTCTGGTTTTGTCTCCAACATCTGCAAGATGGCAGATACACCATACTTGCCTATATTCGTTCAGCTCTCCTCCAAAACTCAAAAACCTTCAATGTGGTATTGGCTTGTCTCTGAAGTGGGAGAAAAAGGTGCTAAGCGGGCATAGCAAATGCTCCACCCCTCCCACCAAATCTATTTCCATCCAAAGTCAAGTTCTCTAAATAGCTGTTCTTAAAAGCCCCTGCAGCTATATACACCACTGCTTTGTCACCAAGGGAACACTTGCTAAGCTTCACAGTTTTCAGGCTCCTGTTCGTTCAAGTACTCCTCTAAGCTCTTTGGTCCATTTGGACTTTTTTTTTTAGTGGGACACTTGACATGTCCAATGTTGTAACTGTGGTATTCCATGCCAGAGCACAAGCAACCCGTTGCAGCCCTGTTGAGTTAATGTTGCTGTAGATCCTCATGCTCCCAGTCTCAGGCAGGAATTGAACAAATTTTACAGCTGTCCATGCCACCTTTTGTGCCACGACTGTGTCCCCCATATGTGAACCTCCACTCTACGGTTCGTCGAGCACAGCAGAGATAAGTGGAGCCACAGTAATAGAGCTGTTGTCAAGGATGATCAACTTCTTCAGGATAAAAGTTCACCTCGATCATCTTGGAAAGTTCTTCTGCCCCCTTGGAGCCTATGGAGTCCTCCCATACTTGGAACTCCTCCACACTTCTGTTGTTTCCCAAAGCTGAAGCAAACAACGTGGCTCCAGTTGATCCAATTCTACATTCAGAAGACAACTGCTTTGATGGTGTTGTTCTGGTGAAGCATTTCGAGAGAGTAGAACAAAAGCTTGTGCTGATTTTGTGCTGAAAACATTCTTCTGGAATTCCACCTGCTTCACGGCTTGAGCCAGGGCCCAAAAGTGAACAGAAGTTGCAATCCCTGAATCTGCCATTCAATACCATGGAATAGGATGTTTCTCAAATTCATGTAGTTCTCTTTTGTACTCCACAAGGTGACGAAGAAACCTGTGCAGGAAGTTGACACACCACTGTTGTCCATGCAGACATGAACTCCTAGTGATCTCTCACTTTCCATGGACAAGACTGATTCCAAATTTGCTGGAACCTGGTAGAGCACATGATGTTCTCCCGTCCTATGGGGGAGGACTGCAAATCAATATCTCTAATATCTCTGGCATCATCCCTCTTAGGCGGTGGCGATATCATGATCATCCTATCACCCATGCTTAGGAGGGATGGTGGAGGGTAGATGAAAGAAGAAGCAAAGACAAAGGTTGCTTGTATCATGCAAGGGAGAATTCAGATGTCTATTGCTAGGAACAATATGCTTTATGAAGTCAGATGTCGCGTGTGCAACACTGAAGGTGGTGTGGAAAGCGAACAACACAAAGGAAAGAAATCAGATTCCTGCCTTGTCAAGGGGCATCATAAAGAAAGGAACAATCGTTAACTTTGCTGACCTGGAAAGACAACCACTAAACTAAATAAATTAGGTTCAACTACTATAAAAAATTCAGAATACAAAATCATGAGAAACAAATAACATCAGCTCAAAGCGGCCCCTGGATTATTTAATTTATTCCATATAATAATATACCAGGATCTCAAGATTTTCTGTTGGCTTCCTGTAAATGCTCTGATCTTATGCACATTATGTGTATGTATATCCCATATTTTCCTACGTGCAGCATCAGCACATGCATTATTCAGACAAAAGATTGTGCTATTTAATCTTTTTATTATTAGCATCATACCAGAAACTAAAAACAACTTAACTTCAATTGAATTTACAACATTAGTACAAGTCAATATGTAATGTAATTACCATTTTGAGTGTAGTTTTTTTGTGGTGTTGTTCCAGCACTGCATTGTTCATTCAAAGTGAAGAAAGATTCTCATATCTGTGCATGAAGTAATGGACATGTGGCCTTTAACTTTTAGGCAAGCAAAGGGGCTGCCTTTAACCTCGGCCATTACATAAACATCATACAGCTTGAACTATCACCCTGTAGAGATTTAATCAGTTCCAAATAAAATATCATATAAGAGCTTGAGTGCTGGCAAGGGAAAGTAGAATGCAAATTGCCTTACCGCCAAATGCAGGTGGTGTGAAGAGATGGGATCTAAAAAGAGGCAGGCTGCAACAAGGATGACACTGTTCCTTTTTTTGATCCTCCACTTCCTTGCAGCATCAGCTCAACATAAGAGCATAGCTGATAGATCCTGTATCCAGAAGGCTCATGTGCTTTTTCTTCCCATGTACTCTATAATTACCTAGTGTTTTTCAAATTTTGAAATTGACAAAAAGATGCTAACGAATGCTAAAACAAAATCCATAAGTATGAAACATGTTTTCTCGAAATTGGTACCAGATGAGGAAAGAGAAAATGTCTTGCAAATAGGGAACACCATAAACTGATGTACCATAACCATTTAGAAGGCATGTAGAATTCTAACCAAGGCAGTAAAAAAAGTGAAATTACTCTGCCACGCATTGAGATCCACTGCACAAGTAGAAAAAACTAACACCATGCTGATGCATATGAAATAAATTACCAATGTTTTTCTTAAGTAGATGTAAAAGCGTATATGAATATGGAAAAGGGTAGAATAACTGAGGTATGAATCTATGCCTCTAAGAAAAATAATCCCAACCATGGAACTAGATGACTGAAATTGGAAGAAGCAATGGTGCATAGCTGATAAGCAAGCACTAAGCGATGTCTTACAGCAAACTCTTAACCTGGCATGTGGTCGGTGGTGGAGACGTGATGTTTGAGCTGAACAAATCTTGCTATCTTACCCCAATACTGTCAGAGACTATGCATCATATGCCGTCAACAACTATTGGAGAAAATTCAAGCAACATGGTGGTACATGCTACTTTAATGCAGCTGTAATAGTACGAGAATCCTAGATCAAAGTATGTTTTCTAATCTGGACTCTGAAAGTCTGAACTATTCAAGTATTACTCTTACACCATTCACTTGATGCCATCTTGCAGGCCATAATTCTTGTCATTTTGAGCTGCAGTGCAGTACTGTAGTATACTGATAAAAAACACAAAAGAAGGAAATGTTTTCCTGTATGCCTGGGGTATCTTCCATTGATTCAAAAAAAAAAAAAATGAAAGTTGCTTTCAACTCAAACTTTTACCTTGTGGGAAGCATATTGTTATTTGGGAGTTTTTGGGAACATGGATTGGCTACAGAATGCAACAGCTGACATGCTGCTCCATATTCCAAGGTTTCATTTCTTCATGTGAACTTTAATTTGTCATCTAATTTCATTTTTCACCATGCATCTGGTTTTATGTTAATGCGGATGACTGGAAGAGATTCTATTAATATGTAAAAAGTGGAGAAAGATATTGCATCAACCAATAACTACTTTGTACAGTACTACAGCGTTGTGTTGGGGCCAGCAACACATAAAGAAGATGTAACATGATATCTGTATCCAGAATATGGTCAAAGCATTGCTATACTAAATAATCCGCCAAAGTCTAGACTTGTGTCCACTGTCATATGTATTGGACATGTTGTAGAACAAAAGGTTATTGAAACAGTGGACCAAGCTGTATCAAAAAAAAAGGGATCATATATGGATGAAGACCAGCAGCAGTCATGCTGGTCTAACTGATCATATTTGAGAAGCCAGTAGAATATATAAAAACGTTGAAATGACAAGCTGAAGCAAGCCCCAGCTTTGAACAAGGCACATCTATGAATTCAGACTAAATTAATAAAACAGGAGGTGCAATACTGTCATGACCAACTGACAGCGGATCATCAGCAGCACATCATGCTTTGTAGAAACACAAGATCACGGATTGGATTATTAACCAGAGGTGCATACTGTACAAGTGTACAAAGTACAATTTCCATAACCCTAATAAAGCACCAATACAGAGGTTTATGATTCTTTTTTTCTGGGAAGAGCACAGTTTAATCAGAAGAGGAGGCTGGCCCAAGCAGCTATGAAGGCAAAAGCCACCCAATGGTGCCAGTGAAGAAAACTTCCTGTCTTCAAGATAAGCCACGGTGTGGCACCTAACAAAATTATCCATCCTCTGTCAATAACAATTTTACAACACAAATCAATATAAATGAAAGCTGACACAAGAACAAATTCATTTGAGAAATCAATGCCTTCTGACAATTTACAATTTGGTTAGGGAGGAAAAATGCTTACGTTCAAGAAAAGAACACGATTCCAGCGGTAAGGAGCCCTCCGAACTGTAAGCACGGCAATAATCGAGAGTCCATGTAAATTAACCGGGAGGTAGAGTAACTAACAGCAAAAAGTATTGAAGCGGACGGCACTGGTACTCACAACAGTGGGGTGCTTGGTGATGGGCGCCCCAAGCAGCGCGGCGGTGTGGACGAGATGGTACAGGGACGCGGTGTGCCAAACCTGCCAATACCATTCACCCAAATTATAAAAAACAGATCGTTAAATTCGGATGAGCAAATTGGAGACCGTAGAGGAGGAAAGATGATGGAGAACGTCATCTACCTCTTTGTACGCGGGGTTCTTGGGGCGGAACATGTGCGCGCCGTAGGTGCCGAGCCCCCAAAGCGGCAACCCCCTGCTCAAATCAACCGCTCGTCTCATCCCGGTGGTCTGATTGAGAAACAGGATTCAGGAAGAGGGAGGGAAGCGAGGGAAGACGAGAAGAGAAGGGTTGGTTACCGGAGAAGGCGGCCACCTTGTGCCAGAGCATCGGATCCATCGGCGCCACCATCTTCCTCTTCTCTTTCGTTCGCCTTCGGCCTCCTTTGACTTGCTACTGCTGTCTGCAGTCTGCTTCAGTATTTTTTCCTCTCTCTCCTTGTTCGTCGGCGCTGGCCGTAGGCAGTCCAGTCATTTGCGGCCGTTTGGGCCGCCAGAATATCCTGGACCAACGCTGTCGTCCAAGGCCTAGCCGTTAGCAATATTTTTTTAAAAGTTTTATTTACCTAGCCCATTTTTTTTGACAAACTTTTTACTAGCCATTTAGGAATCTAATGTTGTGTTAGTGTTGTTGTTGTTGTTGTTGTTGTTAACATCTTGCGTCGTTACCTTAGGGGCGTATATATATATACGTATGTGTAGCAAAATATGCGTCGCGTTACTTGCAGGGACATCCCCATATCATTATGTAATTTTCGATTATAATAACAAATGTCTTCAATACTCATGCTAATATCAAGCGTGTCTATCTATGAAAGCGGGACATATTATTGTCGCGATAAGCTTAAACCTAACTATTTTATTTGATTTTTATCTAAGCTAACCTTATTTCAATTAAATATCAAGGTATATAATAAAAATACTTTGCACTCTCTTGTAACACCCTTTGCGATTGAAAAAAAAAGATCATTCTATCTCGTGTCACCCTTTATACGTCTTTACAACTTTCCTAGTTCATGGCCTCTTTTCTCACTAAAATATTAACAAATATTAATATTTATTATACATATAATTAATATATGATTAGACAGGTCATTGATCTATTTTTTTTATCATACGTATAGATTTTTGTTTTCACTAAGGCCCGCGTTTAGTTGGCTAAAGTTTTGCCAAACTTTTGCAAATCTTTGAACTCTCTCTCCCATCATCGCATTAAATGCACCAAAAGGCATATGGAATTATGAAATGTAGGTAAAAATGTAATTACTGCGAGTTTAGATGTGCGTTGCGAGGCGATTAACTTTGGCTGAATTACCCCATGGTTTGGATAATGTTTCACCCGTTAACGGCGAAGCGTCTTCTGGTATCTTCACCGGGGTTGAACAGTCTTTTTAAATAATTTTGCCATCTAAGCGAGGCCTAAAACTCTAAAAGTAGGAAAAAAAAAATTAAAGAGGAAGCAACTCACGCACACAAGGGGAGAGAAAAAAGGGATGGCCCCGACGCCAGGTGCCTTATCCCTCCCGTCGCTCGATCTCTCTTCCCATCAGGGCCGAAACTCCCCAAGCGGAAACGGCAGCCGCCTCGCGGGCGGCGGCTCACGCATGAACGCTCCGCGCGTCTGGGGCAACTTCGCCGTCTGGGGGCGGCCCCTTCTCCGCCTTCGACTGCGCCTGGTCTACGCACGCAAAGCGGGACCCCTGAAACTCCCATCGTTGCCAGTGCCGCGACCAGGGGGCCTCCTCACGCCTTGCGTCGTCCTAGCTGCCGGAAGGGCGTGCTCCTCGCGCGCTCATCGAGGGCGCCGGGATGTCTGGTTGGTGTCGATCTCAATTAATTCAGGATTTTTATAAGCTGATTTGGTGTAAAAGTTAGGTTTAGATTTGGATTTGGATTGATCGTGGATTTTTGATTCAATCTCGGTTTTGCTACCTTGCCTTTGCTTGCGAAAACCAATTGATGCCTGTCTCTGAACGCCGACTTGCATATAGGTGTTTGAATCTTGATTCAGTTTGTGATTTTGATCTCGGGTAGAAACATGAGGAAATCCTATTTTTTGTTTTGGATTGGGGGTAAAGGTATTGTATTTGCATTGGACTCAAGGACCAGCTTGCCCGTGAGCGCATTGGACTGGTAGCGTAACTTCAAGCCTGGACCGGAAGGCGGATAGAAATTTCAGCTGGCGGACAGAAATTTGATGGCAGATTGACCAGAAATTTTCTCTTTTTTTAATATAGATATAGATATAGATATAGATATAGATATAGATATAGATTATTATTATTATTATTATTATTATTATTTATTATTATTAACTTATTGCAGTTAGCTATTTTTTATTAGTTGGACTTAGGCCAACTTTTAAGTCAAATTCTCTCTTCGTTCCAAATTATAAAATGTTTTTGTTTTGTTGTTTTTACTATATCTATGCATATATATATCTAAGTGCATAGAAAAAATATCTAGAAAAGCTATACATTCTTATAATTTGTAATGGGAAAATTAGCTCTAAGACGTACAATGTGCTTAGTGATATTTTACCTAAATTTTTGAGGCTATGAAAATTTGTAATGACAATCTACTCAAAATATATTTTTTAGGCAATCAACTTGTGAGACGGCAGTCATGTTATTTTTCCCATCTTAAATGTTTCTATTTGTTTATTTGAGGCATTGGACAAGTGCTATGATACTGAACTTCTTCCATCCTAACTTTTGTTTTTTGTTGATGCAATGGTAACAAGTTATGACAAGTTGCCCTTCTTTCTGTCATTTAGGTGAGTAAATGTTTATCAATATACTACTATGATGATTTAATTATTTACACTCCCTTCATTTTGTGTTTAGCTGAGACAATGGTTCACACACAAATGTGATGGAACATGTTAGGTGACACCCTGACTACCTAGTATGATGATGTGAGTATATTGATCGCGAACTCCCTCCATCTCAAATTAATTATGGTTTTGGGTGTTCATCACTTAAGTTTGGCTTCGGTTTGTATAAAATATACACAAGATTTGCATCTGAAATAAATTTGATAAATAAATAGATTAAAAGATCTTTTCGATGATACTTATATAAGCGTAAACATTAATATATTTTTAATATATATTTAATAGAGTTATTTCTCGGAGGCGAGAATGGCAATTATTATTTTGGGGCGGATGGAGTATATTGAAGTATGCTAGTATTTACAAAAACTTCCTTTTTGCAATATAAACCAAACAAGTACATTTGCAATAAAACAAGTGGTGAGCTCAAAATGTACATTTTCAGCAGTCACTATGCAAACAAGGAGTCTGCTTGGTTTTGATAATTGATCACATCTTAGGACTAATCTGTCTATCTTTAAGTGGTTGATTTAGATTGGAGATTGATCTAGTCAAGTGTGAAACATGGTGGTCATGGTGGATGGATTGCGGTGATCTAAAGATGATCAAGAGTCTTGCTTGAGGTGTGGAATTGAGATCGAGGTGATCAAAATAGACTCAAAGCTGAAGGTATAATCTTAGAGCTTCACCTCGCCATCTTTCTTTAATACTGCCGCCATTGTAGCCTCGCCTCCCGCCGGCCGGATCACGTTGCCGGCGGCCTCGGGCCGCCGTGGTGCCACTCGCCGCGTGAACCCGTAGGCGCCTCCCCACTGCGGCCTTGTAGAACACGCGTCGGCCGAGATAGCACGAGGAGATGCATTCCCGAGAGAGGAAGCCTTTATTTGCCTACTAGTTGGCGTGGTAAGGTAAAATAAAGGGATATATATGGATGCATCTTCAGGCCAATTTTTTGAAGTCAAAAACCCTGTGTACCATGCATTTGAGTATGCCTCCTGTTCTTGGACACTATGGTTTACACGGCTAGGCTCAGTATACCTATGAGGCGAGAATTTGAAAGCTAGGATGTGTGTGGTGCATCAAGTACCGGTGATGGTTTACTTATCATCCGTGCAACACACGAGCATACTGCGCCACCCATCTCGCCGATCCGGCCTGTTTCCATTAGCAGCAGCGACCGAGACGATACTCTCGGCCAGGCCGGACCAATTTTCTGGAGGAAGACGAGGGATTCCGAAGGCTCCTCGCGTGTTTGGCGCTGGATCCGGTTCGAAACTTTGAACTCGCCTTGCCCGGCGTGCAAAAAGGCGCCGCTGACACGATAGCCTTTGCGAAACAAAAGGCGTCAGTGACTCCCTCCGTAGGCAACACTCTCCCGTCACCGAGATCGCGCAGGCCGCGCCCAACCGCACACACACTACCACTGACACGTCGGCAGGCCACAGAAGGGTCGGAGCCATTTTAATTTCGAACGCCGCCGGCCATTTCCCCACTCCCCCAGCGCTCTCCTCCGCCTCCCCACTTCCCCAGCCCTCGCCCCCTCCGGCATCCAGGGTTTCGCAGGCAGAGATGAAGAAGGCATCCGCGGCGTCGCGCTACGCGGCCTACGACTCCCGTCGTCGCCGTCCCCATCGCCGCCGCGCGCCGCCTTCCGCGACCCGGGAGGAGCGCGGCAGCAGCCGCGCGTTGGTAGTCGCGGGGAGATCCGGCCGCGATCTACTGGGCGCCAAGCCGCAGCCGCAAGCCCACGGCAACCTGGGCTCCGTGCTACGGCGGCTCATCTCCATGGACAAGAAGCCGCCTTCGTCCAAGAACCAGCTCCCGATCCTCCCGCCGCCGCCGCCGCCGCCGCCGCCGCAGCGAAGAACAGCGGCGGCGGGAAGCTGCCGGGGCTGTCGCGGAAGCTGTTCCAGAAAGGCTCGTCCGCCGAGGCGGCGGCGCCCAGGAAGGCAGGCCCTGACGGATGTCAAGAACGGCGGCAACAACGCCAACACGCGGACGCTCGGGCATGGTGCTGCGCAGCGAGCAGGGAGCTCCTGGCGCAGGCGAAGGCGCAGGAGGACGAGATCGCCGCGCTCCGCCTGCAACTCGAGAACAAGGACAGGGAGGTGGAGCGGCTCAAGGACCCAGTGCGCGGCAGCGGGAGGGAGATCAGGACGCTCAAAGACGCCGTCTTGTTCCCGGACGCGGACCCGGAGCGGGAGCCCGACCGCCGCCTCCGGGACGAGATCTCCCACTCACCGACCAGATCCAGTGCCTCGCGCAGGAGCTCGCCCAGGTACGTTCCTGTTACGGTCTCTCCGTGTGTTCTTTGCTTTTTGCGCCTCGGCGGTCGATCTCTGATATTGCTCCGCCACTTTTTGTTTCCCTTTCTGCAGGTTAGGCCGAGAAGCACTCGTCAAGGTCGTGCTTTGAAGAGGATGGATACTGCTCTTCCCTAGGACGCCGCCGGGGGTTTAACGAGGAGACTGCTTTCTCTCTGGTGTGTTCGATTACTCCATCTTACAGCGACATGATTGGTATGTTGATATGTTGTTTGCGAAATTACACATTGAGTTAAATCCCATGTGACCTGGTTATCCTTATCCATTCTGTTTGCAAAATAGCAATATGCCTGCTCTTTTGAAGATAATTAATTAATCTGAAGGTTGAGCATAGTAAGTTGGGGAATCAGTTCACTGCTTCATCTATAGTTTTTTCAATATGTAAAATGCATTTCCTTACAAGGTATTGCAGAAGCAAATAGGAAAACAGTTTTACTTCACAAATTAGCTAGTACTAGCAGCCATAATAACAAGAAACTATTATTGGCCTAATTCCAATGATGATATGATAGATGGACTCAAATTGTCTAGCCAGCTTCTGTACCTGCATGCTGCACGGCATGAAATACTTTATTCTTCATTCTTAATGTGATACAACATCATTAGCACAGTGCTACTTACAAGATTTTTCTGTGGCTTGTTACCTTGTTAGTTCAAACTGCTTCATAGTTTCAATTATTAATTTATTTAATTTTGTAAGCATTGTAAAAGCTCTATAGTCATTAACTAACTATGTCATATATATCTGAAAATGGAGGGAGTGATTTGGTTGTAGTCATCGCCTGCATGCCCCTAACAACAATGCCATATATCTGAGAATACAGGGAGTAATTTGGTTGTTTGGTTTCATCTTCTGGTTCTTTTCCTTTAAATTAAAAACATGGGTTCCTGCTCTTCTTTCAGCATCGCGAAAATAAATATTCTGCACACTCTTCCAGTCTTCCCTACCTCTTTAAAACATGCATGGACTGTGTTCCACGTTAAGAGTGCCTAGTTGTCATACCAGCTTTATCTCCTTACTGATGATCCATTCTTTTCTATTTGCTGTCTAAAACAGGAGTGCAGCATTGGGGAAGCTGAGACGCCAAACTATGGTAGCCCAGATGAAATGTTCAGCAAGGATCTTAATCCTTGCCTGACCTCATGCATTGCCAAGAGCAAATCTGATGTATCCGCACAATTCCAGTCTTCCTCCCAGTTCACAAAAGGTGATTCCTTTCTTTCCTGTCATTTGTTGGCCTCAAACCCAAAGAGACTTGAAATAATGTTTCATCATATACATCTTGCATTTACCAGGAATGTAGTGGTTCTCACGCAGCAGTGGCAAGGCAAGGGCAGACCGCTCTTACAGTTCTTGGCAGGCCAATGTCAAAGAGCTCTGATCATCACAAGCCTACCTCAGGAACCAGCAATAAAGTTTACGAGTATACAAATCTGATCAAGACAAAATCAATCAGAACCTGTTTTAAGTTCACGATCGCATGAACTTGCTTTTTGAAGGCAGCCTCCAGCATCTGCTATGTGAAATATTATAAGGATGTGGACTTTTTTATGGTCCACTGATAGCGATTTGAGACCGCGGAAATAACAATGCTCATGATCTATGAGTGGATGCAATCTTTGGTTTGTGTTTTTTGTGTGTTATATGTTCTAGCTTGCCCAGCTATTTCTTTTGGCTCTGCTATGTCATGGTTAGATAGTGTGCAAATTCTTTTTCTTTTCAAAATTGTTCACAAAGATATTTGGATCAGTGCCTATGTTATATAGTATATGCATGGTGTGCCATTTGCCGATCGATGCAGGTAGCATGTGATTTCTCAAAGTGCACTTTAGTGCACTTTTCTGTCGTGTTGATGTTTCGCCTATGGAGACTCAATTTTTGAAATACTTTAGACTGTATTTTTTCCTTCTCTCTGGGCGTTCGTCTATGGGGGATTGAGTCATTCAAGACACGTTTGTTTCTTTGCTTGGCATTGTTTCGCTTTTTGCCAAGGGAGTCTGTTTTGTATGATTCTTTTGTTCGAGCTCCTTCAGACTTGTGCAGCCGATATTTTTACTTTTTCTCCAAGAGAGCGCCAAATTGGCTTGGCCTGGGCGAGCTTACGGCTAGCAAGGTGGGC